>OZ023171.1:14870888-15188388 GCA_963678695.2 Diplodus puntazzo | reverse complement strand
TAAACCTCTCCCAAGATAGCCTCCGTCTGTTTCTCTGCCTACAGCTCATATCCACACTTGAATATATTTTTGTTATGCAATAGACCGAAGATTAATTAAACTGGAGAATGGATCTAAAATAGCACATCAATGTCCGCAGTTATTTTTCTCCCTGCGTGCAGAAGGCAATTTCATGCGGTTGCCAGTCTCCATTCAGAGCCTGTCAAGGAGCGCTGTCTTGTCCCACACTCTCTAGCAATCTATCTGACAACATATTGATGTTATGTTTGTGTTAAACTACACAAAGACAGAGAGGGGAGGAGAGGAAGAATTACACTTCAAAGAGTAATGTGAAAGTGCAATTCAGAGTGAAACTTTCTTGACTGAGGACTGTTCAAAGGCTTAACAAAGAGTTTAAAATGAAAAAATAAAAAAATCTCTTTTTCCTTTCTCCCTTAGCGTTCTTAGTCTTAGCTCTTAATTACACTCTGTTTTTTATGTCTCTTCTTTCTTTTCTTGTTTGTTACATCCTCTGACTACTTGATTATTGTATTTTTCCACTTTGATATCCACCATGCTAACCCAGGAGTTAAGTGATGCAGTTGCTTGCTGAGAGGACATGCTCTTTAACAAAACCAGTGATGGGAGGAACTGACCCTGCTGAACTATCTCAGAAGAATCTGTGCAGAATTGTTGAAGCACCACTTCGGGTTTGAGGCCACTGGTCAAAGGCTGTAACACAGTGGAAGCTGAATAACCAGTAGTTCTCCCAGGATTGAAAGGTTAGAGCCACAGCTCTGGAGGGAATGTGTGATTAAAAATAATATGTTTGGAAAATAAACCTTCAGAGTAAAACGCCATAATATATCCAGATGAAAGCAGCAATTACTGCGCAACCCCATGTTTCATTCTAACCTTAACCAGGATTGAAAAAGCACATTGATCAAAAGCTAAATCAAGTACTATGATAGATAGATAGAATGAGTGGAAAAATATCAATATTCTCGTAAATACATTTTCTGTTGATATACTGTTGATATACTAATATACTAATAATCCGCTCTTTCCTTTGTTGTTTTATCTTATCCTCTCTAGGTCCAAAGGAAGCACTGAAAACACTACAATGGTGTTTTACAGCCGTGCACACAGTACACTCACAGTCGTTTACAATTGACCACGGACCATCTCCACTGAAGCAACAGTTTTGAACCGCAGGGGAAAGCATTATTCATCCAATCTCCCTGCCCACATCATCCCGGCTGGTACCAGATTAAACCCACGACTTTCAAGTCCCAAACCAGGCAGTTTGACAGGTGCCTCCAGCTATCTCTTATTAGTGAATATTGACAAACACATACACAGAGAGATATGTGATCACAAAAGACATCGCTTGCTTTTTTCTATTGTGTTTATCTTATTGTTTTTATTACATATGCTTTATTTCCTTTCTGGTGTTATTCAAACTCATCTGTCCCCCTGCCCTCCCACCCTACTGTCTTTTCCACTCACTCTATTCTTCTATCTTATTTTCCTCACACTTCATTTATATCAAAGCTGTTGATTTAGGCTTATTGTTCACAATGTTGCCAAAACATTTCTCTCACATCCTCTCTTAAAAGAGAACAATATTTGTGGCATATGGGAGGAGGGATGGCCTTCTCAAATATTTAAGCCTTTTCAAAAACCCTATTCGGCTTTTTCTCTCTTTCTGACTCTGTTCTCTTTGTGCGCTGCTGCTTTTGGTTGGGTTGCCTCTTCTCAGACCAGAACAAAACACACAACACAGTCAGAAAAGCCTAGCCTCTGAACACTTCAAAAGTTCATCTGTCCCTCTGCTGAGGATTGCGGCTTTGGAAGGAGAAACAGCTTAATCACTCAAAGGCGAACAGAGGAAGGCCAAATCAAACAAACGCACAAGGAACAGAACACAGTGGTGTTTAAGTGAGGGACAGAGAAAGAAAAAAAGAAGAAAAAGAGAAAGAAAAAAAAGAAGGAAGAAAAACCAGATGGGCAAGGACACACAACTGCAGGCACAGACACTCACATACTCACAAGTATGACAGGTGGCTCCAGTGTAGCCTGTTCCATCACAGGTACAGCTGAAACCGTCCCACGTCTGTTTACACCGGCCGCCGTGTTCACAGTGATTAGGCATACACCTGGACAGAGAATAAGAAAGAAAAAAAAGAAAGAAAGAAAGAGAGAAAGGAAGAAAGAAAGACAGTATTTTAGAGAATACTTTTTAATAGCAAGAAGGCCAATAATTCTACTTAATGCATTAATTAAACTTTTTTTCTCCTGATCTTTATTAAAAAATATGTCATTAAAAATGATCATAAATGACTGATAACAACTGAAATAAATATATTTCATTTGATCTTTTTCAGTGATATCAACCAGCCCTGGTGAAACATTTCGATTTTCTTAGTGACACAAGATCTACCTTTGACAAACAATGTGTCAAACATGTTATTCCCTGTGTGTTCACGTATAGTGACTGTCATGTTGAATGGTATCGAGGATCTCACAGGGTGAGACCTACTGAATACTCTTGTGTATAAGTTTATGGTGAATATGTTCCTCTGCCCGAAATAAATCCCATATACATATAAGTTCAGGTTGAGGTAATGATGTATGCATTAGGATTTAACTGACCAAATGTACATCTGTGTGCAAAGAATCTGACAAATTCACACTGAGGTGGAAAAGAACACATTTAACAATAGAACAGCAGCAGTAGGATCATGCTTGAACTTGCCAGATAGTGAGTGTGATTAAATATAGCAATCAGGAAGCGCTCCCATCATCTTAACTTATTGTGAAAGGCCTTTTGTTCACAGACATCCTTTTTTTCACATCCAAAAATGGGGCTTTTAGACAGCTTATTTGGAGGGGATCAACATAAAACACCACTGCTGAGTTCAAAATGTCAACAGGAAAAAAGTGTATCCAACATTTTGATACATGTCAGCTCAAAGATGAGAGGTAATTTCTCATTCTTTTTGAAAATGAATGACCAAACAAAACCGATGATTTTAATTGATTATTTAGCATCATTGAGCATTGCACTGGATGAGTCAGTTCAGAAAGGCAAAATTACTAGTCAACTTGTCAACGTTAACAGCAAGCAATCATAAGCTGTAATAAATCACTATCTTATACTTAATATATTGTGTGACGACACACACAAAATATGGCAGCTGATGATTAAATGACTAAATTACATGTAATTTTTAGTTTTCCATGTATATGGATCAAATGATCGTGGAAAGAAGGAGGTATAAACACCTCCAAACTGAAAATTGAAAGTGTTATGCAAGTCAGTTTTGTTATCCGCCTTCGTGTGAAGTCAGCATTAAGCAAACAGCAGTCAAGAAATCACTGCTTTTTTCTTGTCGAAATGTGAATACCAACTCGAACCCTGAAAACATCAAAATTCTGTGGTTTGATCGGTCTACAGGCTTGCTGGGGATGGAGCCCGAGGCGATGTAGTCTCAGAGCTGGGTTCTCCCACACACATACTCATGCACATGGACTCGAGCACAAATTATGCGATTAAAATATCTGAGTTTGCTTATTTGAATGAATCAAAGTGATACTAAGAGGAAAGCCAGCTGGAGGAAAAACAAACATTGACTCATAAGAGCTGCAGGGGGTCCTTTAAAATGCTGAGTTCTTCTTTAGTCATGTAGGAAGTCGGGCAGTTTAGCAGCACAGCGTTCAAGTTCATGTTTAATCTCCAGAGGGAGACAAGACGATTACTGCTGTCACACCTCCAGTTACTACGAAGCTGACATGAAACTGTGGGCTTGTTCATATGATATACTGTGTGTTTACTGACAGAGGAGCCTGAACATTTTTTCCAATGTCTCTGTATATGAGCTCATGTGTACTTACATGTGTACATTTACACGTGTGGATGAGGTGTGCTTTTCTCACTCTCTGAAGAAATCACGTTCTTCCAACAAGGCAAAAAAATGCCGGTGTGCTTTTTGAATGTACTGGGCAATATGTGTACCTTAGCTATGTGCATGTATGTAAGCAATGAGGGAAATACCGTATGTAGCTACTGTATTTGCAAAAATAATCAGACACTTCTCAGAATATCTTGGCTCTCTGACTGTTGACGGGTGCAGAACCAGGCACTTTGGGTAGTGCTACTACACGTGTACATGCCTGTCATACTAACAGTAACACTTCAAGGCAAGGACAAAGAAGTTGCATTGACAAAAAGTCAGGAACTTGATATAAAAATGAGCCCTGACCCCACCCATTGGTATTTGAATCATATTAAGCCTCAACTTTACTGCAAATAAGTCTACTATGCCAGTGATCCAAGTATCTAAGTTATGTAACTTCAGTGGGCTATAAATGCTGATGAAAATTGATGCGCTCTAATGATAATAAAAGATAAGCACAATGAACTAAACCCCTGAAGTACACTGATTATACCTTATATGCTTTGGGGTTTGCATGAGGAAAAAGAACATAAATAAACAGAATGGGAGGTACCTCAACAGTGTGTGTATGCTTATATGTATCACACTGCGTGTGTTATTGTGGTGCCCTTCTAGAACAACAGTAAAGTTGTGGAATATTAGAATCTGCATGAACGCAGCCCTGTGTGTAGCAGCGCCAGAGTGTGTCTGCATGGATGTGTGTGTTTTGCTCCCTCCACGATCTCAGCCTGAACAGAATCCCACAGTGGAACGGCATTGATCAAAAGGAGGTCAGACAGGGCTATTGAACTGCTTTCAAAGACATTCTGATTAGTTAGATGGTAACACTGCACTCATTCATCTTCCATGACAGGACAGGGCCCACCTCTAGTACTGCAGGCCTGCTACATAACATTTGAAGTAATTGCAATGGGCAATACTGTGAGCTGCAGGGATAGGAAACTGCTGTGGACATCTTAGTTTGTTCTAAAAGTCTGAACACAGTCTCAAAATGTGACAACGCTCAGCCTGTTGCTAGCAACAATCAGCAGCACTAATGTACTACAATCTGCAATAATAATAATAATTTCACACTAGATTAACTCACGCTAGCGTTACAAAGGCAAAACAAATGATAAAAGAAGGCTTCAAGCATAGAATGAATATCATCATATCATTGCATGACAACATATCTAAAAGTGATGACTTCAGTATCTGAGTTATAAAAAAAAGTCTGTTTGAAACTAAACTTATTTTTCATAATTTTCAAAGCATAAAGAAAGAAGTTACATTTTTTGGAAAACTGAACTGGTATAACAAACCTGTTTCATTTGAAAATGCTCACATGTGACTGCTATAATGAATATTATCATATTGATCATATGAATGTATGTAATGTGGGTGCCTAACAGTTCCCTATTTTGCCTCACTCTCATTGTGTTGTTAACAGCAACCGCAGGTGGCTGTTTTCAGGGAGAGAGCTTGAAAAACCCACTGTACACGTTCTGTCTTTTAACGGCAACCTGTTTAACAAACAGGAAGTTTGAATGGCTGAAGACCCAGATATTTCTGTCGGGGGTTAAAATTAGTAGGCAACTGTATGCTAACATGTCCAGCATATCAATTTAAAATGTCAGAACGTGTCAGCGTTGTCTTCACAACTTGTTTCTGCTGCCCCCTGGGTGGTCAAAAAATCTTCACACATACACAAAAACATTCTGTAGTCACCCAGTTTCATATGCCAACTACACTAAAGAACTTTGAGAACATAAAACAAAAATGCCACTTTGCTGTCATCTGACAAATCTGTCAAATTATCTCTGTTGTGAGTTCAGCCATAGAAACACAAACCAAGAGACAGAAATGGCAAAATCAAACATTTAATTGTTTAAGAGAACTTTAGGAAATTGATCTGACAATGCTTTTGTATAAATGTGTCTGTATTAGTCACAACATAGCTGATGCTGTGGTCTAGCAAGTCAGATCTTTATTGCAAAATTGAGCTTGAAACTCAAGCAGTGGCAGTTGGTCACTACTCCTCTGGGCAGACATATTGATGATGGCAAGTGTTATTGACAAACCTGACCTGAAAACAAATCGCTAGGTACAGGGATAATGGTGTTCCTATCAACGAGGCCTATTCCTAATTGTAGCGTCTCAGTCTGGTTCACCTTCATGGTGTGATACATGTCATTTTAAATAAATCCTCAGTATGTCTTTTGCATGAAAGAAAACCACTAAGCTGTTATCTAACACTGGACTACAATTAATCTTTCAATTTTAAATCAGTCTATGAAGTTGAAATGTTTTTCATACAAGCATCTGGCTCAGTTTTAAAAAAAAAAACAACACTCAAACTGAGCTCCAGCCATAGATGATTCCATGTATGGTACATCCATCCCAATGTGCGTGTCTAGTCTATGACAAGTAAATAAATTGAAATGTCAACAAGTTGTCATGAATGCTTCCAGTGAGCCAACACTGGGATGAACTGTACAGAATTTTTGTTATACGTGGCAATGAAAGAAGAGAAATGGCAAATTTCTTGATCAAGATCATGCAGTGTTTGGATGAAACCGACAATTTTCTTTCCATTTAAAACAAAACAAATGTGCTATTTACACACAGCCCCTCACACTGTGAATCCACCCCATCAATTATATCTATTTATCAGTATGACAAAGTACACAAAAACCAGTCACACACACAAGGTATTCTTCTTGTAGATACACACAACAACCAGAGCCCTGAGTCATACAGCTCTGGATAGGAATTCACAGACTCTGTTTATATGACTCCTCCAATTGAAAACCAACTGATTTATAACACTCATGACACATTGCTTCGGTGATTTGAATAAAAAGTCTTTTCATTCACAAATTATTGTGTCCTGCATCCATGAATTATCACTCTTACCTGTCGATGATTGCACACATGTCGAGGCTGACATTCTCAAAAGCCCCCACAGTGCCTTTTTCCACCGCATGCATATCAGCTGGTTGGTCATCCACCAAGATCGCTTGCATGCAGCCCTGGAAGGACCGCTGGGAGGGTGGGAACAGTGTCTGGAGAAAATACCCTGAAACCAGCCAAAGAAAAAAACAAAGACAGATGAAAAGTTAGAGAGAGAGATTTGAGAAAAAAAACGAAACAAAAGGGTAAAAATGTACAGTACGGGTACGCATTTATCGTAAATTAATGCAAAACAACTTAATTTATGTAGTACTTCATGAACTATCATGAATGGACAAGAATTAATGTATGCATTTATTGGTGTTCAAGATGGACCAGGTCACCACTTTATTCGAAGGGCCACAAAAATGATGATGCAATGTTAATCATGTTTACAACACTTAGAATTCAGCAGGATACCTTTGCAGTTTTTTACAGCAGACTTACCAACGAAGACGACATGAACATCGTTAATAACTCAGAAATTATGAGGATTTAAAAGCCTCAGTTGTTGAATTAATTCATGAATTATACTTACATTAAGTTATGCATGAGATGCTTTAATTCTTGTACATTACTGATAGGTCATGAAGCACTACAGTAATTAATTCATTCTTTTTCATGCACAAATCTATGATATTAAAAGTACCCTTACCATAAACTGTGATCAAAAATGATATGAACAGCAGCTTGTGTTTGAACAATGAAGGAACCAAGGAATGATGGAGTGTTTTTGTCCATGATTTAAAATGCATCATGAAGAGAAGACCTCCTGTAGAAGTAGATATTAGACTTAACAACAACATCAGCCTTGAAGAGGAACAACGGACCTGGACATTGCCTGGTTATTGTCGCTTTTTAAAGCCATGAACCTTCATCAGTCCTTTTGTTTTAGAGCTTCTCCACAAGGCCCATTAGCCTTAATACTAGTGCTAAGGCCGCAATACACCAGAGGACATATAGGTTTTACTATACACAGTGCCTTTATGAGATACAAGAGTCAATGGCCCGTCCAGAGGTAGCACTGGGCCTTGACTGATATGGGGACAAGGCTAGGACAAAGCTGTGTGCATATGGTGTGTGTGTACGTGTATGTTTGTCTGTTTGCTAAATCTGCTTTACAAAATCCACAGATGGTAGGTCATTTGTATTTTCTTCATGTACATATCTGGCTTTGTGCAGTACAGTACAGTACAGTATGTGTTTACTGAATACAGAATGTATTTACACACACAGGTGTTATTATGGAGTAGGTGCACTGTCAGATGTAGGAGATGAGGGCCTGGAATTCAATCTTTGCCACGAGCACACAGGTCACTCATAAAACACCACCGCTCAATGACATCTCCATCATTGTGATGTTATAAGCTGTCACGCTCTCCAGCCTGCCTATTAGCCTCAAGGCCAATGCATCAAAACGGCTTATTATAGAGGGCCTATTATGCACTGTGTGCATGTGGGCACCAACAAAATTGTAGTTTATGTTGTTGGCTGACACGCCAGCAAATAAAGCAGCAGAAGAGTAAAATGCCTGTGTGTGTGTTTGGGCTGGATTTATTGTTTTTTTCACATCTTCAGATTATCATTTTTCCCCCCCAAAAGTTTCTGCTGTCATCCTCGCCATCTGCCTCCTCTCCTGCCACACCTGTCTGCTGTCTTTCCAGAGGAGCGGTAGACAGACAGCGAGAGGAGAGGGGGCGAGCTGGAAAGGGAGAGAGAAGATGGGAAGCGGAGCAGACTGCAGCTGGCTGGCAGCGGTTTGCGTCCTGTGGATAGCATATGAATGCAAAGGAAGCGCAGCCTTCCTGACAGCTTGGCAGAAGAAACAGAGCAATGCATGGAACGATGGATGGGTGGATGGATGTAGGCTGTGAAAGCTATTGGGGGGCTGGTTGCTCAGTTATTCTATCTAAACCACAGACAGAATGTTAACCTAATTTAATTCTACCAAAATATCCTGTTTGTTGGAGTGTCATCTGTTTTTAGCCCATGTACTGCTCATTCTGTATGGAGAGAATTGTTAAGGCACGAAAATGTTAAATACTACTAAAACTTGTATTATTTACTTGATAAATCAATTTCGCAAGGAAAGCTCCTCACTGAACGACACAGCAAGGAAACTAAATCCTGATAATGTCTGATAGCTGGAGAAATAAAGAAGTCTCGGATAGGAAAAAAAACAAACATTGTAATGCAATTCACTGTTTCAAAGCACCTCTCAGTAACTCCTGTATCCCCATGGAGAAATTAGCTGCTGTACTGGAGAGCCCCATTGTGTCACTTTGATTTAAAATATAAATGTTCGTCTGGGCACTGCACTACACAAATGTGCATATTAAATGAATACTACTGAGCTAAATAGGAGTAAGAGCAAATGTATCCCAACAGACCTCATGCTTTAAATTTAGTCAACGCACCATGTTTTCTCTTATTGTTACTCTAAAGCCATGACATGCAACAAATAATGTTAATACTACTTGCAGTCCTCCTTTCTCTCATAAAATGGCATTTTATGCTTTTCAAAAATTTAGAACTATATCGTTAAGAATGCTGCAAACACAGAGGAAGATGCAGACCAGATTAGTGAGATGGAGTCCAGTGGAGACAATTGGCAAACTAGGCATAGATGTGGTCAAACATCTGCACATCCTCAAGCTATCGCACACACACACACACACACACACACACACATACACACACACACACACACACACACACACACACACACAAACACACACACACACACACACACACCAAACAAAGATTGTCTGACCAAATTTAATTTTTTTTCCTGAATGCAACAATGCTGTGTGGTTTTAATTTGTAGTATAAACAAGGACTCTCTATCCCCCGTAACCCCTCAGGATCGGAAACGGCAGCAATAAACCCCTGCAGGCTTGCTGGCACCCTATCATATGCTCCCTGTTGTGCCAAAAGAGCTTCACTTACAATACACACAGGAAGACCAGCACCAGCTCTCCACCAGCTGAACAACATCTGACTGGCACGGCTGACTCTCAGGCTACAGAACACTTGTTTCCACATCCCAGCACATTTTAGGGGGATGTATCTGCTTTCAGATGAGGCTGGCTGGAAATCAGCCAAAATTCTGAGATGTGCAAAAAATCAAACAAATATTCAGAGGATTCGACACAACAACATTTTTAGAGAGACAAAAAAAGAGAGAAAGACATAGACAAAAGCTATTGCCAAAAATAGTATTCTCACAAAATCCAAAAATGTGCTTATCTACTACAAAAAAAGGACAGATAAATGCTACAGCACATACTTGAAGCACCTTTAAAGAGCACCTTCGAACCAAAATAGGCTGCATGCCTGTCAAACACTACTGCACACATGCCAACGACAAGATGTACCTGCTGTGATATGTAAACAAGAGGGCACACATTTATGTACACAAACGTACACAAAGCACATGTACAGACAGCGTAGGCTGCTCTTTGATAAATGTGGGTGTCGCAGAGTCTCATGTCTAATTCATCACAAGCTTTAAGATGAAGAAGAAGGGGTGACAGTATGTGGAAGCACTGATGGAGGTGTGCTATGTCACAATGATCACTAATGCATATACTGTGACTGTCAATTCATGCTATACCGTATGTGTTGGGAAGGTTTTTCTTCACAGCTGAGTGAAAAATTGTCCATGCTGAAGTGAACAAGTAAACCAACTGGAGTGAAAGCAGCATTACAACACTTTCTTTTAAAAGGTCAGAAAGGTTTTAGATCATAGTATACTGTATAGTGTAATAGGAAAGCAAAGTTTAAGGCTGTCAAACATTATGAGACTGTCATTTATTCATGCACATAAAACAAATGAACAAAAAAAGAAGCAACGAGCTAAGAAATTCTATGATACTGTGTGGAACAACTCAGTGGAGTTATGAAAATGGTCAGGAAGATTGCAGAACTAATAAAAGGAAACACAGAATCTTCCTTTCCCCAAAAAATTATCAAACAACTGCATGCTTCAGGGTGGAACATCCCATAATTGACATCTCTCTCATTAGTATATCCATTTGTCCCACGTTCCTGAGGGAAGGAGAGCATGACTTTATGGCCTGGTGTATGTGAGTGTGTGTTTGTGTGAGTGTCCGTCTGTCTTGCCTCTTGAGAAATTCAATTTGTGGCTGTCTCTTGTCAGTCACTTACTAATTTCTCTAAGCGCAGCGTCAGGAGTGAGGAACTACTCCCCGTAAAATAGGCTTTGGGTTCAGGAGGCTGATTTTAAAAGCAGACGCTCGAAGGATAGAGGGGCGGAGATGAGAGGAGGCAAAGGAAGGGGCCGACCCGGTTAAAGAGGATAACAGGGATGAGAGGAAAGAGGAGAGGTGGAGGGCCAAAAAAGAAGAAGGGATGATAAACTGAGAAATTGCAGAGAACGAAAGAAATGGGAGGAAGGGAGGAAAAGTAGAGCAACGAAAACAGAGAAGAGAAGAAAAATTAAGAGGGCGTAGTTTGGGACAGGATGACAGAGGCTTAGAGCCAAGCCTTGTCGTTGCTCTGACACCTAAAATATAGTATCCTGTAACCTTGGGTTAAGGCAGTGCCTTGTGCATTTTAATGCCATAGAACAGGAAAAGCAGGGCAAGTATATCTACAGCTTACATTAGTGACTGTCACTAGTGACCTCATCTGTCTGCCAGCTTTATGTATTTTGTTTTCAAATGACTTTAAAATAAAAGGTTTTAAGCTGCATATTTGGCACAGCCTTTAAATTCTTGGGAATGCTACTCGAGCATGGTAAGGTCCCATCATAGTCATTAAAATACATTAAACATAACCGTTTGGTTAAATTAGGTAATTTATTACCTTAATTAAAGCATTAATTAGCAAATATAATTATGTTGGCATGCTTGTCCTCATAATACACACGGCTGGTATTAATATTAATGCTGATTAAAATCATTAAGGAACTCTCTTAAAAAAATAGATTTTATTAATTAAAAAAAATATATCTGCATCAAAGTACTTCTGTATCAACTGCTGTACATAGGGAATATGTAGTTTAACTATTGCGTCACATTTCTGTTGTAAAAGTGTCACAACTCAGACATGATCATCACTGGTAGGACAACCAAACAGTAGCTGGCTTGTCTTTTTAGATTATTTTTTTCAATTTCTTGAGCAAACAGTAAGAGGACGTAACCAGCCTCTGGCTAACTGCTTTTTCTATGTTTCACATTAAATTGCGCGACAGTATTTGGCCAGCAGGAGACTAAAAGTAATCATGTCCCACTGATTATCTTCTGTCCCCCCTAAAAGGTAGGAACACTTCTGCCTTACATACATGCGTATAAACACTTTCCATATGATTAAATACAAACAAATTATTATCTCACATAATGCCTCAATGTCAACAGTGTGTGTGTATGTGTGTGTATGTGTTTGTTTGAATGCCCTAATGGTAAAAAGACCCATTACCCAGGTGCACTGATCCCCTCTCACTTAACCATAATGTATTACATTTTATGTGTCATGTCAAAACACTGAGCTTCAGACTTTGTGTGTGTGTGCAATGCATGTACGTCTTTGCATAAGTGTGGCAGTCATGCTTCAATTAAATACTGATTGCCCTTAATGTTAAGTTTATCTGGCAATTGGACATGGTTAATATACATTAAGCCACAGTGGGGAAAAAAAAACAAAACGAAAGAAAATAAAGAAAATAGAAAACGGACACATATAAAATCAAAATCTCCACTGATATGATTTTTTTTGCAGAGCAAACATTATAACATTATTACTACATGCACCACAATTAGAAAACAACCAAAACAACAACAACAGAAGGAGCAGCAGATACATTGCGATTGTCAAAATGAGTTTTATTTTAATCGGACAGATCATGTTGTAGTAGCAGTATTACTTTCCTTACAAAGTCTGGCTCAGTCCGTGGTCACTGATCAACAACTGTTACCAATGAGATCACAGCAGATTGATGCCTTAAAGCCATGAAATCTGAAGCAGACGGCTGGCTACCTGATGACTGAAACCACACAAATGACTCTCAGCAATTATCTGAGCCCTCCTCCCATCTAAATAAGAACATGGTTTGTTCATGATACTGAGGGGTGTCTGCTAATTGGGCCACACTGACAGAACAGTCAAAGTCGCATAGAAACTGCTGATGGTATACTGTTAGAGAGCTTTAGGACAGCTTAATGTGCTTGGCCTCTATGACTCATCAAGCAGAGCGATCAGAGAGAGTAATTGAGGGCAAGCCAAAGGCTAAACTATCTTTTTGTGCACTCACTATATTATTCTGTTCCCTCTGTGCTGGGATGGAAATTGGTCCCGAATGTGGTGAGGTGTGAATGTTGTGAATAAAAATTATGGATATTTTGTATGAGTGGTAAGTTAACTGGAATTCGAGTGCGTATGTGTGCTTTGGAGTTTCAGAGCATGTGGTCCAAACCAACACACAAGTTCAAAGGCTTCACACTAACCCACATAGGCACAGGAAATTAAATTATCACCAGGGTCTTTACACATGAACATGATCTCCGGCGCATCGCCATCATTGCAGACAAAAAGTGTCGATCCCCGAGTGCGACCTAACAGGCAGGCTTGAGGTGTGGTCCACCATTACTCTCCTGCCTGTTAGGTCGCACTCAGGGATCGACACTTTTTGTCTGCAATGATGGCGACGCGCCGGAGATCCAGCTCCTATGGTAAGTAGTTCAAAAACCTTCTTTTTAGCAAACTCTGCGTACACAAACAATGTTCTCAATGCTCGTGTTCATATGTAGAGACCTGGTGATGCTATGAGCAAAGTTTCATGTTGTGTCGAGCCTTCTTAGTGTTTTAAAAATAACGATTTTCATGCTAGCGTGCCAGTGCCCCTGCACCCCATTGAAAATGAGCTTGCCCGAAAACGAAACTAGGGTAAATCTTAAAAGTGCCTCTTTCGTCGTAATTATGCATTTACACGAAGGTTTGACTCATATTCAATCACAAATAAAGCCTCGGTTGCTTTTTGGCGAGAGTTTCACTTTAAAGAAAGTTTTGGGGTATCACCACATTATGCCAAAAAAATGTTCAGCTCATGTGTAAGTATGTGCGGCCAAAAATCTAATCTCTTATCTGTCTTTTAAAGCAATATATAATTGCTTTTTACAAAAAAATACAGTCTTTTAAAATAAGATTAAATTCAGCGCAGGATTAGAGTGAAGTCACCAAGAAAAGTCGATAATACCTCAATGGAAACAAATCTCAGATGTCAATAAAATCAGTTAGTATCATTTAATCCTCCTGTCCTCTGTCCTCTGTAGCTTCCACTGTCAGAGGGATGATAGCTATTGTAAAGAGAAAAAACAGCCTAAGTTTACAAGAATTTGCCAAATTCCAAGAGAACTGGCAAGCTAAACAGGTAGTCCACATACAGACAATTTTTGGATTTTTCGTTGTAAAAACGTGTTATTAGCTGAGCTAGCGCTCAGTTTGTGTGTGGTGGGTGTGACAGGCTGTGAAAAAAGTAGCTTGAAAAATCTCTTTTCTACATGTTAACACGTTCATGCTGCAATTAGATAAAAGCTCTTTGCTTGATATTTTCCTCAGGATGAAACCAAAACAAAGAATATGTTTATAACACATACCAAAGAGTGTGATGTGTCTCTCTATGTGTATGGATATTGAATACAAATATGTGAATTATGTGTTTTTGAAGCCATATGTTTCATTTGATGACATGTAGGTACTGCCTCTGGGCACTTACATCTCATTGTCACCCTTCCTTGCAGTTTCTCAGTTCCTTCTAGGATATAACGTTCACCTTCTTCTCTTCTCTTAAGCTTTGCACTCACTTACGAACCTGCTATCTTTTAAATTCTCCTGCCAAAAACTTTGCCTTCTCCTCATCTCCACATTCTCTTCTTTCCCATCTTTTATACATCTTCTTTTCCCTTTAGTCTTCCCTTCTCTCACTCTCTCTGTCTGTCTCCTCTTCAAGAGGTAAAGACATTATAGAGATCCTCTCCTCTTAGCCACTATTGATTCCTAGCTCGCTTACAAAAATCAATAAATCAGCAATTGGATCAAAACGGAGAAAGGAAGTGTGAGAGGGAAGAGGCGAAAGAAGCAACCTGAGAAGACATACAGAAAGGAAAGATAGGGGAAAAGTGAGGGTGAACAGGAGTAAGCGATTATAAAAGACGAAGTGTTGGTATTGAGTGACTTTGAAACACATCAGGTTAAATAATCCAGGAATACCCCAGAAAAAAAGTAAAAAGTGAAAGTAAATAAAAAAAGAAAAAGTTGGACACTTTTGTGTGAATGCAATTAGCATATCAAGGCCTCACAAAGTTGGATTCCATAAATAAAAAGTACAGAGTCATCATGGGCTTTAGGGGGGTTCACTCAACAGCAGCGAGGAGTAAATTAAGATGGACAACAAAATAAAAGAATGTGGATATGTGTGTGGGTGAGCGTGTGTGAGGTGCTCTGATCCTTATTGACTGGCCTGGGGAAATGGTTTGGCTTGATAGAGGAGATTTTACTCTGATAGAGAGAGAGGGACGGAGGCCTTATGGAGCTATCAGAGCCCATTTCTCTCAGTTACTGTAATTTCATACAGGTGCCCACACACACCAAATGTACACACACACAGTCACATATGCACACATAGATACGGACTGTCTTCCAACAGACGGACAGCGGTGTCTGGCATCATTAACCTGGCGTCTTCCTAATTCAGACAGATTGTGTCTGTCTGTATTCTCCTCTGCTTGCGTGTATGTGTGTGTGTGTGGCTGTGTCTATCTAGTGGTCTAGTTGTGTCTGTGCCCTTGCTAAGTGAGCAACTTCCTGAACTCTGGCCACTGCTATATAGATTTCTGGCAAGATAAATCATTTGGAGACATATTCAGCCTGAAAACACACACACACACACACACACACACACACACACACACACACACACACACACACACACACACACACACACAAGGCCGTTTGCGAAATACATTTATTTGAAAAAACTAACCAAAATATAGTACTCAAAAGTAAAATCTGATTATTTAACATGTGTTTTAAAGGTTCTCTATGTCCTGATCTTATTTATCAATGAAGGAATACAGAGTGTTTTACTTGTTAAAACAACCCGGAACCCAAACATTAAAGACAAATGACAGCATTTCTCAGAATTCCCGACCGACTGAAACACAACCTGGATGTAAACTGGCCGCTACGTCGCATTCTTACCTCCGTAAACGTCGCAGCCATCTTAAACTGATCTGATGCGCCCCTTCACTCCCTGATGGCCACTGGAGAGGAATGTTATGAGATGACGACGAATGGAGGTTGGAAAGCGCGTGTTTGTCAAATCTGTGGTGATGGTGTTGTGTTCAACCCTTACCTCCCAAGTGATAGGTTCCTCCCGTGGTGATGGTGAGAGGTGAAGTGGAGCGCACGGCAGAGCCCTCCTCACCATCTATCGTCAACATGGCAAAGTTCTCCTTGGCGACCAAACGTATTGCGTGCCACTGGCCATCGTTGAGCCCTGAACCTGAGGAGGGGGAGCAGAGATGAAAAGTGCCTTCAGAAAATGCCAACACACTTTTGAACATCATGTTCTTGAAGTGTAAAACCCTCTTGGTAAGTAAAAGGTTTGGCTGACTTACTTCTTGGAACAATAAATCCAAGTGTATTAAAATGCAGCACCACATCCTTTTGTCGTTTGTGAGCTTTAAAACAGGTCTAACCCACATTGTCTTTTGACTGCTGACTTGTAGTTTAATCACAAAAAAAAAATCAAGAATGATTTCTTTTACTGGGTCAGAGTTAACTTTCTTAGAGGAGGATATAGTATAATATCAAGGGCCTGACAGGGATTCAAAGAAAAACCACTGGGTGACTCATCTTGGGTGAGAAGTATGTGGGTGGTGAAACTAGAAAATGTAATTTCTGTCTGTGATGTGTGGCTATCTCTCTCTGTTTACCCTCTACTTTGTCATACAGTTGTTTTTTCTCCACAATCACTGCATCCCTGCTCTTTTTTCACCGCTCGTATGGCTCCATCCAAGCTGCCTGGTGAACATGGCCTCAGACAAAGTTAAGACATCCTCAGCGGAGGATTGTATTCCTGCCTCAACCACATTTTCTCCTCACTTCAACACATTCTCTCATCTGTATGCCAATACTCCCCAATTCTTCGTCCTTCCTCTTTTGTTCTCTCGCTCCTGCTTTTCTCTCTCCCCCCCTCTCCAAGCAGAGTGAGGCTTCCAGTCTCAAGGCCCCTGTGCCTCAATTCCATTAACTCTCAGAGAACCCTGTTTGCGTCTGAGTACCAGAGTGCATGTGTGTGTGTTCTCTGTCTTTGCATGCGGGCTTTGAGCACTTGTGGAAGTGTGTTGGAGTCTGTAATGTGCTGCGTTGTCTGTGTCAGGGTAGAGTGTGTGTGTGTTCGTGCACAGGTTTCGTGCTCTCCTTTTCTCTCTCTTCCCTTGTAGCTGTGCTCCATTAAATTTGAGTGATGCTTTGGAAAGGGACATTACTACTGGAGCCGAGAGAGAAGCCAGCTCACTCTCATCACCCTCTCCTCTATACATCACCTCTTACTGACACCAATCTCTATTCATCCTGCCTCCCTCTCTGTCCCCGATTCTTTCCTCCATCTCCCCGTCTTTATTTCCTGTCCTGTATTTTTGCATTTTACTTTTGACTTTTTTCCCCTCTCTGTCTTTGTATTCCTCTCCTCTGGTGGCCATCTGCTGCATTGTCCGTCTTTTTCAATTAGGCTCTGCTCACTGCTTCACTGACTGTAATACATCGATGGTGAGGACACTGGAGCGGAGTTCAAGGTGCGGTCACGTGCAACTCAAGGGTCTCAAGTCAATACACATGTACCTCAGCTTACTACAAGTTTCAATACATTTGACCTGTGCGCATTACAGAGTGCACAAGCTTTTGTTAGTGCATCTGTTTTGTGTGACAGTTTCCGTGTGTTTTCTATGAGGCTTTTGCATGGTTTATTTCTTCCCGAATGCACTGGGAGACCTAAGCTTTGATGTCAGTATGGGGTCTGCACTAATTAATCTCAATCACCAGGGTGTCCACATGTACATGCGTGTGTCATCATAGCAGTGACCAAAGAAATGAAGAGCCAAGATGGCCACCTGCTGAGGGGGTGACTGCTGTGGCCTCGTTCAGTGAAGTGCTGGTTAAATATGCACAAACACACATGCAACACGCACACACACACAGTACAGTCATGAATGTGATTATGCATATTTTGACTCTGTCAGAGAAAAAAAACAATGACACGGCTGACAGCATTTTTGTTGTACTTGAAAAGCCATGAACTGAAAAGTAATATCTGCAGAAAAATAGCGCCTGCTTTGTCTGAATGACAACAAAACATTCGGTTCTGGTAGAAAGTGACCTTGATGTGCTCCTCTGCTGATAATCACATTTCTGACTGTATATTGGTTTGATGTAATCACTATCAAGCACTCTGCTCCATCCCATCCCTCTCTATAACCTCTTGAGTGTAATGGAAAATAGATACTGTGTAACCTTGTGTCCCCTCATCTGTTTTACATCACCTGCAATAGCTTTGAATGATGAGCTTATCAGTGATAGCAGTGTTGAATCTTCACTCTGAAGCACAGACAAACGCAAATATACGGTATGTTGCACACTCTCTCCCTCTCTCCCATCACACATGTCAAACGCACAGGCTCCAATCACGCCATACCAGCTGTCTGCCACAGATAAAAAGTGGCACTGATAATGAAGGAGAAAAGAGAGAATTTTTCTGATTTGACTAGATAAAACAGTTCGATGGCTTACTTTAGAGTTGTCATTCAAGCCCAGGGGCTTGATTACAAGGTGAAAGGCTGACTGGTCAGTTTGCTCTGTTTTTGTTTTGAATCGAATCAAAAAATGAAGAAACTGAAAGGTTGAGGATGGTTTTGTGTGATAAATTATTAAATGGGACCTACAGTGATGATATCATTTGAGAATTTTAGAACACTGAATTCAACTATTTGGGAACTGCTAACTTTTAAACATTTTTTAAAAGCCACTGTCATTTCATAGAGGATCGTTTAATATTCAGCAAAGGCAATAGTTCAATGAGTTATGCAGATTTTAATGCAACTAATTACCATCAGCATAAAGAAGATAAATCAGTATGTTAGACAAACACTACTTAAGTGCCAAAGCAATAAACACAACTACATGTAGCATGATCTTTTTTGAAGATGCTTAATCGGTTACGGTTGATATCTGCTGTAGTCTTTTTTGAAAAAATAAAAGCAAATGGGAAATCATTCTTGCATTCACAGTTGTGGACATTGCGTCAGCCTACATTCCTACATATGGTCATGGACCACTGGATACGAGATAGTTTTCTTTGACCCCTGTGGCTCACTTAGAGTGTTTTAACAGCCTCTGCAACAATCTGATTCCATTTCATTTCTAAGAGTTTTTTCCAGAGAGGTTAGGGTTTTACAATGGGGGCTCCTCTGCTGCTGGTTTGCTGTCGTGGGCTCAAGCAGAGAGTGGAGATGCCCACCAAGATTTACAGAAGAAGGATATGCGGGATGAGCTGAGAGCTTTGAGGGACATGGTGGTGGAGCAGAGGGTGGAACTGAGGAATACCAAGGCTGAACTGTAAACCCAGAGAGACAAAGTGGCTGGTCTCAAGAAGGGGAGAACAAATCATCTGTTATTTATCAGTGATGGAATGATTATTACAACTTAAGAAAATCAGCAAACACATCATATTTGAGAAGCTAGAACCAGTGGATTTGAGGGATTTTTGCTATAAAAATTGTTTAATGACTTGAAAAATTGTTGCAGATTTAGTTTCTATCGATCGTTGAAACCACATCACCAAACTGATTTAGCTCTAGATGAGACTAAACTCAAATAAAGGGAATCTAGTCATTACTTCTGAGAATTTACATAAATGAAAAGTGAGCTCAAAACGTCATAAGACATGAATATATGTTTAAATTTCTTCTAGCTGAATACTGAAAATCATCATTCACATTTGAGATTGTGAAAACTTGAAATAAAAGAACTACAATACCCGACACTAAAGGAGCAGGGGAGTCAATACAGATGGTTTCTGTAGACTTGATGTAAGTTGAATATCGTTTCATATCAGCAGCAATAAACAATAACACACCAGAAATGTACTTGTATGAGAGAGGTTATGAAATGCTTCTTTAGACAGCCTTACTTGAAACATCTATGGTATTTCAGTGATGAGCTCCAGACTGACAGCCACTGAAAACAATGTGACAGCAATTACAGCACAGCTAGAAGCAACTAAAACTGAACAGCAGCTCCTGAAGAAAAATGAGGAAGAGGCTGAGAGGCTCATTTCTGGTATGTCATTACCAAAATCACAGACTTCGTGATGAAAATCTTGAAAGTGCAGTTGAGAAATGAGTGGCTTTATGTTTCTAGCGCAAGCAGCAGAACTGGCAGCCATGACCTCCCAGAGGGGTGGGAGGGGTGCAGGAGCAGAGGAAGGTGGTGACAGCTCTCAGGGATGAGCTGGATATTTCTAGGACTGAACTTCAGCTCACAAAGAACAGAGTGGATTAGATAGAAAGGACAATTCCAGGTATCCTGATAAGACACCTGGAATATATTCTTCAAATGCAGTATAATAAAAATATATGTCTTTCCCTCAATGGTTCCATTCGCTTTTATTGCTGTATTCAAATATGTTACCATAATTTGGCACAAAATGTTAGTCCCTCTAATCTTTTGGCTCTGATTCGCTTCGTTAAATGCTTCCATTCTGTGCTGGTAGACACTCCCAAGCTGGCTCTCTCTGATGGTTTGACAAACCTCAGGACAAACTGGACCATTCAATATTGCAACTCAACTCATCTAAAGTAGTCTTCATAAATTAGGCAGAGCTTACAACCCAGTCACTGGAACATGTGTGCATTTCCACACACAATGTAATACAGACAACGCTGACCTCTCTGATGGTCTACTGTTGCAGGTATCTTCACAGCACCTGCCAAAGGGAGTCTATTTCAGATTCAGTGCTTTCAACAACACGAGAGGAGAATGGATGGCAGTAAATTTATATCATGATATAACATATATCAATTTTATATCAATCTGAGGTGACCAATGGTTGTACTTGGATTGCAAAAGCATTCATTTTAGAGCTGGAAAATGGAAGTGTTGTCTACATGCGTCTCCATGAAACCTGACAATCATGGCTACTTCAACACCTTCAGTGGTTTCCTGCTGTTCCCTCTATGACTGTCAGATCAAGTTTGTTATATTCAAAAACATATTTGTGAGTTCTTCGGTTTCCAGCGGTCTAATACGCTACATCTAATTCATACCTTGTGAATATGTGAATGAACATAAGTGGCTCCTGGCATCATAGAAAGGAGATATTTTTTCTCCCAAGGTTTGTTGCTCAATTTAACGCAGTACAGACATGTTAGAGGTAAAGACTGTATGGAATCAAAGTGACAATGTACCATTTTACACTAAGCGCTTGTGTATGTTAATGTTTAATGTTATGGGTTATTCAGCTTATTAATTGTTGCTATATACAGTCTATGACCTTAATCCAAGTAAACTAATTACTTTAGGTTGTTTGAATAAAATATGTTTCAATAGAGATTCTCTTAAACAATTAAATTGAAATCAAGCATTCCTCTGCATTTACATGGTAAACATGGTACATGTGTCTTGAATTATCCTCAATATTTAGGACAATGTAACTGACGACATATTTATGTATGCGTTTTTGAGTGATACCCCTTGTTTTTTTCACAGATATTGACATTAGTAATAACATTCTAAACAAATACATATAATATAATAATACAACAAACAAGTCATGGTTTAGCCTTTAGTTTAGTTGTTTCCAATCTTTTGTTTTACTCTTCTTTTCTTAATCTTTTCCTGCCTTATATCCTGTGCACCTGTGTTTGTAGTTTGTCAGTTTTGTGAGCAGGCTAATATACAGGACCAGCTCTACAATGTTTAAATTATAGCTTTTGGTGAGTGTTCAATGACACAACATCACTAAGGCGGCTGTTGGCAATTCATCTTTTGTCTCTCTCCATTCAAAATGTATTCCGAAATAAGGTGTCATTGGAGCAGGAGGGGTGTGACTTCGACTCTCTGTTTGGGTCCTTAACTGAACAAATCTGACATTATGCAGCAGAATAACACTACATGAAGAAATGGGTGGTATCAGATATACAGTAAGTAGTATTGGCTAAACTGAGTCAACATGTTATCTTATTAAGTTTAATTTACATTATAAGTTAAGTTTTTAAGAGGTTCAAACATTTTAAGAGGGGGGTTAAAAAACAACTGAGACGCAGCCTCTTAAGATATCTGTCCAGCAAACATGCAATAGCACACATACACAAACAAAGTGTTTTTTGCACCTGTGGCCACGATAACACCAGATATTACATCAACACATGGCATACTTTATGCAGCATAGTCCAGAGTATGACAGTTGACCTTGCAAATAAAATGGTTTAATTTAGTTTAAGTTAAAAAGATTTGATGGAAACACCAAATGCAGCTGCTGGGGGAACAGAAGTTAATAGTTTGGATCAATTTCTGAGAGCATCGGAAGTTTTCCATTGCGCAAAGTTACTTTCACTCCTGTCGTTGTGTTTGAATGAGACACGTGCTCCGGTAGAAAGTAAACGTGTCAAAAAAAGTCTAGTAAAGCATAAAATGTTTGAGCCAATCCACAAACAGACAAGTGGGCCAGCCAGCAACACCAACCCTGACATCTGGGCTGAGCTGGGGGAGTGAAGAAACATAGGGATAGACCAGAGGGTGGAGCTGACTGTCACCAAGACTCAACTTCAGTGCCAGAAAGACAAAGTGGCTGATGTGTAGACTGAGAAACTGAGAAGCCAGGCAAATACTATGTTACATCTAATGATAGAGCTGGCTGTACATGGTGTTTTCTTCACTTTAAATCTCTGTCACAGTGGGAGGATGTGCTTTGCATTTAACATTTTTCATTGAGTGACTCAATTTATGCAGTAGCAGGTTTAAGTAGCTCGATGCATACGAAGTCAGAAGTTTACGCTGAGCTGTGCTCAGCATACCTGTGGTAAACAGATGGCTTTCATTATGTTTATCATCAGTCAAATTAAACTCTAGACAAAACTTTATTTTCAGTAAGTAGTTTGCCTCAGTAAGATTTAACTGCATTTTGTCACCATTATTTTTTTAATTATCATCACCATTTTTGTCAGCCTGAGTCGGCAAATAAAAGCCATTTCCTGGACTGGGATAGTAAAATTGAAAATAACTTTTTCCATTTATAGCCATTTATTACTCAAACTGTACAGTAATTTTCTAATATGAAGTCATTGACAATTAGCAAATTGCTTAGGATTCAACCAAAATACAATGTTGGGGCTCAGAGAGGATCTGTGGCATCATAAACTTAGAATGTCTAGACCCTGAAAGCCAACACCCCAGATTCATGTCTATTTATCTGTCTGTGTGTAAGTGTGCAGGTATTGTATTGCTATTGATTTCAGCTGCAGTATATACTGCATACCATGATGGATCAATGATGTCTAACAGACAGGAGCATCGGACTGATGCAATTTTGAGAGCGAGGGAGAGCTAGACGAAGCTAACATAAATAAATAACAGGATTTTTTTTGGGAACAAGGCGAAGAAAGACATAACAACTTGGCATGTCAATGTAAACAAGTAAAAAAGGGCAAAGGTAAAAAAGAAGCGGAAAATCATATGAAGAAAATAGTCCATTCTTGTTGCAGGGATTTTGAACTGATTTGAGAAAAAAATGATTGATAACTGTACAAAAACTCACTAAGGTGGACTTGAAATGAAAACATCAGAAAAATAACAACTCTCACATGACACTCTTTTTGAAGAAAAGCCAAACATGACTAATAATTTATTGCAGTTTGTTAACTATCTAATCCGTATTCAAAGACAGCTGTGAAACCAAGAGTAGGAGATAAGGATACGTTTTACAGGGTTTTAACCAAAGCAAGTGAGATGTTCACCACTTCATAAACTACTAAATACATCATGAAACAGTTACATGGGTCATTTTAATGAAGAGTCCCCCTGGTAAAATGGAAAATAGGAGGTGGGAGCTATCATAGTAGATAGGAGGTAGCCAGGTGAATACTAATCAAATTCTCAGAGGCAGAAGCTGATTACATTGATTTCAGAAAGTAATATACAACAATTATCATATTATCTCATTACACATGGGGAACAAATATAATTTATGGCTTGTTTTTTCCTCAGTTTCATCTCCCTGTAGAACATGCTAGGAATATCAGAGAGTGCGCAAAATATTCTGAAACATTACCCTCCTGCTTCTCTTCCCTTTCTCCTCCCCATCCTCTCTCTTATTGTTACTGCTCCTCCTCTCTACTCACATTTCTTTCCTGTCCTCTCCTCCCCACCTGTGTCTATTACATATTGATCCTGTATTTACAGTATAACTGAATTTTGTCTGCCATAAATTTATGGGGCCCTCTGGCATTCATGAATTTATCCTCCCCCCATCTCCTCCACTCCTAAATATTCGGTCTTTCGAGGTAGCTTGAAGAGCTTTCCACGTCTTCCCGAATGGCAACATGCCAGCCACACAAAGCCTGAAAATATAACGTATTAAGCCTTGCCTACACACACATACACACATATACACACAGACACAAATGCACATAGGCACCGGGCTACACAACCACACACAAACACACACACACACACACACACACACACACACACACACACACACACACACAAACACACACACAAACACACACACACACACACACACACACACACACACACACACACACACACACACACACACTCTGGGGGAATGAAACAATATAACATTATAATCAGGGTGGCTGAAGTATGTTTTTCCGCCTCAAATCTGTGCCTCAGGCCTTTCCATTATTGTAATGCCTTATGCTTCCTATTTGGACTGTGCAAGTAACCTTGTGTGTGTGTGTGTGTGTGTGTGTGTGTGTGTGTGTGTATGCGTGAGACTGATAGTATATCTGCATCTCAAAGGAACTGATGTTATTACTCCTGGCTCAGTTGATGGGTGTGAACACATGCATGCGAGAACACACACACAGTTTTCAACATAGTAAAATATTTGGCTTTAGAGGTGGCTGAATCAAACTGTTTATGCTGCCCGTGGCTTTGTTCTGTTTTGGAATCAGCCTTGCCTCTCAACTGAGAGTGATCTGTGGTATGACACATTGTACTGATGGTATTAAGTACCCTGACTTATAGAAATAATGAAGGAAAGAATCAATAAGCGCAAAAAGGGCGGTGAGCAAGAGAGCAAAGCAGATATACATATAGAAATGTTTTTAAAAAACAAAAGACATTTAGAATACAAAGATTATCAGTGATAATAACGTGCAAATGACGCAAGAGACTAATAAAAGTAAGAAAGATGTCTAGGAGTGACAAAGAGGCACAGTATTTTGTCTTCTAGCTCTTCTAAATTTGCAACATGTCGATCCTCAGTTTTCTTTACAAATTATCTAGCCTTCTTTCTACTCGTCACTGTCAAAGAGCGTACAAGGAGGTGCAGAGAGCTAAATCATATTTCTATGTAGTCGTGAAGCTATAGTAACAAGATCTATTCAATTCAAGATTAATCATCAGTACTTACATCTTTTGTCTTCTGTGACAATGAAACAGGAGTACAAAACCATATTTCCTCACTTTGTTGCATGAGGACCCTTTTGGTAGATTAGAATTCTTGTCACTGTAAAAGCACTTGAGACACTAAACATTGTTTCCATGGAAACAGTGCTTGCGCCCAATAATTTGATAATTAATCAAGTGGGGCGATCAGAGGATAGCATCTTCGACACACATGCTCAAAGGCAAATAGCAACACTCGCCAGTTATTTGTATCAGGTATAAAAGGAGCTTTTTTTCCCTCCACTGGCTTTGCTTTATCAGATCATTTCATGGTAGGTAATGTGGAAAATAGGAGCTTGATTTGTATTTGGGCACATCAAAACATGCTTTGGTCCTGCTGAACTGCCATTAAGGCAACATTTTCCAGGCCAGCTGAAGCAAAGCTGTTGTATACTCTAATTCCAACAAATGAGTGATGAGAGCAAAAGAGAGGCGAGTTGGAGAGTTAATGAGTAAGTAAAAGGAAAGTGATGGGAAAATTAGATCAGAGTCCCTGCAGGAATCACAACTAAGTACTCTTTATTATCACACATACACACACACACACACACACACACACACACACATACACACTCACACACACACACACACACACACACACCACACACACACACACACCACACACACACACACACACACACACACACACACACACACACACACACACACACACACACACACACTGTTAAGGGGACACCCGCAGTCTAATCTGGAGTGTTCTCTCAAAGGCCTCATCTTCCCTTTAGCTTCATCCTCTGTCTCTCTGCTTGAGAGGAGGAAGTGGATGAAATGACAGAGGTTTTCTCAAAGGAGAGAGGAGTATGTTCCTGCAGGTCATGAACAGCCTCAGGGAAAATTCTCGATCTAAGTCACACATACAAGACTGAATATCCGTGGGGCACACACACATTTTCCAATAATGCTTGTATGCATATGGAGATTGTTTTGTGTGAGTATCCAATAGCAATTACTGTACCCATCGCTTTGACTCCACTAGAGACAATAAAAAACGTTCTGAAAAATTCAAGGTGATCGGATTCTATCAGATATGGCGTTAATCCACCACCTTGCCTTTTTTAAACTGCACCTGCTTAATCATCAAGGGTTGGCAGAGACAAATCCCTCAGAACAGAACTACTTAAACTTGCAGTTTCAGAATATTGCTCACAACACAGTCAAGCATAAAAAGGCTGATGAATCATCCATTTGGTCCAGACCTGAATATATCCTTACAATATAAAACATGAAACACAACCACAAACATACACTTCTCAACAGAAACACTGTACAACACACCCCGAAAAAAAACCATTGTGACACCACAAATCTAAAAGAAGTTTGGGTGTGTGCATTACTGACACACCCAGACAAGAAAAAGCAACATGGGCATCATATAGTCAACCAATTAAATGTCCAACATTAATTAGCAGTATGGCCAAAAACAAACATCTGGGTCTTATAGTGGCGGCTGTAGCTCAGGAGGTAGAGCGGATCGTCTAGTTATCGAAGTATTCTTGAGCAAGATACTTGCACCTTGCACCTTGCATGACAGCCTCTGCCATCAGTGTATGAATGTGTGTGTGAATGGGTGAATCTGACAAGTGTTGTAAAGCGGCTTTGAGCGGTCAGTAGACTGGAAAAGTGCAATAGAATTATGAGTCCATTATTGTCTCTAAATTAGGCTCTCAGTAAATCCATCTCTCTGCCTTTTTGTGCAAAACGGTGATTTAATAATGAGAGAATATCTGCAAACTAGGGTGCTCATCTATCGCGGAAACAATCTTAATTTCACATTCTGTTGATTCTGATGGCTCTTGTGGACAACAGCAGCACAGCCATTGACACTGAGGGTGAAGATGTTGGATATGTGTGTCTGTATTTCTGTACTTAGTGTATTGTATTTCAATCCTGGTCCTAGTGCCCTGCATGCTTTAGTTTTTTCTCTGCTCCGGCACACCAGTTTCAAATGAATAGGTCGTTATCAGGCTTCAGCAGAGCTTGGTGATGAGCTGATCATTTGTATGAGGGCTGAATCCTCGCTTCTTCAGTCTTGCGTACTGTGATGTGTTCACTGTCATCATGTCTGCGGGTGCATAAAACTGCAAGGAAAATATAAGCTACCGATGTAGAGAACTAAATATGATAATACAATGCAATGTGATTACCCCTACAGTCTACACCATTCTAGTAATGTTATAATAATGTAATTGTTCCACACAATAAGTTCTACAATGTCACATTTATATTGCAATTAATTGTGGGTGAGTTAAATCCGTGAAGTCTGCAGCCCAAGCGGACTGCCTGGAAGTCCAGCACAAAGTCCACTTGAGGGCCCTTGTGGACTGAATGAAATGTGATTTTGGACAGCCCTCAAGACTCGCAGATTTTAACAAAACAAGCCTGGACCAGGATTGAAAAACACTGCCTCAATGTATCCATCTTAAGCAAAAGATGTTTATATTTAGACAAGCCGTCATGGTAGCTGGGAAAGTGCTCGAACAGTTGCCTTATCAGTTTTCACATCACATTTGCACAACTGTAAACAACAGGTTGTGCATGTGATGAGTGTTGCAGTACAACTATTCACCTAACCATGAGGTTTCTTAAAGAGTTTCTCTGAGGACTGATACCTGATATGAAATAATTTACACCAGTGTGATACCATTTTCTGTGATTTACTTTATGCTAATAATGTATGTCAGACATATATTTATATGGTGGAAATGTTAAATGGGTTTAAATCGGAAAATTAAACCATCGGTGGAGAGAGTCTCTCTGGTTTTACCTTCCAGCAGATGCCTGATTATATGTCTGAATAAGCCGTTGCTAAACAGCTTCATAAACAAACTATCCCCACTGGGAAGAGAAAAATAGATTGTGCAGACTCCGTGAGAACCCTCTTTTTTCCCTCTTCTTCTAAATGTGTGTGCATCGACATGTCTCTCCCCAGTATATTTGCCATTAAGAGGGACTAAGCATTTCATTACAAGTCTACTGAGCTCCCACTGTGTTATTGAAGCCAGAAGCCAGTGTGGCTTTTTTTCTTAGAGATTCTCATAACAGAATCAAAGGAGGGTGCTTGTGTTTGAGTGTGCGGGTCTGTGTTTGTGTGTCTGCATTATAGTAATACTGATGTAATCGCAGGCTCAAGCCCAATTAGCCTAGAGGGTAACTCTGTAATAATCCCTACCCCTGGGCATAATGGCCTATTAAAGCAGCAGTGGACAGAATAAATGAGTGTGTCTAAGGAAAGGGAAAGAACAGGAGCGAGAAAGAAGGAGAGGCAGGAAATAGGAATAAGGGAGTAAGGGAGGAAGAGTTGGGTAGGATGGGAGAAATGGAAAGAGAGAGGGTGAAGACAGACATGTTGAAAATAAAGTAAATCATTTTTACTTTAGTGTTGAATGTGTATAGCAGTTAACTACAATAATAAAGCTCTGTGGGCAGCACTCATGCTCTAGTTAAACATGCTTTGATTAACCAGTTATGATAAAGATTTTTAGTTAAGAGTTGTTGATGTGTTTACTTGGGTTGCTGCTATTTATGTCTCAGGAAGCAGAAAAGTAGGATCCCATAGCTACAGCTTCAAAACATCTTCTATGTGTCTCATTAGTTGGAAATACTCTTCCATTGGACTACTTATTAACGTTGCTGGGCTCAAGACCACATAAATCGAGGCCATGTAAAGCTACGGGCTGTGAGGAAGTGAGATCCAACCCAAACCAAGAGGAATATCTTAATTGATATGACAAGAAAGATGGAAGTCCATGTTACTAGTTGGCATCTCAGAAGATCCTGAGATGTTCAAATATAAAACAAATATATATATATATATATATATATATATATATATATATATATATATATATATATATATATATATATATATATATATGTATTTATATATATATATATATATATATTGTGTAAAGGAGGAGTGATTAATCAAATAGAGTGAAGTCCAGGACAAAACAAATAAGCTAGGCCAGACCCTCAGGAGACAGTAATTGCACTTTCTGAGTGCATAACTTTTTCAGAAATTTTCAAAATTGGAAAATTTGCTAGAAACACCCGCCGTATACACATACTGTATGCAATACGTCATTTTAGCTTTTGTTCTCGGTTGATATGGCCTATGTTTCAGCTTTATCACAATACGCAATATATATCTTAATGATCTGAATTATGTTGATGCTAGTACTGGGCAATTTAAAGTGAAACTCTCGCCAAAAAGGCAGAGGCTTTATTTGCGATTGAATATGAGTCCAACCTTCGTGTAAAAGCATAATTATGACGAAAGAGGCACTTTTAAGATTTACCGTACGCTAGCATCAAAATCGCTGTTTTTAAAACATTAAGAAGGCTCGACACAACATGAAACTCATAGTATCATCAGGGTCTCTACACATGAACAGGAGCATTGAGAACATTGTTTGTGTACACAGAGTTTACTAAAAAGAAGGTTTTTGAACGACTCAGTGTTGCTGCTGCACCTCCGGCGTGCCGCCGTCATGGCAGACAATAAGTGTCGATCCTGGATCCTTGGTTGAGTGTGACCTAACAGGCAGGCTTGAGGAGTGGTCCACCATTACTCTCCTGCCTGTCAGGTCGCACTCGGGGATCCATACTTTTTGTCTGCCATGACGGCGGCACACCGGAGCTGCAGCTTCTAACGTGAGTTGTCCAAAAACCTTCTTTTTAGTAAATTCTGCGTATACAAACAATGTTCTCAATGCTCGTGTTCATGTGTGCTTTTACACGAAGGTTTGACTCATATTCAGTCGCGAATATAGCCTTGGTTGCTTTTTGGCGAGCACGAGTTCAACAGGCTGCTATGTTTAGAAAATGTACATCAATTTACTGCAATGCTGTCTTTAACACCAGGGAAAGGTATATCACAGCATAAAGACATCCAAAATCTAAGATGACATATAGCCTCATATCAGGATAACAATATATTTTTGTGAATTTACACGCAGCCCTGTGTTTTGTAAGAATTCCACATTGCTATTGGCCCAATTGTTTGTAACGTTCACCAAAGTTGTAGTAGATTAAACTGTCTCCCTTACTCCCTTCCTATCCCTGCAGATAAATGTTATACCAAATGAAACAGCTTCACAGTTAAACTCACCTGACGATAGGTCTACCCGGTTGTTGCTGGTCGTCCTCGTCACATTTATGTGAACTACGACCTTGCTCTCCTCAAGGGAGATCTCCAGCGTGCCGTCATCAAGATTACTGAAGAGGAGGAGCCCATCCGGGTTCCATGTTCGAAACTGGAAGCTCACTGATATTGTGTTGTGATTAGCTCGGCCTGGCAGCTGCAGGAAGCTGGTGGCGTTAAAAAAGACTGGGAAGGTGTGGGTCTCGACACAGGAGAAGGACAGGTTACGCTGTTAAGACAGAGATTCAGAGAGAGAGATACAAGAAAAGAGAGATAACAGGAAGTTATCAATCAACCTTCAAAGCGACAAGTCAAAAGTAAAGCTAATCCTTTGAATGCCGGCTTGTATTTGAAGTTGTCTGAATATTTTAAATGCCCCAACACTTTAGACAATCATGTATTTATTCACCGGGCTTTTGTTGCTTTGAATCTAGCTTTTGCATGCTTCCCTTCAGATTTTCCTGACTGAAGCTAGACTCAAAGACTGATGTTGTCTGTACACATTACAAAAATGTTGCTGTTTGGCTCGCCCTGTCTTTGAAACCAGGGCTGAACCTGGGTGATGTTTGTCTGCTGGAGAAACACTAGAAAAAAACACTATTGTCGAATTAAAGCACTAATTACCATTGAGCTTCTCCAACCTTGTGCTGTTAATCAAATCATCAACACTCAATACTGAGCTGCCTTACCAACTAAAGATGATTCCTGATTGCCAGTGCTGGAGGTTGTGTTTCTGATATTTGAGAGCAGGTCTGTTTTGATTAGAAATGAATGGCTGTGCGAGTCATCAGAGAGAATTAGAGGTGTGGCTTTAATGAACTTGATTAGCGCCTCCATTTGTTCAATCAGTTCAACAGAGATCGAAGAAGATACACTTGTTGTCCACTGGTTGATGTAGAGCAGGAAATGGGGAGAGGCAAGAGCTCTGAGTCTTTCCAAGGCTTTTCAGTAACTCATTTTGAGGATGGCAAATCACCTCCAGAGAGCCGTGCATTTGATGAGGAGAACCAAGTCATTCAATATGTTTTTTTTATTCTGTTGAGATAGGTTTAAATTGTTCCACAGTGAAATTCCCTATTTGTGCGTTGTAGTGAAATGGCAGCAATTAGATCAAGAGGGAGGACAAGGACAGGAGGCAAACACACAGAGAGGCCACTGATGGGTCAGCTGTATCTGATTAATTATGAATCTGTTAAACTATTTTCGCACGGTGGATTATTTGCCCTCTCACTCAGGTCAGATAAAGAGTTAGTGTGACAATAATGAACATGTCCGGTATTCAGCTGCCTTTATAAGCGTGCTCTTTCAGGCTCTCAGATTTGTATGTTTGAAAATGAAGTGTTGTGTATATATATATATGTATATATATATATATATATATATATGTATGTATATGTACACATATGCACACACACAACACTTCATTTATATATATATTAGGGCTGTCAAAAGATCAATTTTTTAATCGCGATTAATCGCATTTTGTCCATAGTTAACTCGCGATTAATCGCAAATTAATCGCAATTTTTTTGGCACATTTTTTTCTGTTCTAAATGTACCTTAATGCATTTTTTTCATGTTCTTAATACTTTTAACAACATAAGAAAGGTCAAATATGCTTGCATTATGAAAATGTTTATTCGACACTTCAAATCATGCAGGAAAATAAATCCAGGGTTGTCTGCTTTTGGCGAGGGGGGGCGACGGGCTCTCTGCATCCGCCGTGTGTTTGGCTTGCAAGTGGTGTCCACTGACACTGCACGTTTTTCTTCTTCGCCTTTTTCACGCAGTGTGCTGCTTTCTGTCAGTCAGTATCACACTGATGATCGCCATGGCTCCGGTGCAGCAAAACAATAAAAAGTACGACTTGAAATTCAAACTTTCTGTCGTGATATATTCAGAGGAAAACTCAGGAGGAGCAGCCGCTAGACGTTTCTCTGCCTGCTGGAGGGAGGAAGAAGGCTAGCGAGGAGCCTGAGATAAACATGGGGGGATGAGTTATCAGCAAACGGGCACAACACGAGAGAGTGTCCCGCAAAATGATCAGGGCGATGGAGAAACAAATGTCCGCCACCGTGAGTGACAGCAGAGATGAGGAGTTTGCAGCGAGTGCTGCTTTTCAGTCTGCTGTGCTTTTAACGAACCGCCAACCCTGCTTCTTCTTCTTCTGATTCCCTTTCTTCTTCTTCTGCCACCCTCTGTATCAAGACTACGGGTGCCGCCGACGGCCGTAAGTCATACAATGCGCGTTTTTTTTTTTTTTTAATATACTGAGCGTTAATCGCGCGTTAAAAAAATTAATGGCGTTAAGAGGACGTTGCGTTAACGCGTTATTAACGCGTTAACTTTGACAGCACTAATATATATATATATATATATATATATATATATATATACATATATATATATATATATATATATACATATATATATATATATATATATATATATATATATATATATATATATATATATATATACATATATACATATATATATATATATATATATATATATATATATATATATATATACTCTGTCTCTACATACTATATATATATATATATACTCTCTGGAGTGGTGTGTGTGTGCGTGTGTCTGAGCATGCATGCACATTGCGCTTACAAAGCTGGAGGTGTCGAGCTTCTTTCGGCGAGCCAGGTCTGTAATGTTGTCTCCGTTGTAGTTGATACTTTCCATGCAGCCTTTAAAGTTCTTCCTGCCTCCTCCCACTGGCTTCCCACTGTATGGCATTCCCCCGAAGCTCAACTAGAGAAAACAGAGGGAAAAGAGGTAAAAACAGTTACTTTACATGGCAAAAAGCAATCCATTTGCTTTGCTGTTAAATATAACAGGAAATTAAAATGCTTTGTTGTTTAGCTATTCCCCACACTGAAAGGGATTACAGGAGCAACAGACGAATTATCAAATGAGGAAAATTGCAACTAGCACTACAATAGGTTTCAGAACACACTCCCCAACTAGTGGCGCTTATGTTCAATTTCTATGGAGATTTTCATATCATACAATAACCCTTATTATACACATACATGCATATTCAGTGGAAAACAGTACAAAGACAATATAGTTCATGTTTAACTATACTAACATTATACATTTTTTAATACATGCTTAGTCGAAATTTAATGCCAGCAACAAAGTTAAGAAATGCTCATCATCCCACAGGTAAACAGGTTAATCGATGATGGTGTGTGACAGGGGCATCCTTGAAAGGCTTAGTTGTTCCCAAGCAAGGATCGGGTAAGGTTTACTAAAAGGATAATACTAAACTGGATGTGAGAACATTCGGTCAAACCCTTGTTGGTAAACAGAGTTAATTTGAGAATGATTGCATTCTGTTTTTATTTATGTTTAACACAGTGTCCGAACTACTTTGGAATAGGGGTTGTAACAGAAACCAACCATTGTTCATGATAGAAAACATACATTCCTTTAGTGAAATTAAGTGAACACTGATTATGATAACAACAAGATAAGAATGAGGGCAGTTCGATCAATTCTACATGTATAATGACATAAAACTAAGCTTACGATAAATGTTGTAGCACCACCCTTAGTGCAGTCCAGTTAATGAATGCAAAGACAGCTGAACAAAGTATGATCCACAGTCACTCATCCAAATTTGTAAATAGAAAAATTAGTGTCAACCACAAACTGAATCCCAAGGTATTTGGTCTGCATTAGAAGGGGAAAATGACAAGTCTTTTACATTTTATAAGCAAACACCTTGATATAAGTATGCTATTGACATATACATTACATGCATTCATATAGCAAAATCATAGGAGGGGTGTGAGACAGCATTAACAGGGAGAAGCCAGTTGCTTGTGGGGAATAGATGCGATGACAAGAGAGCTGAGACAAAGAGATGGAGGCTAATAAAAAGGTATCTGGTGGGAAGCGCTAAAGGACACAAAACTGATGAAAACTGTGTTTCATATTTTTCTACAGTTGTACATAGGCTTTTTTTTTTGCTCCTTTCAGACATAGCTTTGGGCTCTGAGGGAAGCCAAGATGATGGAGGGAGGTGTGCAATTACCAGTTATGTGTCTATCTGTGTGTGCGCATTTGTATCTGTCCGTGGTGGTGCTCCAGTAGTCTTTGTAATTACTGCCAAGGGTAGACACAAATGCACCCGGATATTTAGTCTGCAGGTTCAAATTGGAGCAGAAAACGTACAGATGTGCACAGACACACACACACACACACGCGTGAACAATCAAGATGGAGCGCGTGGACTAGATTGGAGTACAGTGGTACACATTGAGAAAAAGCTGGTCACAATTTGCTTTTGGTAGAAAAACTCAGTCAAGCAGCAACACTGCCGGGATCCATTCAGGTTTCACCACAGAGACGCACACAAAACCTCCCGGCTGACTGTGTTTTGCAGATTTCCCTAAAGATCCCTTAATTCGCCAGCCTCAGTTTAATTGGACTGTGGTTTGGCCTGCCCCATTTCTCAGTATCCTACTTAACACTGGAACAGATCAGCCATATCAGCAACGCTTGATAAATGTCAGATGCTCACGCAAACATATCGATATATACACATGCATACACCGCGCACAGCACACATCCATGCACATGCTCACATTTCACACAAGTGAGGGTATTTCATACCCATTATGCATTCCAAAATCAATTTCCTGTTTTAAGTATTATTAGCTGAACTCTTTGCATTCCATTACTGACTTGCATTAATTATGTGAGTTTTATGGATTAGCATTATAGCACAGAGTAAAACCAATATCCAATTTCCTGTGTGGTATCATTGCAAGGTTCGGATAGCGGAGGCCAAGCTACCACCTGTGATGAGTATTGCACTCTAGTTGTTTAAGATGCAGCTGCAAAATCAGTGTAGCACCTAAGGACAGGTAGAACACTGAAATAACAAGCAGCTGAAGAAAGAAAACAGTATGATAAAGAAAAACTATAAATAAGTTAAGGTGAGACAGTGCCTCTCACAGGTCTGAAATGATCAGAGAGCACTGTTGAGACTCCCAGCAGTTTGGGAGGGTTGAGAACTGCTCACATTACCAGAAACAGCATTCTGTTTTCATCACTGGGACTGCCCAACGGTCCTAAACCAGAATTCTCACTCAGTTTTCTGTGTGAGGACTGATATTCACCAAGCTCAAGTTCCAAAACACAAATGCGCAACTTCTCAAACATTGATGAAATGAGACCTGCAAGCTAGTTTCATGCAGATAACCCAAGTTTACCACTACACATCATGGTCCAAAACAGGTCCAAACAGGTAGAATTGCATGTAAAAATTAGCTATTAAATTGGATTGCATCACCTAATGAGCAAAAACACAGCCTCAGCTGTGCCGGCCATGCACCTTGGCATAAACAATTTTGTTTGGAGCCAAGAAATTACCAAATAGACTACGGGCTGAGGGAACTTGGAAAAGGACCATGTTTGCATTACTGCTGGCTTTGCCCATTTATAGGGTTTAACTAACTTGACTTAAACATTTACTCATTAAACGTATAATGACAGTGCACATTGTGACAACCAGCTAAATTAGCATGTTAATTGACAGATGCTGTGCTTTTACAATTGACAACTGTATTTGATTGAGAAAGTAAATATTCTTTGGTTTAAATAAAATGAATATATTTGTTCTTTTTTCAGTAGCCAATCACATGTATAATAGACAGCTGCTCTGGACTGGCACACATATACAAGCATTACTCAGGCAAAGCTTAGGGAGCTGAATAAATGAGTTGACATTTTAGTTATTCACTTCATTCATGGTCTACCAGTTTTTTTTTTATAATTTAACCCACCAGTGACAGCTGTTGAATCATTTGGCATCCAAAGGCTTTGTTATTAACATGATGTCAGGCTGAGATTACTTATAAATGAAGAGCTGAAGTGAACATTTATGTAACAAATATGCTTTGCACAGCTGTACTGTACATAGAATTGTACATGTATTTCCTCATTTGCTCTTGTGTCTGTGATTGGACACGAATGTATGTATTATGTTCAAGAGTAGATTCATTCTTACGTTTATCTCAAAGGGCAGACTACTGTGTTCTGTCTGCATATTCAGTTTAAATTATCTCTCACCTCGTAGTCCAAATCGAGATGGTCAAACTCTCCGTTTGTCCTGAAGTGCTGAGTGTGTCTGTCCAAGGTGAAGTTGACATTACGACGATAGCGCTCGATCACCACTGAGTGCCAGTGACTGTCATCCAAGAGGCTGCCGGTGGTCACGGAGGTATGACCCAGGATAGAGCCATACTGATTACTGCCTGTGATTAACATATCAAAATAATTTAAGGTACAGAACACAGTCACTGGACACTGTAAATGAAGACCAGTTTCTGGCAAGCCTAAAATAAGCCGCGTATTATGTGTATGAGCAACAGTTGAATATGCCTTTACTTATAAAGCTCAAGAACAACACTTTCAAAATCCTGGGGCTTAATAAAGACTAGTGAACAAAACATGTATTATTCAGAAATGTATTAAACTCTGGGAGACATTTGCCAAAACAGTCACTTATCATTTTCAGTGTTCACCGAAAGGGAAATGACGTTTCCTAAGTTTGTTTCACACATTTAAACATTGCGCATTAGTTTCACATGTTTTCAAATTAATTCATCCTCATTAGAATACAGTTCTATACAACAATAACACGTCTAACAACCAAAAGTGTGTCATAAGAGTCAAGACACTTGCTTGCATCACGACACATGCTGCTTCTGTGCTGCAGTAAGGTACACTTAAAGGTTATACCAGTTTTGTCAGGAACTCAGCTGGTTGACAGTGAGTGATGCTCCACGTGCTTATGGATTGTTGTGGCAGTTGTTTACAGTGTACAGGGTAAAAAGCTGTGCCCGGACACTTTGTCTTTGCTCCAAGATAAAGCTATCTTTTGGTCCGTCAAAGGGCTGAGAACACAAGTGTAGTGCAGCTGTATGCATAAGACTGAGTACCTCAAAAATACAACGATCAGAGCTGGACCTGACATATCTTTGCCTTAGACATGTCATTTGGGCAATTCATTCCCAATATTTAAAGACAGCTCAAGCTGTATTTGAGTTATAATATGTGTTTTCTTCTCTAAAGAATAAAACTTATCTGAAGATAAAACATGTCTTCAGTAGTTTACTGCAGTATCCAGCTACATCAGAGTCATTGTGACAGGAAAGATCAGCATAAAGAGAATCTTTGCTTTGCATTACTTTTCTAAATAAATGGCATACATGTGATGCTTACCCAGGTTTATTTGTAGTAGAAGCTTTGCCTTGCTAAGCTCCAGGGTGATATAGTCTCCCTGCTGGCCCTCCCCATGAAGAATCACACCCTCGCTCTCTGACGTCTTGAACCTCAGGGCAATAACATCCTTAATGATCTTCATCTTCTTCACCTGTGCAAAAGGAATGTCTGATCATTATATATACAGTGCACACACACACACACACACACACACACACACACACACACACACACACACACACACACACATATATATATATATATATATATATATATATATAGGTAACTAACAACAAAGGTGTCAAGGAAGTAAATCCAGTACCTTAAAACGATATGAGATCACACCCTGTCCATCAAAGTTGATCACACCCGCCCCTATAAAAAGACACAAACAGATAGACACAATACAGGTAAACTGCTGTAGCACATATGTAATTGACCTGGGTGCCTCGCTGACAGAGAGCATACTAATGCCGACACTCTTCTATATGAAAACAAACCCATTACAAAATAAAAAAAACAACAACAGTATTTTCATATATTTCTGAGTTATATACACTTATGTGCATTAGAAAATGTCAGCTTTATAGGTAATTACTGCTGCAATATAAATGGTTATTGTTTCAAATGATTACAATGTCAAAATGTCTTTTGGAAAAGGCCTATCGGACACACACTATGAAAAGCACAAGGGTAAACAAAGTAATAAAATGAATGATCGCTGAATTCCCTTTAGCTGCTGTTGTTTGGGTTCTGATCATGTACATGCTGGCCCACCTTCACTTGGCACGTTGGGATAATTGATGAGAGCTGAGCCCTCGTTTATGCAGTAACACCTGTGCTTTTCCTAATTTGACAAGTCAAAACGTCTGCTGTGAAAAAGGCTGAATAATTTCTCTAATATTTCCATTATACATGCAAACTAGATACAGGTGTAAAACACTACTGCTGTGTACAACACTAAGTGAGGAGTGACACTTGCTCAGAGTAAATGCATTGTATTTTCATACATACAAGGGAGACCTATACAATTCTGTGGAAAATAAATGATATAAATAAAATACTATTGATACATTTACAATATATCTTCCCCACATGGTGACTTTGTAAAATTGAGGTGGATGAAAAGATGCTTAACGAATATGAATGTGTGCATGTGCATGAAACAAAGAAAAACATGGAAGAGCAGATGTGACATTAGACGTCCTCCAGGTGTTTTCACGTATTACGGCTGATTAGCTGTTGGGCTGAGCCAAAACTCTGCCAAGCTTCAACCTGAGTAGAGGTCTACTCAGACAGAACTGAAAACTCCTGTGGGTCTATGAAAGCCTTCTTTTATGCTCAAATTAACAGGTGCTTGACTTACAGTTCAACTCACACCATACTACGACATTATACCGCTGAAGTTCCAGATAAAACGTCATATCTTGAGTTAACAAGCAGCAGGACATTTACAATACAATTAACTCCAAAGAAAGACTTACGTGTTCAAAACAATTTGACTGAAAGGATGGGGTGGAGGAGGTTTTCAGATCTTGAGAAAAAAAATAAAGTGCAGTGCTTGAAGCCCCAATCACCCAAACTGTTCAAATTGTGAGTTGAGATTCTGTGTGTGTGTAAATGTGTGGTGTGTCTCTGCGGTGTGATTGGTTGGAGAGGGTAGCAAAGGGCGAACAGATGGTGGGATAACATAAGTTGGGAAAGATTGGATCATCTTATATGCACACACACTCATGCACAGTCACGCAGTCCCTCAGTCTTTCATGCTGTATTGCTTTTGTCACTTATATAAAAACACAAACACACACACACAACTTTGCCAGGCCTGTCCTTTCATGATAAACACCTGTGGAGCTGGATTGGACGAAAATTACATCTGTTGCCTTAGTTCCAACTTCAGTGCTTCCCAAATGATCCCATGCTGCCTCTCACTGGGTAGAAATACATCTTTCCATCTCTTTTCCACTTCACTCTTGTTCTTGCACTAGTTCTTGCTCTCGCTTTCCACTTTCATCTTTCTCTATGACTACCCTCTCTTCTCAACTCTTCTTTTTGCTTCCCTCTTTAGTTTCCCTGCTTCCTTTCATCACTTTATTCTGTCTCCTTCTCCGACTCTCTCTCTGTACCACTCACATCATCTTCTCCTGTCACGTTTATGGTGGAAACAGTGGTGGTAGTTGACAGTTTTCCAATTGTTTTATGAGATATTGCAGATGGAGGTGTGCTACTCAGAAAAGGACTGCCAGCTCAGCTGAGCGCTTGGCGTCAGCAGGGAGGCTTTATGGAGGATTGAGAACTTTTCCACCATGTGCAGAACACTCTGAGATGCAGAGAATGAGATAGAAAGAGGGGGAGAGGTTGACCCACTGCGCTGCAGAAACAGGGGACGACTACTTGGGGTCTAGCCAGGGAAGCTGGGATGGCTTGCACACAAGATGGCCGAGGTTTTCAGACCCTGACCCAAGAGACTGCACCATTCTGGACCCTGACCCAGATGGTGGATTTCCACAGAGATGTGAAGTGACAGAGAGTGACTGAGTTCAATGTGGAGGTTCAATACAGACAGCTGCATTTAACAGCTGATATAATCTTCAAATATATTATACTAGGTTGATTTATCAGGATCTGCAAATAAGAAGCTGCTTTCAGTGTATCACTTACCCTCACACAATGGTGTTTGTGTGTAGAGCTACTTAATAAACAGTTGAAATCATAAAGAACATAATTTTGAAACGTTACAAAAATGATTTGTATATATTCTCGACTTCAAATGGAAAAATAACAAGTATAATAGTTACTGCCCATGTTGTCCTTCAGACTAACTCTGCCTTCTGAATGTGTAACTTTGGATAATTGCCTGATCTTACGGTTTACAACATAACAACAGGGCATACGAAAGCCTTATTTTTTCCTTTTCTTATCCTTATAGCAAACTTGTCACAACCTGTTACGTGACAGCAAGGGGAATTAAAGTCTGCACAGTGGGAGAATAATGGCAGAGAAAGGCATGACTGACCAAAGCTGACCAAACGCTTGATCAATCTAGGTGTGTGTGTGTGTGTTTGTGTGTAGTCAAGGCTGAAAGCGGTGACTCACAACAGAAAAAAACCCCATAGAACTCCCATAATGCAGCAGTACTTTACTTCTGTGTTAATCATGGCACCATGCAGGTCCCTGTACCCCCTGACAGGCCATGAGAGAGATGCACTGAACTGGCTAACATTAGTCTGACTACATACACACATATTTGCGATGTCCTGCTCATTATTTTTGCTAATCAGCCATTGTAAAGCAACACCACAGAGATGCCACCTGCATCATGCTGCCGGCAAATCGAGGGTGCACTTAAATGGCAAGTAGTGAAGAAGTGGTTATAATGTTAAACTGTATCCATGGCGACATGTGTCAACAGGGCTTACAGCAAATAAGGTGGAGGTGAGCACAAAAGCAGGTCACTGGCAGTTTGACCTACCTAGACTCAAGGATTTGCATGCTTTTTATATAATTGGTATTTGTGTATTGGCACTGTTCGACTGTTGGTAAGACAGCCAAATTAATGATATGTAAGATACTTGCTCTGGTATAATTGTTATCAATGTTATATAGACAAGATTATACTGTAATTACAATAATAATCAATACATTTCTCCATAATGAAAAGAACTGTAGGTTTTTCATACTGTATTTATTGCAGTACAGGGCTGCGCTGTAAATATTTATGCCAATCCTCAACCTGGAGGCTAAATTGATGCTCTTTAAACTGTTTGTTTAAGGGATAGATGATATAGATTTTTTTTCAGCCAATGCCGATAACTGATAATTAGCTGCTTCTCATGGCCGATACCGGAAGATAACTGATGACTTAATTTTTTTGCATTTTAAAAAGTAATTCCTGACCTGAAGGCAAGAAAGGCTAGGATGACTTTCTGGTGGGGCCCATAGAGCCTGTGCACTAGAGACTTCTGACAGAGCAGCTGGCTAACTTCTGGTTTACTTCCGCAACTTGATTGTGGCTAAAAGGAATTTATTGTGCTTCTCAACCATCCAAATATCATTGGACCCCATTGGACTGTAGTCTTTTTGGGTCCCAGTGCATAACGTGATAAGGTTATTACACTGTTTTGACCACTATGTATGTAATTGCTAAAAATAGATCTATCAACAAACAAAACTGTATAAGTACATTGCTTAGACTCACAGCTGATGATGGTGATACATTATGCTGTAAACGGATTTAGAGTATTATTGGCATAAACAGTTCACAGGTTGAAGTCAGATGTGATATGCTTGCATGCTTTTGAAATTCTACTCACATGAGGATGATTTCATTTGTACAGAAAATTAAATTTGTACTCTGTTTCTGTCTGACTCCCCCTTCACTCATACACTGGCTGTACTATTTCCTGACTCATCTATGAAATAATTGATTTTCTGTTGATCCTGTGTTAATCAAAATGGAAATGAGCATGTAAATTCCACAGCACGGTGGATCACAACTCCTTTATAGCCTCTAGCTCTGGCACAGACACATACACACAGCTTTTCATTGCACAGTCCTATATGAGTCATAATATGGTGTTGCATTTAATTATCATACATTTTCAAAACCTAGAATTATCATCTACAACCAACATATTTGGTGATTATGCCTGGAACATAACATCTATATTTATCTGCCTCCTTCTCCTCCCACTACTTCTCTTTTGTGCTTTCTTCTTTCATCCTTTTTTCTTTCTCGTTGCCCAACATTGTACTTCTCTTCTCTTTCATCTTTGGATGGGGAAAGCGGGAAAACATTTGGAAGAAGTTGATTCCAAGAGAACCAGAGAGTCTGGGAGTGAAGGATGTGTAGATGAACAGACAAAATGTATGAGTTCTCATTTTCTGACTGAATGCTGAAGAAAGGAGCATTGACAGCGTAATCATGAGAGAGCGCTGTGGGCTTCAAAGCACAGCTGACAGACAACTCTGAGAGATGACGCATCCCCACGACAGGGAGTTTGTGTGTGTGTGTTTGTGCATGCATAGGTGTCTGTGTAAGTGTCTCTGTGTTATCTCTAAAATCTGAGCTGTAAGCATGTGTTCACCTGATTGTGTATTTATTATGTGTCTCATCTAATAGTTCTCAAGGCGTGGTGGACAACATTCATAGCTGTCAACAACACAGAAACGTGGTGTACTTATTTGGCATGAAAATAGATATGTTGTTTTGATGATATTGTAGTTTACCTCAATCCCTGTCTAACATATGGTCTGTCTGTTGAATGACATGATATCAGGACCAGAAATCTATTCAAGTGGAGACAGGGTAAAAATGTAACCTAATGGATATAAACATGAAACTTCCCCAGTTGATTACTTACATGAAGACAATTATTTTTTAAGTGTTTTAAAATTTGATGTTTAAAATCTGGAGTGAAATGAACACCTAAATATGTATTTTGGATGTTTTGTTGTCACTGGTATAAAAACCATGATAAAAAAGTATTTAGAACCTTTACTTAAATGTCATATTGATACATTTGTATGTAGACAAATCATTATTTTAATCAATACATCCACAGAGCGTGTAGAAAGAATCTCTTTGCCTTAAAAACATTATTATTATTATTATTATCATGATTATGAATCAATACTTTTGAAATGTATGTGAGGTCCAAAATAATTGTTTTGTTTATTTATATGTAAGAATCCTCAGAGTTGGTTCCAGCTTCTGTCAGCCAATAGTATAATGCCATTAGTATCAAATGGCATCTGTGTTTCATCGGCATCATGTGCCTCTGTAGTTGCAAGCTGCATCTTTATCAATACATAAACATCACAAAAACATAACATTTATCCATCTGCAGTGCCTTACACATTTGTTGTAATCTACAATAATATTGTTTTCACATGGCAGCTTTAAGATCAGGCACTAATTGACTGCTGCGCACACCTCTCTATCTATGGCTGCTGGCGTTAGCTTCAGGTGAAAATGGCTGATGTGATTAGTAATTGTTGTGAGGCAGATGTCACGCTCAGTGTGGGCCAGTTCGTGCTTTCCAGCAAGGTCATAAAATCCGACCTGTGCCCTGAGATGTCCGTTTTAAAATAATGCAGAGAGTTTTTTTATCACTCACAGATGATCTCTGCCTCCCCTCAACATACCTAATACATAAGTAACATGTGCCTAATGTCCACCGATGGGAGCAAAATCGGGATGTAACTATATTGTCCAGCTGAGGCCGGACAACCGACAATCAACTTCAGTGGCAGACTCTCGATTATGCTCTGTCTCTGCACCAATACAGTATCTTCCACGTCCGCATTGCGATGCATCTTATAACAGAGAATTTTCCACACCTCTAATAGACACGCAAGTCCATTTACCATCTGACTAGCGTTAGCGACGTTAGCAGGCTAGCTAAAGTGAGCAATGTTAGCTACAAGATGAAAAAATGGTCCCTGTCAGTGTTTAACAGTGATGTATTTGGATTAATACAACTGCTGCATTAACATTTATGTTGCATTTCCCTGCTGTAGATGTTTAAGGAAATCCTTCTGGTTATCACACAAGTTCCCATTCAAATCTATTCATTAGACACATGGTTTTCACTGGACAGGAACAGCATGAAAAATAAGAAAGTTACTTCGTAACTAAAGTTGTCAGACAAATGTTGCAGAGTAAAATACAATCTTTGCCTCCTAGATGTAGTGGAATAGAGGTATAAAGTTCTATAAAGTGAAGATTTCCCTCAAATACAGTACTTTGGTTAATGTATTTTGAAAGAAGACATGTTAAAGGAGCAAACAGCACAAAATCTTAAAATAAATCTGTGTTTATATCTGTACTTTACCTTAAATAACAGCCTTATTTTACTGTAAGAAAGCTAAACTATTAAACCACACAAACTATTTTATCATGATTTATTTCAAACACCTGAAACACATCTGGGATTTAACCATAATTACAGTGTTCTCCTACTGACCCACTAAGGGGCTCCACCGTAGCAGGTCCTGGTTCAGGTTAACGTCAGCAGTAGCTGTTTTTTTCTTTTCTTTTTTTCTTTCTTTTTTTTTTTACAGGCAGGATAAAGTGAAACTCATTATCTTTTTGTGGCTGGATTTTGCTTAACCTCAGTCTAATTCTACTGTTGGGGGATTTTGGAGAGCAAATTCTCTGTTGTACTGCATCTCTCATTACGTGGGATAGCGCTGGCTGAAAGGGAGTTTCAGATAGAGAGAAAATGATGTATTCTGCATGAAAATGGGCCTAAACTGGGTACAGTATCATTCAAAGAGATAAAACCACCTTTGCATCATGTGAAAGATGCTGCAAAGGACGGCAAAGGTAATTGTAACCTAAAGAGATGACATTTTTAACGCACAAATCTGCCATGCGTCGAACGGCAGCCAGGAGATTTCAAAAGACCTGCTGCAGGAACACTTGTAATACCAGCTACACTGTCTGAAGACAACTGACAAGTCGGTGGAGAAGCTGCAGAATAAATAGATCAATTAAAATGTACATAAATCTAATCTTTAGTCAGTGTAGTCCCCAGTCTAAGTGTACTTGCTTTAACATTTAGCAAGTTAGTGACAAAAAGGCTGACTGACAGCGTTAAAAAAACATGGATCCAACCTAATTTGCCAACTGTTTCTGTTGTCAAAGTCAGCTTGTAACCTTTTCTGAAAATTGTTTGCTGGTATAGACAGTGTTGCTGATATGCAAATCATGAAAATGTAGAGTTTACAACTCATGTACAGTAGTTGCTGGTGCTTAACAGCCAGGAGCAATATTGTGTTATCGTTCCTACACTTACTTCTGTGTTTAAAAGTGTCGATCCCCAAGTGTGACCTAACAGGCAGGCTTGAGGAGAGGTCCACCATTACTCTCCTGCCTGTCAGGTCGCACTCGGGGATCGACACATTTGTCTGCAATGACGGCAACGCGCCGGAGATCCAGCTGCTTAGGGGGGGTAGTTCTAAAACCTTCTTTTTAGCAAACTCTGCGTACACAAACAATGTTCTCAATGCTCGTGTTCATGTGTAGAGACACTGGTGATACTATGAGCAAAGTTTCATTTTGTGTCGAGCCTTCTTAGTGTTTTAAAAATAGCGATTTTGATTCTAACGCTAAAGTGTCCCTGCACTCCATTGAAAATGAGCTTGCCTGAAAACGAAACTAGGGTAAATCTTAAAAGTGCCTCTTTCCTCTTAATTATGCATTTACACGTAGGTTTGACTCATATTCAATCACAAATAAAGCCTTGGTTACTTTTTGCCGAGAGTTTCACTTTAAAATCAAATGTGCCTTCAGGAAAATGCCACAGCAATTTGACACTGTTAAGAAAATAAAGAGAAGCAGAAATAAAGAAGAAATAAAGATTCTGCAGTCAAAAATAGCAACAGCAACAAGTCGACACTATTCGAGCACAAAAGCAATCACAATTATTTCCTACTCAAAGTTGTTTGTGAGTGCAGTTGCGGTTTTGTTTGAGGGAACAGGTGATGAGTATAAACATAATGTGGGCTTGATTTATGTGCTTTATTGTTTGTGCATTCATGTGTGCGTCTCTCTGTGTTTGTACCACATCTTGTTGTCCTTATCGTCACTGACTTGCTTTTCTTTTAACATGGGAAGGAAATGAAACAAGGGAAATATAATCAAAGGGGTGAAGGCTGACTGGAATGCAATACATACCCTTGTATTCACACACACTAACACACACACACAGTGTAATCGCATCTCCGGAATGAAAGATGTACGTGTGTCACTTCTAACAGTAATTTATGCAGAACCTTAATTGAAAATTGTTATCAAAATCAATTTGGCAGCCTTTAATAGGATGAGAGCAAAGAGGCTGCAAGAGTCAGTTCCCTGGGTGATACATTTGTTAGAAAGCGAAAGACAGTGTATAAGTCTGTGTGCATATGTACGTGTCTGTCAATCTGTAACTGTGCTCTGCATATTTCTGCACGTGGTGTGTATGTGTGTGTCCACGCAGGTTTTCACTCTGGGTTTGGTCATGACGATGAAAACCCATTGTGACTTGATTGGAGCTGTCAAATTATCATTAGGCTCTCCCAACGGATCCATGATTATAAATATTGCTGGAAATAGTCAAATATCAAAACTTGTGTGAGTGTTTGATAATGGAAACTATGGGGCTGGGTGATATGTGCCTAAAATAATATTGCAATAGTTTTTGGCAACATCACGAAACGCAATATGTATCTTGATACAGTATATCGAGACAAATGCTCTGACTGAGCGACGCAATCAAATATCACAGTGTTTTGCGACACTGATGTCAGAGCCCAACGAACAGCGGATTGTTGGAGCCAATGCTGATACTGATAAAAGGGGGTAAAAAAAATATCTAAATTATCGGCTGATATTTTGATGGAAACAGAATATACTCATAAATCGACTAATGGACGCATGATATTTTACAGTTTTTGTAAATGATTGACTACCACAAGCATTTTTTTCTGCTTTTTGTTCTTTAAAAAAGTTTTCACTGAAACAGATCGATATATTAGTCGAGCTTGAATCAGTATAACAATATTGTAGTGACAACTATTGGTAGGGGGTGAAGACAAGTGTTAACAACGGTTTCGCAAGTTGAGAAATGATGAGGAAAACAACATATAGGCTTATGTCACGGTAACAAAATCATATCAATATATTGCCCAGCCCTAGCATGAGGATTAAGGTTGTTACAGGTGTCAGAATGTATGAAATACAAGTGTCTAATGTCTAATATAAAACAAGAGGATGTAGAAGGGAAAAAAGGGATGAGTGCTAAAGACTGGGTGTGTTTCTGTGTGTTTGTCTCCACTCACAGTAGGAGCAGCCATAGACTTCAATGCGAAGACCGATCCGTCCTTCCTCACTCCAGTCCAGTGGGACAAGCCTAAGGAAGCGTGCCACGATTCCCTGCTGCAGCTCATGGCGAACTGCGCTCTCCGAGTTGGAGTTCCCAGAGAACGCCTGTGAACACAGGCACACACACACAATTACACACATAAACATACAATGACATTAAATACATCAAAGACACGAGCCTGCAGTTAAACAAGCAGCTTTGGGACTAGGAGCAAGAGCATTTGTTCCACTCACCACATCCTGCCCTGAAGGTGCTGACTCACAAAACATACAAAATAATTATGGGCCTACACATCTAAAGTGCCCGCCATAAGATAATCTGACTGCAGGGGACTTTAAGAGGAAATTACATATTGTATTCAACCTGAAGACACTCCCTGCTCACATTATTTCGTATTTAAGCTGATTTCTGGGTCCCAGAAGATTCATGGAGGCTTGTAAGTTCCTTGTCATATTAACACTGTGTTACACACTCAAAGTGCATTTTCTGCAAGCTCAGCCTCAGCAAACATTATGTTGTCTACAAACAAAACAAATAAGTGCAAAGCAAGTGAGAACACAATATTTCTCTGCAAAATTGTCAAAAGTCTGTTGATTTATTTACTGAACTATGCACATACACAACAGTGTATGAGGGACTGGCTTTGGCATTTGTGTAAATTAAATCAAAACAATGCACTCTACTCACATGCAGCTTAAAAGAACAAAGTTTGACTATGTGTCTGCAGAAACAGCACAGGAGCAATTCAACAATGTCAGCTAACATCAAAAAGGCACAAACAATAAAGTGGTATGATTTTGAGGACACCAGGCTATATGTGGAAATGCTTTCTGTTCTTGTGAAACGTAATTGCACTTGTCCTCTTGGAGAACAACATGTATTGTGGCCACTCTGAAAGTTTGGGCTTACGACAATGGGTTTCATTCCTGTTTTGATGTGATTTTGACTGCCTTCATTTTTGCATTGCTTTGACAAGATCCACCGATCTATTTTTGCAAAGCAATGGCATGCTGTTATAGACGGCTAGCTGAACTTATACATTAACTGTTGGTATTTGTGAAGATAAAACAGGAACTGTTTCATATCAGACAGTAGAAGAAAACCTAAGAATGATGCAGAGTTCAATTTGACCCCTTCATTTAAACCATTTCTTCCCTCCTCTCCCTGGCACATAATGGGGAGAACTTCTAACCACCCTCTAATCCACCTCACCACACTCCCTGAACTAGTTTGACTTCTGTGCTCTTCCCTCCTCTCTGCAGCAAACAATCACACCACTACCACTGTCCCCCATGCTTTTCTTCTACACACATACGCACAGAACAGTCAGCATGAACCATTGGAGACAGCCATCATTTTTAAAGCCTAGCAGGTAACTCGATGGGAGCAAGACACTGGACAACCATGTGTTATTTTAGATAAGACATGAAGTGGGCAGGGCTGTGTATGAGCGTAGGGAGAGAAAAGCTCTCCTCAGATGGTCTGCTTTGAGCTGACCTCTCTGTGACCCAAGTATGTACCCCTGAAGATATGCTTTCTGCAAAAGAGGAGTTGGTCAACAGTTCACACTAAGCTCAGAGCCACTAAACTTCCACGCTGGCTAAGGGAGTGGACATAAGGTGAACAGTGCTTCCATCTCCTCAGTGCCTTTCCTTCACTTTTAATCTTTATTCATCTAGACAAGGTTAACTGGGTGCACAAACACACACAAGCTTTTTTATTAAGCGCCCCGCTTCACATTCACACAGCTCCACATGACTCATTGGGGAGCTCTTCAGTCTACTTTAAGTGCACCTTCTACTCTCTGCAGGTGCACAGGTCCTGAAGATCTGGGTTAAGTGACTTGCTCAAGGGCAGTCGTGCTGTATTTGATGGAGATGGCTGCAACTCCTACTCATACTACTGTATACATGTAACAGCCATAAAAATGACATCTCTAGTTAGTACAGGTTTCCCCTTTATGTTGTATTTATTAAATGGATGCCATTCGTAATGTTCTCACTGTATTTCCTAGGATTTAATCGTCAAATTCATAATGATGAGCACATAGGATCACTTGGTTTTGTGAGGAATTTAACTTTTTCCTTCATATCCCAAGTTAAATAAACTCATTAATGCTTTTCTTATGTCACTGCACATTGTTTAAAAATAAGTCCATATCTTTAATTTTCCTCAGCTCATGAATAAAATAGCAACTTTGCGCAAGAGTATGAAAATACACTGTACGACCTTTCAAAGAAACTTAATGGTTGGCCACAGGCCGGAAGCAAACACATACTGTTTGTCTTCAGATGAAGAACAGTATTAGGATCTCAGGTATCCTTTGACTTACTTCCTGCACATAGTGTCACTCTGCCCATGCATGCTCTATTAGCCCTGTGTTTAGTGATGTGCTTTTGTACTTCATGTTTTAGAGTTGTTTGGTGAGGCTGAAGTAATGATCTAGGCCACCTCCTCTGTTCAAAGATGGTCATTCCAGTTCAGCATAGATGGATTATTTTACACGTCTTTCATACTGTCTGTCTTCTCTGGCCAAGATGTCCTCAAAGGAATGATTTGTTTCCTTCAGATGTAAGTGGACAGACAGCAGAGTCTTGTCTTGAGGAGTTGACCCTCCTATGTTGTGCCATTCGTTTATGGAGAGTTACGTTTCTCCTCTCTGTCTGCTCTGGATCTTTTAGAGGATGAAAAAGGTCCAGTTTGGGTATCCACAGGTTTTAAGTGCTCCCCTGATGTGCTTCTGTTCCTTTTCCCCTGATGTGTTTCTGTTCCTTCTCCCCTGATGTGCTTCTGTTCCTTGTCCTTCCCCTCTGTCTGTGTGGGCACAGTCTCAGCCTGATGGTTTAGGGTTCTGATGGCCCCCAGCTGCTCCAGTCGGCGATGAGACTCGGAACAGCAAGTATAGATCTGTGTGTGTGTGTAGACTTTTTTTTTGCACCTCAATGTTGAGGCATCTGTTTTCTTCAATGTGTACTGTGAGATTTCATGTATTTCTAAAAAGCAGGTCTAGATGCTACATAACTGCTGACAAAGAATCATACAAGCCATCATTACTTAAGTAAGGTTGTCATGTCACAACTTGACAACCTTACTGCCCTCAGCCACAACCCCAGCAAGGTTGTGATTGCAAAAAAACAGCAGATGTAGAAACACATTGGGCAGGTACCTGCTCAGGGCAGACTGGGCTTTTCAGGAGGGGGGCCTTAAAGAGACAGACACTTAAACCGAGCATTTAGACAGTGGGTGAATTGAGGTGCTACAGTAATGGAGAGAAAAAGTACAATTTTTGAACCTTCAAGCAAGTAAACATTTTCTAGTAAACCCCCAAAGTCAAAATACAAGCTTAAAAATTAGCAGAATATGGTACCTTTAATAGTTACTGCTACCTAATTTAGGAGTTGAGCTAAATACATTCATAGTTAAATACACCTTTAAAACTACATGCCAAGACATAAAAGAAAATCTGAAAGAAGAAAAACTAGTTAAAACTCTCCTCAAAGCTGAAATATTCCTTTAATCACTGGGGCTAGCACAACCCTGTGGAGCTGTTGGTATGTCTCTTAGATTTTCTCTCATCCCACTTTTCTCTTTTCCTGTCAAATCTTCTAAATCCTCCTTCACATCCTATGCTCTCCATCATATGTTTGTCCTTCACTATTCTATTTCCAAAATGCCTGCGGTCCTGGCTCAGGATTTCGAAGCACAGAAAGCACAAATGTATCAATTTGCATGCACACATATGCTTAGAAGCACATACTCACACACAACCGCCCACACACCACCTTGCCATTTAAACCCCTCTGCAACGGTAAAACCTGATATCACCAGTAAGCTCATTTCATAGTTAAAGTAATAATAAAAAAAACTGTGAATACTGTATATCTACTGAGGATTTGGCTGACTACGTGCAGAAGACTTTACTTCTTTTCGTCCATTTGACACTTTCCTCTCCTTACCCTTGTCAAGGTGTGTGTTTGTGTATGTGTGCGTGTGCATGTGAGTGAGTGAGAGAGAGCGAGAAAGAACCATTTTTCATCTCCACCTAAAAGCTCCATACCCCCATCCCGATTTTCCAGCTTCCTTCTTTTATTTCTCTATTGTGTTCATCCTGCTATTCGGCACTTATCTGTGCTTGGCTGAATGAACAGCTCAATTCAAAGGCATTACTATGCAGAGTGGAGTGCAGAAGGCTGGGTAGGGAAGAGAGGTAGAGTAGGAGGAAGATGAAGAAAAAGTTGAGTATGCTGAACACCTCGCAAAAAGTCTGCCTAGTCAACCATTTAATTCCCTCTCCTCTAAAGTCAAATCATTAACCAACAAACCAATGAGTAATTAGGAATTTGTATGTGTGTGTGTCTGTGTGTGTGTGTGCTCTTGTGTGTCACTTCGTATAGCGGTTAAGTGTTACCATTTATTTTGGTGTATGTGTGTGCAAGTGTAAGGCAACTTAAGAGCTTAGACACTTTGAAGTGTTGTTTAATCAAGAACTAAGGTAATTTGCAGCAACAAAGGCCAAAAAGTGCTTGAGGCAACTTTCAGTTATTACTAGGTGTATGTCTCTATATGCATGCATATGCTTTTATGGATTTGTGTGTTTGTCTCCCCTTGACGGACATTCATGCAATGTACGTCAAACTACTTTTGAAATTTAGGCAATAGTATATAAAACAAAATTAAAAAAAAAAAATAACTTTCACATGGGAATCCTTAGTAGATACAAACCGCAAAATATTTACTTCTGTTTTGTACACCCGTGGGGATATGCATAATGTTTAAGAATATTAAATACCGAGCATCCTGCGTTTTAAAAGCTAAAAGCTAGCAAGGAAAAACCTTGAATGAGAATCAAAACAGTGCAGAGCTGTCACAAGATTTTAGCAATCTATGAGATCAGTGGAGAAAAAAAAAAGCAATGAGGGGAAACTTGACTTGGAAAACAAAAAATAATGAGGAAAGCTGAGAGCCAGCACGTCCTTGTTGGGCATTTGGAGCACCACGGCTGCTGTCATTCAACAACGAACAAACCAATCACTTCACTACAGCTGGTCAACAAAGACCTGTGTGGTCTGCTCCGTCTCACACACAAACACACATCGGAAGTAAACAACATACACACGCATGTTGGCATGCCTGTATCCATAAACCCATCCTGGCAGTCAGACACACATACACAAACACGTACATATACACCCATTATCTAGTTGTTCAGCTGCTGTCCCTCCTTCTTACACCTCAGTCAATTACTTATTCTTATTCCAGGCTGCATGTTTTCATTTCCTGAATGTGTATCAGCCATTTCTGTTTGTGTGTGTGACTGTGTGTGTGTGTGTGTGTTTCTGTGTGTGTCTCTGTTTTGACAGCCAGAGACAGGCCTTTCCAGAGAACAGATCTCCAGATACTGAGAAACAACAAGTGGAAGCTATTTTCTGGTTTGCTTGTTGCTGCTGGAACCGTTTTTAGAGCAGCCCAGAATCAGTGCCACTGTGTGTGTGAATGTGTGTGTGTCTTCCTTGCTAACGGAGGCAAGGGAAATCAGTCTGGCCTGGTCTGGTCTTTTGTTTTTATCGACAAGTGTTCAGGACAAAACAGAGGGGCCATAGAGAAATTTGTGTTTCTGTGAAGCCCTGTGGGTGGTTGTGCTTGTGTTGGTATGTGCCACAGAAAACAGGGCAAACTGTAGTAATGCTTAATAAAAGTTAAGAATGTTTAAACTGTTATGATACAGGGGGAAACAGGAAATATAGGGATTTCTGAGTGTTACAATGCAGACATAAAATGTCTTCCAATTAGAGAGTAGAATAGAACAGTCTCCTGTTCTAATCAATAGCTGTAAAGTCACAGCGATTGTGTATGTGTGTCAATGCCTCAAACACAGGCTTATTTTATAGAATAATAGCAAGTACATGGCTTTTAGTGCAGCCACTGGCCTGTGTAGCAATTACAAGATGTTTCCAGAATCCCTTTGTAACTTTTAAGTGTAACACCAACTTGAGAGGCTGCTGTGATCAATTCATGTCTTCCCCTACAAACCACTTACGAGAGGAGTTAGCTCCACTGTGTGGGCATGGCTTCGTCTGCCCTCCTTCCAACATACTAAAGAAGTTTATGAATCCAAAAAGGGTGATATCTGACACCGTGTGCCTCCAATGGTCAGGTTCATGTTAATCAGGCTTCTTGCCTGCAACTATATGTCGGTAAAATACAGCAGTTGGGAACTTGTTGAACAAGAAAAGATGACTCAGTGCGTGTGATTCTTCATGTCCTCTGGCCAACCACTTCTTGACACTTGCACACAGAATTAAAATTCTGGTCTACACAGTCAATCAAGCCTCCCACTAGGGGTGGAGACCACAACCAAGTTCTGCTGCAGGCAGAAACAAAATGGGTTTTTGATATGGGTCTACAGCTCCAGAGAGGCTGAATGAGAAACTTGATCTGTGCTATATCCCGTAACGCTTTTTTTGGTCATTTTTTAGTGACTCAACTATCATTTGTGTGCCTGTATGGTTAAGGTTTGAGGTTTTTGATTGTCTGCCTTTCCCTTCCCTCATGGTTCCTTGTTATTCCTTTAAATCTGTTTTTTCTTCTAATTACCAATGTAAGTAATGTTCATTATGTAATGTTCTTCCTCAGTTGTCTATGCCTGCATGCAGCAGCTTTGAATATCACTGATTGTGGAGGAGAAATGATGTGAGCTTTCCAGTGGTTTGTACCATTGGAAAGCTCACATCATTTCTCATTTGTTCCTGCCTCTTTTTCTCATTTCTTGGGTACTACTCCATAACTCTTTAATGCTAATTGATGAATAACACACAAACTGCATATCTGCATGCTTCATTGCCATCATTTACTGACTGATGTCTGTCTTATGCTTTGTACTTTTGTTGATTCCTGCTCCATAAAGGATTTAACACATATTTTTACATGCACAAGCAAGGTGCTTCCAATGTACTTTATGTTATTTTATTGGAGCTGGCACATTATTATATCCTTTCGTATCGGTTAAAGCCATGTGCCGGAGCATTGTACATTTCTATGGGCTTCCATTTTGGTGCGGCGTAATGAAAAAAAGAAATAAAGTGCTTTCAAACTCCAGGAACATTTTGGCAACATACAATCGATAGTATTTCTCCAACTAACTTTAAAATTATCATTGGAGTGCAAAATATTCCCATGCACTGAATTAAATTTTACACGCACACAATCACGCATGCACACACGCAGGTGTGCACACACACACACACACACACACACACACACACACACACACACACACACACACACACACACACACACACACACACACACACACACACACACACACACACACACACAGCTTTAAGAGCCCATTACTCAGGCTGTGAACACTCACACCTTCTCTCCCCTCTGCTCACCAGGAACAAGCGCTGATGGAGTGAAGGCTGCCTCCCTGACTCTGCTGTTAAACCTCACACAAGCACATGGAGTTAAGTTGCCATGTTTGTGTGTGTGTGTGTGTGTGTGTGTGTGTGTATGTGTCTGAGCCTGCTAACACTTTGCAAACTCATTATATGCAAGTGTGTGCGTGTGTTTTTGACATGATTTTCAGGGGGCCATCATTTTCACAGTCATTTATGGTTGACCCCTCCAAGTGCATCATGCCGCCTACTCACTCAAAGCTCTGTCATTACTTGGAAGACCCACGAGAACCATTTGGAAGAGGCAAGATCTGTTTGGCAAAATGAGTCAGAGAGATGCCACTCATCACCAACAATATAGGAGACCAAATAAAAAAAATTCTATTTTAAGTGGTAATTGGAGCACCACCTGTGCACGATCATAGAGACACTGCATTCCATAACATGGCAAAGGTATAATTTGAAAAACTTTCCAGTGCCATGTCTCATCCATTGTCACAATGTTCAAATACAATGTTCATGTTTCTGACAGTACCATTAAAATTTCAAAGCAGCCACTCAAGTTGTATCATAGGAGATTTTCATGACCCACTCGGAAGAGTCCTCTCTATCTATTTCAATTCATCATCATCCTTATTCATACTCAGCAATTTTTAATTTCCATACAACTCTTATCTGCAATGGAGTAAAGTGACATTAAACAGACTGATGTTCGAGCCCTGTGAAGTCACTGTGGCGCATCAAGATACAGAGCTGAAAGTTGGAGGAGAATTTTTATCAGTGTAGATTAAAAAAAAAAAAAAAAAAAAAAAAAGACCCAGAAAAGTCATATCCATGCTGCAAGCAATATGTTCCTCTGTGGAATGATTACTTGATTTCAAACATTTTGGACTTTTTTTGCTGAATGTAATAATTCCTTTACAATGGCAAACTGACAGCAGTAGTCAATATGTGTGAGTGAATATGCGTGTGGATAAACTTGTTTTGCATGCATGTGGGTGTCTGGTTTCAGCAATTCATGTGGGGGTTGGTCAATATGAGTCAGGATCAAAACAAGAGGATAATATCTAATTATACACACTTCAAACTGAATGCTAAATGTCTTAAAGATCTTACATTAATATAAAATGAGTGCACCTCCTCTGATGTAAATGAATCTCCTTTGATCCAATCCATTTCATCAGCTGGCACCAGTTGCTGTTCGGGTGGTAGCTATGGATCATCTCCATCTGCCACTTGACTCGTTACATTGTGTGTGTAGCATTGATTCCTCTTCTTCAAACTGATGCTTATTTTTGGAACAATTTGTAATCAAAGAGAAATGGGCATTCAAGTCCTCTTTGACAGAACAATAATGCTTTTCAACAGGGCTGTTTGTGTCTCTCGTGTTACTGGCAAAAGCAATAACTTAACACTTAACTTAAGAAATTGTTAATTGTATGGTGCATTTATTATGACGACAAGGACGGTGTCATTGATGTGAAGCACTACTTAGATAGTACCACTAATGCTGTGCATGTGGTCATCTTGACAACATAGCAGGAGGTTTGGGTGGAATGTTGGGCTGGGAGAATTGATTTCCAAATGAGTACATGACAAGCTATCATTATTCTAACATCTGAGGCTTTTCTTAACAGCAGTTGCACGTTACGTGTGGTTGCTGGCTGGGTTGTGCAGCTATAATTAGAGCAAAGAAGTTAGCCAAACATTTCTCTAAACAAAGGGTGTCTGTCTAATACTGTACTCCTGATATTATCACAGCAAAGCTGACACTTCATTCTCCCTTCCACTCACACAAACGTGATTTATGTTTTAGAAGGAACATGAAAATGGCCCATGTCTTTGTCATGCCAGACTGATTATAAGTGAAGCTTAAAAATAGCATTGTGATATGACACTTTCAAGAATTTACACAAGAACATGTCAAAGCATAGTAAATACAAAGAGACCCTACAGTAATGGCATTCAAATGATCATTCAATTACAAGGTGAGATTAAGCAAACTGCAGGTTCACCAGCTAAATTTGCATGTGAGTTGAAAGGCATCAAAGGGGCCTTCCCAAAAGATTTGGAAATGATGGAGCTATGTACCTAATTCAAAATAGTGTATTGTAAAAGCAATTCTAAGAGCTGTATCGTAGGCAACTGGACATGTTTCAGTTTTTTGAAGATGTTTTCACCTCTCACTTCCCAGAGGCTTCTTCAGTTCTAGCTGGAGGGGAGTTGTAGGCTTTTAAACTCTGTATGGGAGTGTCCTTACAGAATCCTTAGGGACACGTGAGTTCTGAGTTTCAGAGTTGTTAGGGCCGTTTTGGGCCGTTAACTTCATGTGGTTTGCTAGGACTAGATGAGCCCAGGTGTGAATGGTTGTTAAGCTGTCTGGAGAGGGAACTGGCACTGCATTGTAGCTGCAATGTTGTGGTATAACTTATGCTAAAATCAGCTTGTCATCATCAGAAAAATGATTTTATAGGTCAAATGTGCAATCGGCTACAACTCATATTTACATTTATTGTTAGGTGGCAAACTTTGGTGGCTGTAGTAATTATTACAGCAGCGAAAGAGAAATTCAGGCGACATGGTAAAAAGCATGATCAAGTATTCATAGGGAGGAGGACATGATGGACGATTGGGTCAAACAAACTAAGGACACACTCAGGACACCCATCAGGCTGCTGTTCTTGTCACATGTGAAACTAAAAGTCAATTGTGAGTTATTTTGACTAACATACTGAACTTATGTCACATACATTATGTGGCCTAAGTTATGTACATAATGCACACACACATGCTTTATTTAAGTAACAAAATAAGTAGCCATTTTTTAACACAAACCACAATGTTTTTCTCAAACTAAGTCATTGCCTGTAAGCTGCAATGGCCACGTCGTTTTGGCAACGGCCATATGATTTGTTTTGGGAGTCATTAGATGTGTTGGCTCAAATTGCACAAACAGCAGCTGCTGCGCCCTATAGTGGCTCAATGGTTGAGTCCAATACCATATTAATACCATGTCACCCAGGGGACAATTGTACGTCTGTACCCCTCTTGTCATACTCCTCTCTCTCTATCTTGTCTGACTCTTACACTGTCACTGTCTAATAAAAGGTGGAAATGAAGAATAATAAAGACTTTTTAATCATATTTGCTCTTATTCTATCAAATTGCCAAAAGACTATAGCCTGAGACTGCATCTTTTTCATCCTCTCTTTTATGAGCACTTTTATAAATATGTGAAATAGATTCTAGGCTCTCTTTTTTAGTTTTATTAGTCTTAACATTTTATTAATTTTTCCTCATCCTAGTCTTTCTTGTTTCTTACATTAATTTACACTTAACTTCCTGGCTTTCCTAATGTAAGCCCCTCACAATATAAGTGTCAGCCAGATGCCTACATATAAATGTATGAGGCACTTGATGTCTTGAATTTAATCAGATGCAGAAATGTGGAGGACACTTTAAATCCTGGAAAAATCAGTTAAGTTAAAAAAGGTCTGCACCACATGTTAATTTCTTTTGTTGCCTTTTTTTCTCAGAACTGATTGAACCATCACTGATTTATAAATGATGCTCCAATCTTTTAAAAGTGAAAAGCAGAGATAGGAAGTAAGTATGTTTCTGTTTTAGGAGCCTTGATAGCTGCATTTTAATATATGTATTCAGAACTGAAGAAACCTGCTTTGAATTGCAAGTTGGACTTCTTCATTTTTCGCAGGTCTGCCTCCAAGGACAGTCAATGGGTCTCCGAACTCAAGGACTAAAACAAGCCATCTGCCATATTGCTTATTTCAAGTAGGGAAAGTTTGTAATAAAATACCAGTAAATTTGAAAGTTAATTATTCTTATAATGTGATGTTAGAATCACATATTTGAGGTTACTGTAATGAGGTCATAGCGCTGTGGCATTAACAGCGTATGAAGAAGCCGATCACTACCAGAGCATCATTTAAAATATGGCATTCTGGTTGTTCTAGGATCTTGTGGTGTGGTCTTTTTCTCAGTTTCTCCAAGCCGTTAGGTCGGGGGTTTGAAAATTGCACTAATAACAATAATAATACTTTCTACAGAGGTGACCTAGTTTTATGAAATGACCCTACTCTCCAGTGGTGAAAATCCTCTTCACAGTCTAGAGGACACTGGCATCAAGAATTGATCTTATATGTGAAGATCCAAATAAGTAATACTTAAGTATATGTGTTAGATTAGTAGGCCCGTCAGGGTTATGGGGAACTACAATTCACTTGCCTTATGTCCTGGATTGTTTGAGTGTGGGCCAAAATAGCTCACAGGCCAGCTGACAAGATAACAGGGTCAGTAATGTGTTTCCAAGCACAGATGCTTGAACAATTACTTTGGTCCTATGCCACTGTTATCTCAAAAATCCTTTTTCTCTGTGATGTTGATTTACGGTTGAAGATTAATTTTATGGACATACTGTTAAGTGCCAAGATATCTTGGTGAGTATTAGCAACATCTACGTCTGAATACTGTAATCAGTTCGCTGCATAGGACATCATCATATATTCAGCACCGGGGTTATATATGTACAGTGCTTTGTCCCAGCTGTGGCTGTTTAAAGTGCTTTATAAATAAAGTTGAGTTGAGTTGAGTTTATGTCTCCTATCGTGTAGAATTATGGAAGTATCTAATCTGTGACACATGCACAAAGTGGGTTCAGTCCAACCCTATGCTGTCTACATATCTCATATGGGGTGAAGGCAAACATGACTGGAGCATGAAAGTGAATTCTTTTCTCAACACACACAATAATATATTACTGTAAGAGAAACCAGTTGGCAGTTTTGAGTTGCAATATTTATGAATTGTCCAAATACCAAAAATAACATATAGGGCTATTTGTCATTGGCCCAGTGAGAACCCATTATTACCATGTCCCCTTTTGATCTCATATCAGCTTAAGATTTGCGACCTTCTCTGTGCTAGTTTATTGGATACATACATTACTGTCAACTGACCTGGTGTACATGCAGCTTCAAGCTCCTCATGAATAAATAGTGTGAGATGGGGCCTGCTGGCATTATCTGAACAAGAGTTATGGTAAACAAGTGTATGGAAGTAAAACATGACTTAAAATGTTTGAGTTAATTGAGTCTTAATGGGCCCTCGGACAGATAGTGTGCTTTTTGTTTCTGTGCTTTCACATAATTAACTACAAACCACATTTAACTTTTAAAGTTCCCACTGTGACAGACATTAAATCATGATGCTGTTACTGTGGAAATCAAACGCTGACACTTAAAATGAATGATGACATTAAGTTGATCACTTGGGTGATAAACATACAATTTGATGACAAATAGTCACCCTTCATTGAGTACTCCAATTTTCTGAAATCCATGTAATACTGTATTTCTTACAACTGCCTCTTTTTTATGAGGAAAGGTTTTAGGGAGGTGCATAAATAAATTAAATGTTTCACTGAGATCATTGTAAGAGGGAGAAAGAGGGCAATATAAAATACAAGATGATAAGATGATAGATGATATTAAAATGGATCATTAAGGTCAAACAACCATATTAAATTCCCTTAGTACCTCAAAAAACATTTGTGAAACATTTTTGTTCATATTTCTTTGCATCTGCTTGTCATCCTCATTCTCTTTTGGCACACTTTACACAGCACATTACTGTCAGCTGTTATCATCTTTTGTAGCATAGCAGGACTATGTATAAAGTCACCACTGTGGTCAAATTTATGTGCATCCTGGTAAAATGGATGGACCTGCTAATCAGCATTTTTCTCTGCAGCGTACTAGAGGTCAAAACTCTACTTTTCATTTACAATAATTGTCTATGCTTGGAAAAATGTTGCATCTTCCATGACAGCCAATGAATGTTACCCATCAGAATGATTATTGTGTAACTGATTAATTCAAGTTTGCCAGTATTGGCAGCCTCTTAGGCATTATCCTCTTGCACTTGGCATTTGAATTATCACAGCAATTCATCAATGTCATTGGGACTCCTCAGTAGTACATTAGTGAGGCATTAAACAACATTTTTCCCAAATCCAATATTGCAATTGCCAGGACTTCACCAATTATCCTCCGCAGTGAATTAGAGTCTAGAGTCAGCTGAGCTATCATTTGACACCGTTGCTTTGACTGAAAGTGTTCGTCTCAGTTTGACAGTGAAAGAGTTAAGTAATCAGTGCGGAGTAACGGTGGGCGGTGATTGGTGGCAAAATGTTCCTGAATAGAACCTTCATGCATAAGAGTGCAGGACAGGTGGTTTTCTCTCTGGGGATCGCTGTGTGAACCTCATCTTGCAGTGAATGGGATTGAGCCGAATGTGATTGAATGGGCTGAAACAGGGTCTGATGGTGGCAGTGTGTGTGTGTGCATGTGTGTGTGTGTGTGTGTGTGTGTGTGCGCGTGTGTGTGTGAAACATTAAGTTGGCTTAAGCGGCCCATCATCCCCACCCGTCCCTTTGATCAATAGCACTGATAGCTCCAATATTATCACCACTTACACACAAACAGACACACACACACACACACACACACACACAAACACAGAGACACAAAAAAGGTCTATACTTGTGCAGAGGCACATCTGTAGCTTAACTTAAGGCGTGTGTGCATGCATGTGTGTGTCCCTCTAAATAAGACAAGAGACTGAGAGAAACAAATGGCTCTAGTTTTGCTCGTTACTGCACCAGGGGGTTATTAATGGTGTATGTCCGGCTTGAAATGATTGGCTCTGTATTTTGTTTACATAAGCAATATTTAAAATTACACTGGCGATAAATTAAAAAGCAATATATATGTCACATTTCAAAGGCAAAATGAAAAAAAAAGTCGGCTATAGTTACAAAAACATCCAAAAGATGAATGTGTTTTGTAGTATTTTGCCAAAATATTAAGCAATGAATCAGGGTTAATGGCAGAAGGAAAACACTTCTGAATATATAATAATGGGCAAACAATTATGATGTAGCACACAAAAACAACAACTTAATTTACTTTCAACTCCAAATGATCCATAATTGTCACTGCAACCAATCCTAACAGTACATAAAGAGAGAATAATGACAAAGCTATTATGGGCTGAATGCAGAGCTCGATACCCACAGACAAAAACGTACTGCTATGTATTCATGTTTATGAAAACACACACTTACTAGAGCTTCTAATTCTGTGACTGTTAAACAAGATTACTCAACTTCACATGCTGGACATTTTCACTCAGTTTGTTGCGTTTTAAAATTAAAGGATATAGTGAGTTAAAAGAAACTCCCCTGAATTTAACCTGTCTGGAAACACTTGCTCATTAGTTATACAATAGGCTGTTCATGTTGTGTATTGACTGTACGATGTGGTTTTTGCTGAGCCCAAGAGGATAAGTTGCTGAGAAGGCAAGCATTGGGCTACACGTTCAATTAAGAACAATAGCAGGAAATTAACTTGCTAGTTTACGCTAAAAATGCTCATGATTACTTTACAAGCTTGAGGAAAATGGGATTAGAAAGAGAGAGACATTCTAATTGAAACTGGACTGAAACACTGTATTTTTCCAGGAACAAATAGAAAATAATAAAAATGTGTGTGTGTGTGTGATAACCAATATCCTGAACCTAATTTTATGGAAGGAAACAGTTAAATGTGTCATTTGTAGTTTGAAAAGATTTTTTTCATTTCTTCCCGATACTGAAAACAAAATAAATAATAATTTGATGTTAAGAGAACTACAACTTACAAAATATGGCAGCCAATTACTGAACAGCCTTGAATCTCCAAGCCTTGAGTAAATCAGACAGATTAGTAAAAAATAATCTTCTTCACTCATGACGTGTAACTGCTTGATTTCTTTTTGATTTGTCTCGGGGTCAGCTTTTGTTTTTCCATCTGTTTTTAATTTAATCACTTTCACACAATGCAGCACTATAACTAATCTAGGTGATATATTTGTAGGTATATACTACGATTATGCATGGTATTGCAGGAGATGTGTAATGGCATTATGAGCTTTCCTTTTCATTTGTGCTGCATACTTCTATGGTAAGTCCTTGATGTTTTTTTTTTTTAAAAATTTGTTTTGCTTGTTTCTTTCAGCCTTTTCACTTAAGCTGACACTCTTAGATCATGCTGATGGTAATGAATGTGCGTTGCATCTGACTGATAAAGTGAAGTACACAGACCTGATGGTCACAGGAAATGCTAGGAAATGCTACCCTGTGGATTCAACACAGTGCCAATGCTTCTGCAAAGATCCTTATGGCAGATAAGAATCAGATGATCTGGGCAGAAAAGAAACCTGACATATCCTATCTGACACTGACGGTGGAGTTAAACATGCAAGCAGCGCCTCGCCTTTATTTCATGTTCTATATTTCTGCTGACGACAGTAACTTGGTCAATCAAGAAAAGGTTATTCATCTCTTCTTTCTTCCTCTAGCTAAAAGTAGATCACCTGCAGACGTTCACCATACAGCAATAGAGAATGGTGTGGGCTATTCACCTATCAGGTAATTATAATAATAAAACAATAGCTAGCTAGTTGTCAGAGGTTCCATTCAAGTGTTTGCCAGTGAGGTCACAGAAGTCTGTTTGTTTGGAATAAGCCACATACACAATAAAGAAAGAGACAGATCACATCAACAGAAATTCTAGGAATAAAGTGCAAATGTCTCGTTGTATTTTACATCAAGAAGCGGTCAATTCTTGAACAAGGCCTTTGGTTGAGATGACATATCAAGGAAAAACCGAGCTAATTAACTGATGAATATTAATGAACCCTGCGCTGTGGTGCTCAGTTCTCCTCCCACACACTAAAAAATAATTAAACATCACTATGCATGCAAATAGTGATATGGTTATCTACTGTGATCACCCAGCAAAAATAAAAAATAAGCTTTGATGGTCTTCCAGTTTTAGATAGTAGTTTTAGTATCTGATAGCCTGTGGCAATGGCTTACATACACACCTACACAAACACATTTTTTGCTCACTGACCCAAATGTTGCCATCTTGGTGATATGGTTTCCAGTTCCTTCCTGTGTCGCTGTAGAGGAGACGGTACCGCGTTGTCCAATCAGAGCTGCTGTAGCGACCCTGCGTTGCTATGGCGCTCACTTGCTTTCTGGAACCCAGGTCCACCTGTAGCCACTGGTAATGGTCACTGTCCAGAGGTGACCATCCACCTGCACCTGCAGAGTCAGTGACATTTTTAGAATGACTGAGGTGTCAAAGGTTGTTTTCAAATTTCTTACATTCCTTCAACAGTATCTAGTCCGTGGATTTTATGGCTTGCCACATAAATACATACATTATTAGCAAAAACTGCTTGTTGCACGTATGGCTGAGTTGCTGCTGTCCACAAGCAAAGAGGCAACACAGTACATCCATAATGACATTTTACAAAGGGAATGTGGAGTTATAGTCTGTCCCATTGTTAATGGTCAGTGTCCAGCAGATATCAGCGGGAAATTTGCTTCTGTAATAACATGGGAGATGTGATGTTTTTTTAAGAGCTTTGCATACAGGGCGGAAGCCTGCTGGCAATAAAGTTGTTTCACAAGAATAACGATTACACTCTTCTTCACATTCATAATCATGCACTCTACAACACAGCAGACACCTCGACTTACAGAGGACTGGCATTAGTGTGCGTGACATTTCAGGATAGATTATATTATTATATTGGTATTCAAGGCATATGACATTTTATAAATGCTGAAGAGCCCTCTGCCATGCGGCTCATGGGCAAGAATGAAACTAAGGATGTATCTACTGGTGTGGCATAGGTGACAGCTGCCAACCCCCCCCCCCACACAAAAAAGTGAAAATGCAAATAATGTCAAGCACAAATTCAATCCTTTTCGTACTGACAGTTACATATGGGTATCTCCACGTATTTCCAGTGAAGCTCTGGGTTTATGTGCATCCTTGAGCGCAGAGTGAATGTGGAATGTGCATTTTCATTTTCAGGGCACACATTGTCAAAATAGCTTTTTTTTTTACAAGTCTCAATGGACAATAAGGACAGGGTAGACTTCTAAGTGAAAATATTTGACCATCCTTTTAACCATTTGAATAGAATATGGAAGGTATCTATCAAGTTTAATTTTTATGAGCTCCTTTACAGGCAACAAAGTGTGAAAACATTTTTCCAAGGTGAAAAATTGCCCTGACGAAAATAACCAAAAAATCCATCTCTGAAAGCATCAAAGAGGAGCGTTTCAATACTATTTTCCCATGGCTACAGTGTTGACTGTTGGAATAGATGGTTGTGTTTATCTTGTAATCCACTCAGTGGCAGTCTGTGTCCTTGTGCTAGCCTGAAACCTCGTGGCTCTGTCTATATTTCCAGACAGACACTCATGTGTCCTCCAAAGGTTGGTCCCACTTCACTCCTCCAGGTGTCTACCTGAGGCAGGGCCACACTCCCCTGGACCCTGCAGGGTAAATGAGCCTCAGGTTAAATGAGGCAGAAACAAAAGAGCATGGCAACTGCTTGGCAGAAGTCTAAGAAAAACAATGGGCACGATCCCACTGACATGATTTCATCTGCTATTAAATTGTACCAACAAAAACACAGGCTTGATGCCAAAATTTTGCATGGAGGCAACTGTGAGAGTAGTCAGACCAGTGTGAGAAATACGAGAAAAAAGAAGACAGAGTGAATCAAACACACACACACACACGCACACACACACACACACACACACACACACACACACACACACACACACACACACACACACACACACACACACACACGCACACACGTACACACACACACACCAAGCATCGAAGATGTATCAGTGCAATAAACAGCCAAGCCTGTGACAGAATGCTACTGTGAAATGATTATTGGGAAGAGTGGGTGGTGGACGGTCTGTGAACTGGCCATGTCATGGCCGTCTCCTTTGATTCTCTGCGATGGATTTTTTTTTCTAAAGGACACAAATACAGATAAGAATGTGACAGGCTTGAAAGCACAAGTGAAGGAGAGTGACTGATTTGAAAATGACAGGGAGCGAGAGAAAACAGAAACATGGGGACAAAGTAAGAGAAAGGGAGGCAGTCAAATCAAGAAAGTACGAGGGAGTCGGAGAAGAGCGCCAAGTGTAGCGGAGGAGGCACGAGAGATGATAGTCTTATAATAAAATAGAGGGTGAGGCAGTTTGCGATGTATCCCTCCACGACAAAAATCCTATATCTTATCCAATTACAGAGCCATTACACTCCAGCCCCGGCCTTGACAGATAACCAGGCCGGTATCAGTGGAAACGTCAATACCTCAAAAACCCGTTGCAGCAAAGCCATTCCCTTGGGGGGATAAAACACTATCAAGGAGGAGAGAGGGGGAGAAAGGGTGAGGAATTGGGCATGGAAGGGTCGGGGTGATTGCGATAAGTAAACAGATAGTATAAAATAAAGATTAAGAAAACAAGCAGAGCGGACAATGACCAAGGAAGTGTGACACCACAAACAAGATCAAGGGATAGGCTGTCAGACAGAATGACGCGAAAGTGCGTTTTGAGAGGGTGACAAGAGAGAGGATGCAGAAAAAATGAAAACGTGGGAGCATGGGAGCGACGAGTGTGGTGAGGAAAAGGGGGAGTGATGAGGATTTTATGGCTCTGTAACTGGGGAGGCCAGAGATAAGATAGCATGCGTATGGTATGAAAAAAAAACAGGACAGATGGGGAGCAATGCAGTCATGGTAAAGGCGGTGATAGATGAGGCCAAATGTGAAGAGTGGAGGAGGAACCGAGCGGAGGGGGAAAGGATGGGAAACTTGGGAGAAAAAAATAAACTGAACCCATTCAACAGTCAATGGAGAGTTAGATTGCAGGTGGGTCCAAATGACATGGAACAGAGGGCATAGATTGGAACAGTTAGGGCTGGAGCTCAGAACAATAGAAGAAAGAGAGAAATGCATGGTTATAATATATGTGCAATGTATGAGGCCATTACTGTACATTCCTTTATAACAGCGGTACATTGTAGAGGTGGGGATGTTAGCAGAATATGGATTTCAGTGTCAGCTCATGTGAAGGCTGAACCTAGATGTGTGGCTCTATTTCTGCACAGTATACATTCTCAAACACTGACATAACAACCTGGCAGTGTTGGGTATCGTTACTTTGAAAAGTAGTTAATTAGGTTACAACGTTACCATAAATTAAAAGTAATCAGTTACGTTACAGCGTTACCTATGAATAAAAGTAACGCGTTAGAGTACTCATGCGTTCCCAAAAATTAAAAGTCGTTTTCAGCGCCTCGCACATGCTGCAACTTAACTGACACACACACAGCCTCCTTTAAATGCACCGAGAAGTCGTGACAATGATGAATAACGTCAGTCATCCAATCAAATTAACTCTGCAGGATAACAATAACAGGAAAGACAGTCAGCAATATGCCACATAGCGTTTTATTATTTTTTTATTTTATTTTTTTTTGCGGTCGACAGAAGCTTTTCACCAACGCAGAGTGTGCATGTTACCGTTATGTTGTTCTTGTCCTTTTCGCTGGTGAATTGAAAATAATGTGTGTACTTCCACGATGCGAAAGCTGTCCTCTCTGCCATCTTGCCGGGGGTTCGAAAACACTAACACACACACACACACACACACACACGCACACAGGTAACGTAGGTCAGCAGCAGGGCACAGACGCATCACAGAGCTGCGCCTCCGCTGACACATCCGCAGGTGGCACAGTACTGTCTGACAAAAAGCAGGCTGCAGTCGGGATTTTTTCTTTCCTTATCCGGAGAAATACTTAAAATAACGGATTACTTTTTGAAAAAAATAACGAAGTTACTGATTCCTTGACGCACGAAACTAACGCGTTACGTTACACGTTACACGAAAAAAGTAATTAGAGTACTCTAACACAACACTGCAACCTGGTAACATGGCAGTTCATCCAATACCGGTGAAATGTATGTACACGGGTAGTAGCCATGTAGAAGAATTCCTAAAAATTATGTTTTGTCAGTATTGTCACCATACCTATTTTTGTAAACATATAACCTAAAATCATAATCTCTCAGTAACCAGTAACCAGGTTCGTTGCCTAAAATGTAAATGTAACTGTCGTGATACTTCATTGGACATAAGCATACAAAGTACATTGTCATAACATGACGTCTTCCTTTTTATTTGTGATGTTACATCTAACGATGGCTGAGACATTTTGATGAATACATGAAATAGTTTTTCTTCAAAATGACTTCACTGAGTGCAGGCTGACTTGACGTCCTCACGTCCAACTCTCTGCTTCACAATCACACACATTTTCACTGCTAGAGCACAAATGCAATGCTCTACTCTTGGTCACTCAGAAACACAAAGCAAGTAGCTGTCAAACATTCGGACACTGTTCGGGGGTCTCTTAAAGTGGTTGCTGGGAACCGATTTTCTAACCTCAAATATTCTCTGGCCTGTGCTGTATATGCTACAGCCACAGCGACCACAGCGCCTGCTAAAATAGGCATTTGAAACTGAATATTGCGTGGATATCAAAAAACACAATAGAGTGCATTGGTATGTGTCATGACTACACATTTCTATCTGTATTCTCCACCTCGGCCACTTCACACAGCCCCAGAATTTCTTGAGAAATTGTGGGATCTTCCATTAACAACCTGTATACCATACACCCCCTGACTCTCCAACCTATCCCTGTCACACAAGTCCCACACCCACCAGAACACTGACACCGGCCCTCGGCCAAATTGGTAATGTTGCCGTTTACCTCTGAATATTTCTACTTGTACCTGAATCTTTGACTGAAAGTGTACATACCTGCATCTCAGTCATGTTAACCTGTTACCTCTGTTTGAACCTGCTGTCTGCACCTGTAAGCCAGTTCAACTGCATTATTTATGGTATGGGTCATTTTATTAAACCTGCTCTAGCTGTGAGTTTGCGTCTTCCCCGTTGCCTCGTAAATAAACTATGACAGTATAGGTTTATGGATTACAGCATGTGTTGCTGATGGGACACAGTCGAGTTCAGCTGAGAGTACATCTACAGTGCTGTATGAATTTGACGGCGTATCAAATGCACAGTAAAACCACGAGAGATGTTTCGCTGACTCTAACTCTGGGTTTGTAGAACAATCATTGATCTTACATAACTCTCAAACATTACAACTGCAGCATTTACATTGCAATGTAACATACAAAAAATTGTATGAGTTTATATCGCCATTGCAGTGCACTGCTGGATGATGTTGCATGGTGTTGCGTCAAAAGTTGCGCTCAACTTTTCTGACGGGCAGATCTGCCTCTCTGTGAAAGAGCCCGACTCCGTGGTGTGTCACTGAAGTAAGTGAGGAGGGCGCCTTTTTGAAGAGACGCTTCTGTCGGTTTGAACATGGCTTAGAGGGGTGAATGAAAGGACAGGGTGATGGGTAAGGCAAGAGGGGTTGAAGAGGACGGGTAGAGTAGGAGGCATGTTAAGGTTACAGGGTTACCAGAAGTAACAGATGGGAATGAGAGAAAGATAGATGGATTGAAAAGTCCACAGAGACGTAAAGGTTCAAAAGATCGTGCAAGTGATGGCAAGCATTTGGGAAAGGCGGACTAAAAAAAGGAATGAGTGAAGAGAGCTGTGGCTAAAGAGCCAGGTGTTAGAGGTCAGGGGAGGAACAAGGGACAAGAATAAAGGAAGGAAAAGAAGGGGACCAGAGAAGTGAGATTGGCAAATGCTGTCAAAGACTGGAGAGGAGAGGAGAGGGCTTGAAAAGAAGAACAGATGAGAGGTGAGAGGGGAGGAGGGGCAGCTTGACAGAGGTTAGGAGGGGGGTGAGGAGTGATATATAAAAAAAAAGAACAGAGGTGCAGTGAAAGGTGAGAGCCGGAGGGAGAAAGCGCAAAGAGGTTGACAGAATAGAGTGGAGATGGAGGAGGAGGCTGGCGGTGGGGAAGTGGAAGATGCGAGAAAGTAAGAGAGGGGCAACATCAGCGAAAGAAAAAGGAGGTAAGGAAAAGGAGGAGAAAGGGGAGGGGTGGAGCGCCGGGGGAATGTCGCTGTTCTCTCACCTGTCACACGCACAGATGTTTGGGGAGGGGAGGAAGAGCAGGAGGAGGATAGGGGAGAGAATGGGGAGCAGAGAAGGTCAAAGAAACCACCTCTGAGGAAAGCGACGAAGAGAAGGAGAAAGGAAAATAACATGGAGGAAAAGATCAGGAGATAGAGCTCAGGACAAAGATTTGAGAAGAAGTACAATCCAAGAGAAAGACAGAGAATAAAACATTGAAAGGGAAACAGGATAAGAGTAGTGGAGCAATGCCACACAGATTTCTCTCCTTGAAAACTGATAAAAGGTCCTGAAACTACTGCTGAATAAAAGACACTTAGAGCACCCATTTGTGGCGTGTTTTTGTGTTTTGACAATGAGGCATTAAGTGGGGGTGAGAAATGGAAAAAAAAAAAAGATTCAAGACTGTGATAAAAGATTGGTTATTTAATCCATTTATATGCATTATTTCTTCGGTCTTGAGTCAACCAAAAAGCTGCTTCAGCTTTCAAAATGTGAAGCTGTGGCGCTCTCTCCTGTTTTATGTCCAGTACGTAATTGTAAAATAAAAACTTGAAGTTTTGGACTGTTGATCGATAACAAAAGCATGCTGAAGCGGCACATTGGCATCCAAACATTAATGAATCAATAATAAAAAAAATGTATAAAAAACAGTCAGACAGATCGAACATCCATTAATGAATATACAAAAAAAAAAAAAAGCAATCATATTTTTGCACACCAGGGAAATTCACTGGTATTGATGATGTATCTTAGCAATGCATCAGCCCATTCTGCAATGGCTTAACATCCATCTGTAAGGAAGAGCTATATCCCCTATGGCTACATTATATCCTTACAATGCATTTAAATTGTTAAATGGTTCCTGTGGCAATGCTAGTGCTGGCATTTCCAAAGAACAGCATGTTAGAAATCAGATTAATCTGCTACCTGAAAGCTACCTTGGCGAAACTGTCTCCGTGCGATGCCCTTCACAGGTGTGCACTGGCCAAATGTAATTCACACAGAGAGGTTCCTTCTGAGATAAAAAGAAGCCAACAGAGGCCGAAAAACATGCTTGTTTTTTTCTCCACGCTTGCAAAACAAAGTTCAAGCAATCTGTGATGACACAGATAACCCTATATTGTAGCCGTGGGAACAGCAGTGGCAATACAGTCAGAATCAGACTGATATTTGTACTGATTAGGACCATAGATATTCTCACAAAGATAAATGCATTTGTGCATATTTGTATGTGCGCACACACAGACACAAACACGCCTGCACACACACACACAGGTGGTGGAGCGGTTTCTATCGCTTGTTTATTTTTTCAGTGGCATGACTGCAGTATCTGTAGGCTGCAAACAAAGTGCCAATAGAAAGTTAGTTATTGCCCATTTCTCATGAAAAACCACAACAATGAAAACAGTAAAAGCCACAAAAAGTCATCTTGGGAATGTGGTGGACATAGATAAATGCAGCAACGTAATGTGCTGACTAAAGAAAGGCAGGGGAACATAACGGAGAGAAAATCAAACGTGGGAGTGCCCTCTGGGAACTATAGCCAAAAGCGTCTGTCTTTTGTAACCGTCAACCAATGCAATCAATGTGGATATATTTCTCGTATCACATCACTCACAGCTCAATTCAAACTGTCTGAGGAAGCCTCAGCTACATGTCATTAGACTAGACCACAAGCAAAGATATGAAAGCTCCCTTTGGTTGCTTTGAACGTGAATCAAACACTGTTCCACAGTCTCAGCAAGTCTCACCACCATCTTTCCTCTGTTCTGTTCAGGCTGTCTAGTTGACTTCCTCTGTTGTTCCTGGTAGAGAAAGATGATCACAGCTCACCTAATTGGACAAGACACAGGGTTGTCCATCGCTCTTGGGCAGTGAACAAGAAAACATACAAACAGTACAGTGTGTGAATATAATCTGTGAACAGTAAGAATCTGAACTCAAATGTGAACATCTCAGCATGTGTGTGTGATGATGACAAAAAATGTCTGAACTTCTACAGCTCAGCAGGGAAATGGGAAAAATATCTAATTTAATTCAACTGTCTGCCTGGGTAAATGGCTTTTACAGCACTGATGGTAGAAAAATGAGTCCGACCAAGGAGAGAAAAGAGTAAACAGTGGAGAAAAGCACAAGGAGCAAGTGAGCAACTTCGAACAGAACAGGAACAAAAGAGGAGATCTAACAAGTGTAAGTGACTGAGAGACTACAAAAAAGGAGATCAAGACTCATAAAACACACAAGTAAAGACCCAAGTTCCGAGAGTAGGCATGGTGAGAATTCGGACGAGAGCAGCCGGTGACAGGCGTGACACACAAATAAAAGTGACATCGGCAAAGCTGCGCATCAAACAAGAAAACATCTCTCCTCTGTCTCCCCTACTCTCAGTGTGGGAGTGTGTGTGGGTGGCAGCGCACACAAAACAGAATTTTGTTTCAGTGCGTTTAAACCCTTTCCTTGTCCGCCTTTACGTTTGTTTGCTCCAGCACCCAAGAGAACATGTGCGAGCATGTTTATCAAGGTTGCTGTTTTTCACACAAAACCACATTAACAGAAAATACAACATCTTAATTAATTACAATGTTATGTCGCCGGAAAGAGAGAGAAGAGAGAAAGCAGCTGGTTAGCCCTCTGCTGGTACTTCATCTTTCTGTCATGGAGCATTGGGAGCGGATGGAGATGGAGTAATTTAATCAAGAGCGGACAGCCATTATCGATGGATGACTGCAACGGCTAGAGACATCAAACATTTTGCCAGATGACAGAGAGTGAAAAGCAATGCGTGAAGAAGGAGGGAGATCTGGTTAATTGTGCAGCAAGTCAGAGCTCAATTGTACTGCAGCACTGTGACACATCGCGTCTGAATATGAGGGGAATACAGTGCAACTTAATAAAACTTTAGAAAAACTTTGAAAAGTATGTATCGGGGTGAGAATGTGAGAGAAGAAAAAAAAATAGATAATGAGGTCTGGGAAGAAAGAAAGGGGACAGGCTGAGAAAATGGAGTGTGGGATTGAGAACGTTACTGTAGAAAATAGAAAGCGTATGGAAGGAAAATGAGATGGAGAAGGAGAAAGGGGAGACGAGAGAATGTGACGGAGGGTAGAGAGGAACGAGGCAGAGCAGAGTACAGAGAAACACAGAGGAAGAGGGATAAGCCAAGAGAGAGAGAGGAGGAGAGGAGAAAATGGAATACAAAGATCAGTGGCCACGTGATTGTGATTAGAAGCTCAATCTCATGCTTGGCCACGCCGGCATGGCGCAGCAACGTGCATGCATATACGGGCATGCCTTCCGGGGATAGCCACGCACACACACCATCGGTTCACCATTTGCTCTCTCACTTTCTTCACAAATAGAAGGTGTTCATTGTTCTCCCGTGTGCCCAAAGCCCAAATCACTTTTTGACAAGTTTTTTTCTGTGTGAATGCAGGCTATGTAAAGCAACTCATTATCAAGTACAGTTTCCAAAGTAGATCCAGAGGTGAGAAGATGCACATGCGTGAACATCTGATTGATAAATTTCTTTGTATGATTAAGACCCCACTGTAAAATTTGCAGCTGACTTTCAGTATTTGCACAATTTTGGCTAATATTTCAACCACAGACGACTTACCATTAATCATAATCAATCATACAGTTTAACACCAAATCAAAAAAATCATAATTGCCCTCTTATCTGTAGTGCTGTTCATCCATCTGGATTGTGTTGTTGCGTACCGCTGAGTTTTGGAGTGATATCAGCTGCAGAGATATCTAATGAGTTCTAGAAAGAGACATTAGTGTGAAGTTGTTCAAAAGTAGTAGTAAGTAAATCTAGTTTCATCTTTTTCTAGAGAAGGCAGCCTTTCCCAACAGCCAATACAGCCAAAGTCGGCATCTCACACCAAAACAATCTAGATGGATACATAGAACTTCAGGTAAGAGAATAATAATAATAGACTAACAATAAGAACACAATTTTGATTTGGATGAACTGTAATTTTCTGTGTTCATCGCTAATCTTAACATCTTTATTCTCTTTGTCTAGACTCACCCTTTCAAGAACCTGTCTTTCACTCTCTCCATGTCTTCCATTCCTCTCTTGCCTCCTCTTTTCACTTCATTAAATCCCCTCCTCTCTCCTTTGCCATCACCCTCACCCGCTTCTTCTACTTTAACCTGTATCCACAGGGCATCTGTCTTCAGCTGGCTGGACCGAACATAGCCTTGTGAGAGGTGCAGATCACAGCTCGTGTGGTTGCTATGTGACTGCTACAAACCATTTGGAGCTCATCACTGTTTCGTCAAAAGTTAAAGGAAAATCTCTTTAAAACTTTTCTGGCATGTAGCCTTATTTTTAGGGCCAGAGTTGTCCAAGTATCATGTGAATCTATGCCAAGTCTAAGAAAATCTAAGAAGGAAACTGATCTCTCACAGATTTTGGTGGCTTGGAGTTTGACAGACATGGGCATTTACCAGACACATAAGGTCTAAAATGCCTCCGAAAGAAACAATTTCCAAGAGATACGATTTAGTTGCATCAATGAAAATGCTTTTACAAACTAGGGACTAAAAGTAAAATATTTTATCTTTTGTAGCAATACTTTTTGTTATGGTGTCTCACAAGTACACAAGCCACAAGCCTACAGTAGTGACTTATGTGAGAATGTTTGACATCACATGTGAGTAAAAAAAAGCTGTTTTACTGTGTTTTAACTGTCATCTCATCTCTTTCTGTCTTCCTCCCTCTCTCTCTCTCTCTCTCTCTCCACATACTGTCTCACATTCTTGAGATGTGCAGAGTCTTATACAAGAACCGGCAGCAAGGAGAGACAGCGAGGGGGTAGGAGAATGTACATTTGAGGGAGAGCAGAGGAAGAGTCATGACCATGAGAGAGAAGAGCAGGGGTCAAGGTATGATTGAATGAAAATTGAGAGAAGGGGAGAAGACGAACAAGAGGGAACACGTGCAAAGAAGGAGGTGGAGGTGGAAAAAGAAGAGATGATAGAAATGACAGGGTAAAAAAGGGGAGACCAAGAAGGATGGTTTGAATGAGATGTTAACAGATGTAAAGGGGCTAAAAGAGAGATTGAGTGGAGAGAGGCACGGAGACAAAAACAGAATCTTTCTCAGTCCGTTCGGTCTCTTAAACCCAGAGGCAGGAACTGATCTACCCTGCTACAAAAATAATAATGGGAAACATCTAGCTCATACTGCTAATGCAATGATAGACTACAGCAGCTTACACGATCGAGTTGGTCTTGAATAAGACACCATGAGGTAATTTTAGAAATAGCATTGCATACAGTAACAGCTTGTGACGAGTGCTGTTTTACAAATGAATAAAAAAGACATTTAGCATCACGACGATGAGCGTGTTGATGAAGAATGTGCCCCAGACCTGATGCATTAAGCGAACTTCATCTTCCAAACGAAAACATAAATAAAGCAATGAGCACAAGCCTATTTCTGGCATTTATTCAAACATGCACATAAACATACTTTCCTTTATAGCAAACTCATAGAAAATACACATGCTCATATTATAAATGAATGGAGAACGCAGTCGACGACTTTTCCATCAAATTGTCTAGCAATTCATTGAGAACATTTGAAATGTGGCAAATCGGTACAAGACGGGAAATATGAATTAGATAAGTTTCTATCAGTCGATCAAATGATTTGTCATGTGATATAGATATTCGCTACATTACAGCTTATTCAGAAAAGTTGTTTCCAATGCCCAATGATAGTAAATGCTCTTTGAAAAAAAGGTCAAAACACCTACAACAATTTTTGATGTTCAGAAACCTTTCTGGACTCATGCCATTTCCATCGACATTTTCAAAGAAAATACTTTATAATAAATTAATACATTTTGTCATGATACACCTTACTCTACCTTTACTTGGCTAGAACTTGGTGCCTCCGTTGGTCGGGCTGGTTATGTTTCGGTATGAGGAGTGAGATTGGCTGGGATTAGGAGAAGAATATCAGGCTAAGCCAATCAGAAAATAAATATTGCAAACTGGATGGAAACACAGGGAGGGTACCAGGGCCCTGATGCTTTGCTGGCATACATCAGATAGCTGACTGCTGGAAAATCGTTACAGCACCATTTCACCTCCCTCTTTCACGCACACACAGGAACGTGCACCAGACATGGATATACATACAGACGCACACATGCCTATGGTCCTAAAACTCTAATAGCTGTCAGCTTGCACAACACAAGCTTAATATGAGTGGTGTGTCCCATTGATTTTGTGCCTCCCCTGTTTCATAGCAGTGGGAGATTGGAGAAGATTGGCTTCTCAGCGCACACTCATGCCACTGATGGTACATTTGGCTGCCAAATGTAGCTGCTTGGAGGGACTCCTCCTTATGGTATGTCTGTGTGGGCATGTCGTTGCGAGCCTGTGTTCTTTTGAATGTGTTCTTCATGTCTTCTTCATGCCTTGTAGTTTTTGAGAACGTGTACATGCGTCATATGCGAGCTTGATTGCTTCTTCCCTGGTGTGCCGTTTGTCTACACATGTTTCACTGACATTCTAAACATGTGCCGTATGTACATTTGTTATGCTTGTTTGTTTGCATGCATGCGAGTGCTTATTCATGATGTATGTGCATTTGCGCTCTATGGTGTTTTCTTTTTCTACTTTCTAAGTTAGTTTTTCAGTTCTAGGCAGCAGTTTCATCCACGGCAGACAGAATGAGATTTGATCTTATGAATAGAAAAGCTGATTTAATGAAAAATGTCTAATCCTAGTGGAAAAAGTTTTCTTAGGAAGTAACCTAATCATCTCTTCTCTGCCTTTTCATTTCCCCTGTAATTTTATATTCCACCCTTGTCATATGCTCTATGCTAACAAGGTGATGACCTCATCAGCTGAGCACAGTGTCATTCTCTAGAGGACAAAAAGACATGGAGGATGAGCTAAAACTTTATGTTCTTTTCCCTTATTTCGCTCGCTACTTTGACATTTGGCCCAGTATGTATCCATTTCGGGAGACTTACCATTAAGTCAACACCTGATAGAGTTTGTCAATTTATTGCTTTTCATAGTTATGGCCCAGACTGTCATCGAATGTCTTTTGGATCACTGGAAATTGGAGATGTGTGAGAACTAGGTCTCGCTAGACATGCCTGGCTCCTAATTACAAGTCAAAACTGGCAGGTAGTGGAAGAGGGAGAGAGCTGAGTGGTTCTTTTTTTAGGCAGTAAGATACCCACTGCTAAAAATTTCAGAAAGAGAAAATGTCTATGGACATATTCAGGCCAAAGGTTTTTAGCCATAGTACTTCTAGATTTTGGGGGTTAGCCTCGTTAACAAATGATTGAGTCTGGGTAATGAATCTTGTAATTCTCTCTTAGAATTAGGTAAATCCGCCTCTGGGTCACAACATTTCACACTTTTAGCCCAAACTAAGTTCAAACATTTTTTAATGAGTGACAGACTGGTAGATTGATCTGCAATATTCAGACATACTTATTCTGAGCAACTAGTCCTTCATGGAGGAAAAATAAGATGACTGGCTAAAAGACTAAATGCATTTCACACTGCGTCTGTGTGCCACTAACATTTCTGAACAACAACAATCCCCAAGGTACTGGATTTCTATGCTTAACCATTACATATTCCCCAAGGAGCTCCATCCTTGAGGATATTTATTAAAATGGAGCATGTGAGAAAAGAATGCACTAGCTGTACTGTATATGTACACTCATCCATTATTGCTGTTCTTCATTTCTTTCTTTCTTCTCTGTCTTTCTTTTTTTCTTGTTGGTAGGTGTCGTTGTTGAAGGCGGGGCACTCCTGTACCTTTTCAGCAATAATTCCACTTCTTATGATTAAACACACCAGATTACCTTGGCTTTATTTGCCAGCTCTGAGCTCTGTTGCCTCAGCTGTAGTGCGACTATATTAGATGGAAAAGTATGAATTATTAATTGTATAAACAGAGAGGGGTGTAATTGTCTGGTCCTATCTCTCACTGCTGTGGACTGATGTGGAAATGAGCCCCAGTCTGAGTCGCTGAGATAATGACTGGAGCTGAGGGAGGGAGGAGAGAGTGGAGGGAGAACTATAGAGAAGAAGTAAGATGAAATAGAGAGGGATGGAAGCGTGCCGCTTTATGCAGGCTTGGACATTTACCTCTCAGTGTGTCATCTATAAAATCAGTCATAAGGATGGATGAACATGAGAGCTCAGGCGCATCACACCTCTTTCTTTGCATGTTTGTGCATGTGTGTGTCTACCTCCTCTCCTGTTGAGCTTGGCGTATCCAGGTGCATATCCACTGGAGAAGACGGATGAGCTGGTGAAGGCTGTGTGGGCCAAAGGGGAGGCTAGCGCCTCGTCACACTTCTCTGTGGAGGGAGGAAGAATATGAAGACCCAGGGAGAGAGATACATGAGAAGGAAAAAGAAAGAGCAGGAGAGGGAGAAAATGGGACAGTTCGAAAAAAGGAGAAGGGAGGAGAGAAGAAAGACAGAAAATGGTGAACATTAGTATATATTTACATTAATTAGAGAATATGTTCATGGAGGAGTTCCCAGCAATTCTAAATTACAACTCTGTTAATTAAATGTTAAATAAATGACTTCTAGGATAAGAACTCCTTAACTCAATTCAAGTACTCTCAGCTGAAAAATCTGGAGTCTTGTACTTCTCGCATGGTTTCACTTGGCGCATTGTCTAAAAGAGATGTGCTCAGAGGAGGGGAAACACAGGCATAGCTGGAGGTTGTGGAAAGCTGTTTGCGGGTCAAGAACCAAGTTAGGTCAGTCAGACTTGAACCACAGGGGCATTTGAAACATTGCAGAGTTCACTGGTAAGAGTGCACTGCAAAATATCCACGATAACAAGCAACCTGGCCTTGACTAGATGCAGACGCATAAATGATTAGGAAAAGAGGAAAGGTAAAGTGAATTAAGTTAAACCCCGAACTGCTCTTGCCCCATCAGTTCAGGCTCAGCACAGATTTTGCAATGAGAGCTCTGATCTGTCTTATTCTGCCTTAATTATGCTGCCATAATTAGACAGACAGCACACAGGTGACTAGCACTATCTCACACAAACGACGGTGAGTAAGTGCATCAAACAAAACAATGGTTGTAGGCACCGGCATCTTATCCGGTTAAACAAAGACAAAACTGAAACGATTGGATCCAAAGGAGAATGATTAACACACCAAAGAACACAAACCCGGCCTATTGATGTAACAATTTGTGCAGTCCAGAACTCAGACCTACATTTTAACATTCAAAGAAGAATTACAAAATAAGCCTACCGTCACCTTTAGAATATATGAAGAATGAAAGGAATTACGTCTCAGCAGTATTTATAAATATTGTCCATGCATTTATCTTGAATGTCAAGCTTGATTTACAGGCCGACCCATTTCAAGTTGATAAGACAGATGCAGCTGACTCAGAACAGTGCTTCTGGGCCTCTCACTAAGACCAGTAAAATGAGTCACATCACAACAGTCGTCAGATCTTTGCACTGGCTTCCGGTTTGTCAAAAAACTGACTTTAGAATACTGCTGTTGGTTTATAAAGCACTGAATGGTCTGATCTGCTGTCCCTGTCATAGCTCACATAGCTGCACATTGTCTCCAGAGTCAAAGCTTAACATGGAGAAGCAGTATTTGCACTGTAAAATGTCTCTTTTGTATTTCAGTCTTCTATTTACCTGAAAACCTTTTTATGTTTGTCTTTTTTTATCGCCTTTTCCATTGCTTTGCATATCTTTTATACCTTGTCTGAATTCGTTTTATGTCTTATGTAAAGAACTTTGAATTGCCTTGTTGAAAGGTGCAATACAAAATACATTTGCCTTGTTATGACTTGCATATTTTCGATTTTTGAATTCCTGAACAAGTGAAATTCCATTTTAAATAGGCATCTATCTCAGGAATTAACATGAATAGAACTCAAGAAAGAGAACAGGAGGTAATTGGTGTGAGTAAACATCTTTTCACTGGTGTTTGGGACATTTTGGGGTATATACTATTCACTGTATCAAGGTAAAACTAGTACTGCTGCACACCAAATGTCTTGTATGTCTTGTAAAAATGTTTCTTCTACAGCTCCTGTAGTCCACTCATACATGATCTCAATCTTATGCTTGAATGTCAGATATTTGTACATCATGAGTTTGAGATGGTTATTTGCATGAGTCATTCATTCCTTTCCAAAATAATGAATATTTTAAAACAACAGCTTTTGTTGACCTTTTCTACAGCACATTACCTTGAGTGTAATCATGCAGACAGAGTCCAGAAACACATTACCACCTTTCTAGCTGGATGAACTCTGAACCCAGTGACTTGGTGTGAGCAGGGAAAATAGTCAGAAGGAATAGCAGTGCAGTAGTGTGCCCAATCCAAGCTGACCTCAATATCAACGTGCAACTCCTTCTATTCTCAAAAACTATCTTGTAAAAGCTATAAAGACACAAAAAGGCGGCGAAAAGGTCACAAAAGTCACCTCGGACAAATACACAAATACATATTCCTGACATACAGGCACACAGTCATTAAGTAGTTTTCCTTTCTTTATTTCAATTCCCCTTCACTCACTCATACACACAAACACAATCTTTGGGTACATTATGTGTCACGCAGAGAGAAATTGTGAATGGTCTGTCAAGCCAGGTAGAGGCAGTCAATAGCTCTCTGTCGTGCCAAGAAAGAATTGTTTGTGCCTCTGTGCATGTGTGTATACAGTATCTACGCGTGTCCGTAGCACACTGAGGTTGCGTTTCTGTATGGAAGGGGAAATGGTCTGCAGCCTCCCTCGTGGCATACGAGAGAGGTATATATATAACATGACTGCCAGTTTTGGCAGACACACACACATATTCTCCTTTATAAACACACAAAAAGAAATGAGGTCTCTGGAACATTGACTTTGGACTGGCGTAGAAGTAAAATCCACCAGCAAATATTCAGTGTCTGGCTCACTACTGCAGACATAAGCAGTGATAGAGTGTACACTAGAGGGGAATATCCTGTATATTCGGGCACAACATTAAAACCACCTGCCTAGTATTTCGTAGGTCCCCCTCGTGCCCCCAAAACAGAATCCCATAGATTCTCAATCAAATGTGATCTGCAGAATTTATGGGCCAAGTCAACGCCAAGTCAGCATTTGTCATGTTCCTCAAACCATTCCTGAAAAATACTTGCTGTATGACAGGGCATATTATCCTGCTGAAAGAGGTGATTGCCATCGGGGAATACTGTTGCCATGAAGAGTCTGCAACAATGTTTAGGGAGGCGGAACATGCCAAATCAAAATTGACATGAATGTCAGGGGTCAAGGTTTCCAAGCGAACATCACCCAGAGCATCACACTGCCTAGACCAGCTTGCCAACTTTCCATATTACATCCAGGTGCCATCTCTCCTCCAATAACACACACAAATACCTAGCCATCCACATGATCTAAAATAAAAGGTTCCACACAACACGAAACTTTGCTCGTAGTATCACCAGGGTCTCTACACATGAACACGAGCATTGACAACATTGTTTGTGTAAATGGAGGACAGTTAAGGTGGGCCGCTCCTAAAGCTTAGTTCCATATAAATGCACAGATAATTAGTTGTTTTGTCGTTAGCAAAAAAACAATATTGACCTTGAAGTTGAAAAAGGAGCCTCATATAAGAAAGATTACTAAAATCAAAAGCCGGAAAAGTCACGTTAGATATCGCGTGGATAGTTGTTGCCGGACAGTAGCGTTCCACTTTAACTGTCCTCCAGGTTACGTTGCATTCTGAGATCGATACTTCTCAGCTGCCATGGCGACTGGGAGTGGAACAAGCTATTGCTAAGGTGAGTTGTTCAAAAACGTTCTTTTTAGCAAACTCTGTGTACACAAAAAATGTTCTCAATGCTCGTGTTCATGTGTAGAGACCCTGGTGATACTACGAGCAAAGTTTCATGTTGTGTGGAGCCTTCTTAGTGTTTTAAAAATAGTGATTTTGATGCTATCGTAAAAGTGCCCCGTAGTACTCCCACTGAAAATGAGCTTGACCCGAAAATGAAAATATGGTAAATCTTAAAAGTCGTTCATCGTAATTATGCTTTTACACGAAGGTCTGACTCATATACATTCACAAAAAAAGCCTAGGTTCCATTTTGGCGAGAGTTTCACTTTAACATCATGACCTGAATCCACTTTTTCAGCAATTTGTGCTACAGTAGCTCTTCAAACGGATCAGACCAGGCGAGCTAGCATCTGCTCCTGTTGCGGGTTAATGAAAATTGGGCACCAATGAGCCTTGGGCAGCCTTGACCCTTCTGTCCTACATCGAACCACTTTTGGTAGGTACTTGCCGCAGCATACCATTAACACTATACAAGTCCTGTCATTTTGAAGATGCTCTGACCCAGCTGTTTCAGGATCAACATTTGGCCCATGTCAAAGTCGCTCAGATCATTATGCTCACTCAACTTCAACTTCAAGAACTGACGGTTCATCCCGCCTAGTGTATCCCACCCCTTGAGTGGTGCCATTGTAATAAGATGATCAATATTATTCACTTCACCTGTAAGTGGTTTTAATGTTGTTGCAAGTGGCTGAATAACGGGTTATATTCACACCTTAAAACAGATCCTGTCACGGAAGGAATCTGCTCCGAATAAGATTAAAGTTCATTGCCAAGCAGGCTTTCACATACAAGGAATTTATATTGTGGTAGGCCTATATAACAGTAAACAATGTAAGGAAAGAAGTAAAAAAAAAAGTATTGTGAAAGTAATTTACGAGAGGTTCTATGATGAGTTCTATGATTGGTCAATCAAAAAAAAATTAGTTGCCAACAATTTTGAAAATTGATTAATTACCTTCCTTTTTAAGCAAAATGTCAAAACTTTGCTTGTTCCAGCTTCTTAAATTCAGAGAATTGCTGCTTTTCTTTGTCATTTATGTTAGTAAATTAAGAGTTTTGGGGCTGTTGGTTGGACAAAAGAATCAATTTGAAGATGTTATTTTGGACTCTGGGGAATTAAATTGAATTTTGTTGAGCATTTTTAGACTAAACAATTAACTGGAGGAAAAAATGAACGATTTAATCGACAATAAAAGTAATTGCTAGCTGCAACCCTAAAAAAAATATAGAAAATACATTTAAAAAACTGTACAGTGCTTGAGAAAAGGAAGTCGAGCTCTGTTTTTTACAATCAAAGTGTTTGTGTGACTTGCAAGGCAGCACCTGCACCTGCAGCTCCTGCACAAAAACTTGGAATGAATCTGATGCAGTCATATACAAGCTGCCTCTTATTCAGTCACACAGTATGCACACACGCCCAAGCACACACACACACACACTTACACACACACACACACACACACACACACACACACACACACACACACACACACACACACACAATGCATTTTTCTGCACTTTCAGTCTCAAGATTGTCTCTCTAGGTTCCTCAGTGACTTCTTCCAACTGCACATGAACATGCTTGGTCAGGCACCCACACCCACACAGAAACATAGAACTGCACATAATATGGGCTGGGAGGGAATGAAGGAATGGGAGAGGGGAGTTAATGGGGAGAGTGGATTTTAAAGGAATGGATGTGTGCAGAAAAATATAGTGCATTTCTTCAGTGCCTCAAGTTATTTCCTCAGAGGCCTCTTAAGTCTCTGACGGGGGAAAAACCAGTATGTGAAAGAACTTTAGTGATCGGTTAATAAACAATTATCCCTGCAATCAACTGGCTCATGCTCCCTTACAAGATATAAATGCTTTTGAAAAAAAGCTACAAAAAAAAAAAATACAGCATATCACTGGCTGGACTATGTGTGCAAACATGCTTGAATGAAAATATTTTTTGCCCGTGAAATTGGAAACCTGAATATACCCAGCTTTTATCGTATAAACCTCTTGAAACCTAGGTTTAACAGTCTCTGATTGTGATAATGGCAATCCCCCCTGAGGCAGTGTTACCATATTACTGGGTTTGTTTACAAAACGACTGATTAGATTTAAATATATTTTGCCCTCATGCAGCTTGCATTGATTTCGCCACAGTGCATGTGCGTTAAGTACTGTGTGCAGCATCCATTGACATGTTGGATAGTTTAATGAGTTCAGTTTAGCTGCCAACGCGTTATCCTCTTTGTTGCTCGGTCTGTGAAGCTTATTCCTCTACATGCTGTTATCACTGGTAGTGCTGAACCTTCACTCTCCTACTGTTCTGGCTTCGTAATAATAACACATATTATGTGATCCCTTGCCTACTGTATTGTATCGTATAATGTATATTACAATTACATGTCTGCTGGCTTCTGTGCTGCAAATTACGCGGCAATCAATCTGAATCTTAGTTCAATGTTTAGCATGCTCCTTGGATTCATGTGTGGATGAATGACAAATAGAGCTACAATACTTTCACATCATGATGTACAGTATTCATAACTATATGTAGAATTTCCGCCTGTCAAGCTTTATTTTGTTTTGGCTACATTCAAATACAACAATTATAAAATGTTTCATCTTCATATAATAACCTTCAAAACTAAGTTTGTAGTTTAAATATATACAGTTAGTTATAAACATATTAAATAGCTAGCTGGATTGTAGCTTTAGCCTTTAATGTACAAAAGGCTGAAAGATGAGGCCAGCAACTAATTTTCCCACAATGTAAGTTGCTTCAAACCCTCAGAATTGCACTGCTTTAGAACTGCACTGTACTGTGTAACAGTGTACAGATGGAGTCGCACAGAGTCCATTCCACTGTCCTGTTTCACATATTCAGTTATTAAATGGAAACCTCATGCAAAGCTTTCACAAAGGAAACTAGATCATGAGAATTCTGAATTTTTCTATAAAGACTAAGTGATAAGGTAAGATGTATGTTTGTACTGTTGTGCTTTTTGTGAAACTTAAATTTGAAATATCAAATGTATTTTAAGTATGGTTAGATTTACACAGTACTTCCTAAATTCTTCGTTTTTAATCGCTACAATTAATAATGTTGATCTGGTCAGGATGGTGGAAGAACAACAAAGAACCGAGGCAGTTTCAAGCAGTGAAAAGGAAACGGTTGGTTATTTTTACTTACTGTTACTCATATACATACTGGTACATATGACCTATTTTGTGCACTCTTTGGTACTCTACTTCATATGACAGTCTGCATTCCTTCAATATGTGGCCAATGTATGAATAAAATGACCAAATTTTCTCTGCTTGTTTGTTTTAAGTGTGAGTCTGCACAGGGGGTTTATTATGAAATATGACCAGATGCTCAGATGTCCTGAGTCAGACTTTTTCTCCCTGGCTCGATCTACTCTGTGCAGCTTGACATCACTTCAAAAATACTCGGCTTGTATTCTCTGCTGAGCTGTAGCACGGCTGGTGGAGCCACAAGCATTGTCTAGAGTGGCCACCGATGTTGTGGCCGGAACTGCTTGCAGACATGCCTGGTGGTTGATTGTAAACAATTTTCAACTGTTGACTTTGGGACAACAACTAGTGCACAGTCATTGCAACATTAAATTAAAATTTCTGATTTGGTAATTTGCAAGAAATATACGTAAACCTGCAGAAAATATAAAATACAATGTAAAACCTGGAAACATACTACTACATACTTCCCTGAGCAGGGAATTTTGCTCAGGCTACAGCCTTGAAAATTACTTTCAATTAATCCGACATAGTCTGTTTTACCATTTTAAGGCACCTTCACCAATAAAATTTATATTTGATAACGGATTAATTGCTTTGAGATATCTAGCAGTACAGAGTTGCCCACACAAGTATGTGTGTGAGAAAAGGCAGCCTCTGAGTTTATCCTTGTAATTACTCTCTGAAAAAGATCAAGGATCAAACTAATCAATATTCACTAATACAGTAGATCACAATGCAACCTGCTGCAGAACACATTTTGTACACTAAGGAAAAGTAAAGAAAACTAATGTGTGTTATTTAAGTAAAAGAAATGAAGAGCCACATGCACATCTCCACAAATGCACGCATAGAGGGCATGGTTATGGAAAATACCTCACAGAGCGCATGATTGCTGCTTGTTACATGTGACCAGTACTCTGGTGTGTGGAAAAAATAGGTTGAACACATACATGAATGCAGACCTCATTGTTATATACTCAGGACATTGTGAGATTGTAGTTGCTGATATTTGCCCATGTCTCAAGTGCAAAGTAGGGCTCTGTCTGTTTAGGTACTTTAGGGGAAGCAAATGACTACAATATCCAAGTGCAAATGTCAGCCAATTCCCCAGAGAACACGCGACAGATAGTTTTACGCATGATGGTGCGATAAGAGAGGAGGAAAGGTAGGAGCGGTGAGGGAGGCTGGGAGAGAGAGATGGTAAGATGAAAAAAAGGGAAGAGAGGAAGACGACAGGAGGTGAGAGCAAAGGAAAATGGCTGCCTACCAAAGTCTTCTTGGTGACATTTCCTGCTAAGTAAATAACAAGTATGTGGGGGGAAAAAAGGAACCTTGAGATGTGTCAGCCGCCTGCCACCATTTGGGAGCAGAGCCATGGATTGACAGAGTTTGGCCGGCTCGTTCAAAGGGCTTTACATCGCTGCCACGTCTCTGGAGCTAAAGGGAGTTGGATACAAATAGAGCCTAATACATTCATGGTGAAATTCATGACATCCTAAGATCAGCTGGCATAAAATCACAGCCATTGCAGCCACAAAACTCAATTTTGGCACCCAGAATGTGGCATGATAACACAGACAGCAGCTAGGCCCAAACACCTTTAACAAATTGTGGTACCTACCACACAAGCCATTCAGGAAGTTCCTTGGCACAAAGGCCTTACTCCACACATATTTCCGAAAACCTTTTGATAAGAATAAATTACATTTGGCTAGATTTTTTAAGCAAGTCTGCTAAATACTCATTCTTTGTATGTGTGTAGTAACAATGGGGTCAGTAAGTCAGCCAGAGTAGAACACTGTGTTCTTTGCCAGGCTGCTGAGCAGACTACCCAAAAATCTGTATTTAATGACTGTGAAACCATTGTGTGTGGAGTTTTGCTATGGTGCTGTCAAGTCTGTCCTCAACAACACTGAATTCTCAAGTTTGGGGACTTGGGGGCTTTTTCTGGACTCAAGTCATGAACACAGTGGAGGCTGTCAAAAGTGCCAACAGCTGCATGGAGATGCAGCCTGACTCTCCAAACTGCCAGTGAGTGTGAGAGTCTCCGTCTGTGCACGCCTTTGGTCTCTGGTGTGGGTGGGAGCAGTCTAGGCCTGTGCTTCATGTTTTCCTGTTTCTTTTTTTTTTTTTTTACCACATTCATCTTTCAGTTCGACAAAGTCCATCTGGAGCCGATTGATAGGTGGACTTTGACTAAATTGTGTTTGCTGCTGTAAAAGCCTCCTGCAGTGACCTCATTTCTTCTGTAATATTTATAAACTCAATATAGTCCATCACAGTTATTTTTGTCTTGCTGATCTCCTTCAGTCTAGGAGAAGGTTTATTCTGCAGGAGATGCAGGGATAAACTGCTGTTGCTGATTTTGCTGGCAGAAGGCAATATGTATTTAATACTCAGTATTGATTACTGTTGGGGATTACTGTTGTCTTGGCAGCCTACGAAAAATAATGCTGTCTACAAACCTTTGACAGCAGAAATATTTTTTTTTTGTTGCATCAGAAAGCTGACACCCTCCAACTGTCAAACAGGTTAAATATGAACTATCTGTGCTACAGTAAATGACTATTCTTGTCCTGTTCGAATGCCTTGTACCGTATCAGTATAACTTTGCCAGTTTTCAAACCTGGCACAGTAAAGCGATTCTATTTCTGAAGATTGCTTACACAAACCGAAGCTGCTCCTCTTTTTCATGGGGTCACAGAGAAAGAGTTTAAAAAACGGTCAAATGGCCATTCGCTAATTAGCAAGCGGTTACATATGCGTGTTGTCCTGTACACCTGGAATTGCACGACAGCAGGTCCCTAGTGGGCTTCGCAAAGAGGTATAGGACACAAATTAACAGATGTTCCGCAGCAAAGAAAAGGCCTGGGTAATTGGCATTACAGATGGTTGTTCCTACAGTACCACTTGCCAGTGCTTGCACTCTAAAACAACAAATATGAAGTAAACACGTGTATGACTCACTATGTGAAGTGATTATTGCTGACAGGGTAGATGCTGTACTTTTTTTGTTAAAAAAAAATGTAAAAAGAAAATTGTAAAAGGTTCATTCTGGAGTTTGTGCCCCTTAGTAGCACTATATGATTGTATTTTCTATTCTTTCCTGTTTTGTTTGTCTCATACACATGCACAAGGCATGTGCGGGTGCATGTTGTACACAGTCTTGTCAATGGTTTTGCATCATTCCTCTAATCTGTAGACAGCAGCGGGATATCCAGCGATGTACCATTAATGACGGAGTCATAGAAGACTGCAAGCCATTCAACATAGATGTGAACAATACCGTATTGGATTGACGATATATTTAAGATTTGGCCTTGGAATTATTTTATGAGACAGGGAAACACATTTAATACTTTGCTAGACTTCAAGATATACACAATGCATTCAGCCCAACAAGTGTCAGATACACAGTCACAAAGTCTGAAGCTTATTTCTTGAATTAGGGGAAGAATGTCAGATAACCAACATACTTTCTAAAAAAAAGAAAAGAAAAAAAGGCGGCAGTGGTGTCGCTGCTTTAATGTTGTGCAGTGAGGAGCTTAGCAACAACAAAAGAAGTGAAAACACAAACCAGATCAGACTGATGCCTTGAAGAAAACTTCAATGTGTATTTGTGACTGTGTACTGTGCTCTGAGATACACAGTGTACATAAATTCATAAGGGAAAAAATGATTTCCTGACTACTTGATTATCTCTCTGGTCCTCAGAATAAATAAAAAACAATTTCCTGACTGTGTCCAACCTTTTTAATTCACAGTATCCAAATCATATATAGAAACGTTTTGTGTACACATACAGTGTGTATTTAGTTATGTTTTGCATTCCAGATTACAGTAAATTGAGTATGAAGTCACAGGATTTTCAGTGACTCATAGGTGCACAAGTCTCCCACAGCCTTGTGGCAAGAAATAGCGGGTGTTGGTGGAGTGAATAACAATGATCTCGCCCCCAGGGTGTGAGCCCATGCAATTTCAATACACACAATACCTTGGTGGGAATTAAAATGACCATTTAGCTCTATTACAAGGTGCCTACTTTTCAGAGCATATGAATTTTTTCTTGGGAAATAGAAAAGAGGGAGGAAGGGGTTATCACATTTTTAGAGGAATATAATCCCCTCAGGAAAAGATAATACAAAATGTTTTCATTTCTAAAATACATTTACTCTAAATTAGATGATAATGAAGGCTTTCACTGAGAACAGCTATCTATTCAATAGAAAGCTCTCGTCTCAACCCTATTGTTGGTCTTGAAAATGAGATGTTTTTCAGGTGAGTTCCTGGAAAATGATGTGTTGCTTTCCCCTACTCTCTCTATTTGTAAATGTGTATAGAGTATATGTGTATTCTCACTCACTTTGCCTGGGGGTTAGCTACCTTGTTATTATATTCTCTATCTATTCATCTTTCTCACACTTATTTCACCCTTCTTTATAGCTTTCTTCCGATTCTTTCCGCCCTTTTCCATATTAGTCTGTGGGCTTACATTTGAGCGGGGAAAATTTCAGATGTAATTAGCTATTTGTTGCTCTCTGCTTCTTGGAAGATGCTTCATTAAAAACACAATCTCTCCCCATGCAGCTCATTCACTCCATGCACTTTCACTTGGGCTTTCAACCCTCCCATCCCCTGCCTTTCCCAACCACTCTCCAACTACCCACCACCACCCCCCGGGCTTGCCAGCTCTTTGCTTGAGCCGCTAATCTAAATTTTTTGGTCCAGATTCATTTTTCATGTCTTGGAACCCTCACCAAACAATTTTTGTCAACAGATCTGGTGCCCTGCGCCAATGTGAGCACAGACCAAGCGCATAATGAGATGTTTTGGATGAAGCAACCACACATAAAGACAGACATCCAGTCACAGGCGCACTCGCACACACATGTACCTTTTCTTCCCTGCTTCATTCCACATTTACATCTGTCAAGTGACATATAAACTAACTTCTAAAATGCTGCAAAAACTAAAATATTTCCAAAGTATGGACTTAAAAAATGTAGCTTCCTCAGAACACACAGCAAAACCAGAAAAGTTGAAACAATAATCAATGCTGGACAAGTGGATATTGTGCTTTGGCGTCAGCAAACGTTGGCCATATTTCATGCTGTCCAAAGACAAAAACTAAGAAACACATTTGGCAGCATTCAAATGCACTGACTACTACATCCATCAATGGGTGCTTTATGAGTTGTTGTCTTGGACGGAAATTATACAACCAACATTTGGTCCCGATAAACATTTGCGAATGTCTAAAGCCGCTTTTCACAAGTGTGACAATTGACAATTTGACAGATTAGAATTTACATGAAATAAATCCAGTGGAAACCAATCTCTCAGTCTGTCCCCTCCTTCCTCTTTCAAAATAAATGAAATCGTCTGGCAGCAGTTCCCACTCTCCTAATCAAGTCCTTGCAGTCAGTTTGCTGTTTGTAACACTGGCCAACTCTTCGGTTTGTCCAATGATGTAACCAAGCAGCCTACTCAGTCTAACATTCAGTTGGTCCGGCCAGCTCAATAAACCCTTGTGGGTCCGCTGTATAGGTCCATCTATTATTTATCCCAGTAATTAAAGGGCTGCTCAGGATGACTGATTCTGTGTGTCATTGGTAATCTATGGAACCTCGGGCTGGTTTATGGGAGGTCAGTGGTGACAGGATGGCCCCCCTGGTTGGACTCCTCTCGTGTTTATTGATTCAGTTTTTGGAAAGAGGCATTGGGCAAAGGGGAAGATGAATACATGTAATTTTTTTTACCAAGTTACCAGGTTGTTATAGAGAAAGGGAATAAAACAGAAACAGAAACTAGGCAGAAAGGACATTAAAATGAAGACTAGGAGACAATGATTAATCATTACAACCACAACCAACGCCAAGTAAAAGGTCAAGCACGTGGACAAGCAGCACACAGCACACTGTGTACAAAAGGCTCGGGTGAAGCGGATTGTAGATCGGACAGGTGAGGTGAATTATTATCATCATTCAGCTGCATGCTTTTCTTAAGACTTATAAACACCAGAGCCAGTCGTTATAGTGCATGATAAATGATCACAGACCAGATTCTTCAAATATCATTGTTGTCCAAGAGGTTCAGAGTAGGCCAACAAAAAATGTATGGCATTGCTTTGCTGGCTGACCTGAATCAAGTCATTACTAAGCTGAAATACAATTAGATTTAGTCACAGGTGAATGCAATAATTACCGCAATATAACTAGAAATGTGAGGAAATCAACACTTTGTTGAAGCTGTTAGATGACTTTTGTAAACAGTTTCCTCAAAATTGTTCTGTAAATTCTCTCCGACAATAATAAAAAAGTTGAACAATGTTTTAGTTTTTGCCCTGGTACGAAAAAGACAGTATTGCCAGTAAGCTGTTAAGCATGCTAAACATGGTTGATGAAAAATTAATACTGCATTTATATTCCCGTTTACATGCATCTACGCATACTCCAACGGTCCCCTCTTTTGTTAATTAGACCCCCTTTTTGAAAAAGATCATTGTAGTAATATATGTTCATAACCAAATCTTTTCTTAATGTTTAAAAAGTGTTTCTTCTTCCAACCAGAAATGTCTCTACCTCAGCTGTTGCAAACTGTTGGCTGGGCAACGCTGGCAGATTGAGAGATGAGCTGTCTAAAGAGAATGTTCCTAATACCTGAATATTACAGGTATATCCCACATGTCTACATCAGGAAATGCTCCATTTGGAAATAGGCCTCACTTTGAATATTCAAACAGAATATTCTGTTTACATGATTTGCATCAATTTAGAATACTGTCAAACGCAGTGAGATAGGGTGCATGTAAACAGAGTTGCTGTTGGTGAGAGAAGGTGAGAGACAACGTATTACTTGCTCAAGATTTAACACCTGTGTGATTTTTTTTCCTCGATGCCACTGTGTCCCACATTTGGTGGTTTTTGCAATACACGCAATGTGAAACTGCCGAGTTGTAGTTAATGGGGTTATTTTTCAACAGCACAGTGATGCTCCTGTTGTTTCAACAGGGTTTCCTTAAATCTCAGACTTGGTCCATCAATAGAACCCAAAAAGACAGAGAGAGAATGAGCACAATGTGACAGAGGCTAAAAGTCTCCTCTAAGACAGCAATAGCTTATGTCACTGATCAAGTCCACATCTCTGGTTGAAAAAATGATATTTGAAAATACTAAAATGTCAGCTTGAATATCCATTTTGTCATAGCAGAGAGCATTTAAAGAACGCATCTTTAAGGCATGGCATCTCGCCTGATCTTATTTAAAAACAACAACTTCATCAACACCTCGACACTCTGACTTTTTGCCTGTCTCTGTCACCCTGGGGCGACATGCTTGGCCTGCACACTTGGTGCCAGGTCAGATCAGTTATACCTACCTGATTCAGTGAACTCTCAACCAGGACTGTTCTGCTCAGAGCTGCATGAAGCATAACCTGCATGCATGGGTGTGTGTCTCAGAGTGAGCACAAAGGAATGGTAGGTTAAAATTGGCAGGGAAGGAGAGAGTGAGACAGTGTTTAGAAACATTTATATTCGAGCATGGCACAAGGGATGGCTGGCAGAAAAACAGAAAGCATGATAAATGTTTGTGTGTGTGTGTGTGTGTGTGTGTGTGTGTGTGTGTGTGTGTGTGTGTGTGTGTGTGTGGCCCACAGCATGGCCATTAGTGACAATGTAGTAAGCTTAAGTGGCTCGCATAATAGATGAATAGGCGCGGTGAGGGTGAAGTCCATAAAAATTTGTGCCACAGCATTTATAAAATGTGCATTCACAATCTGAATGCAATTAGCACCTGCTTTACAATGTGAACCGCTCATTACGCAATCAACGACCGGGACTGCCTATTCTTTGAGAGAAGGAGAGTTCAAAAGGTTGGCACTTTCAGGAGAGGAATCAAAATGTAGTGATTCTGTGGCTAGAGTCAAATATGTTAACTTCCCAATCTAAGGCACTAGCAGTCATTTAAAAATGACAAATGAGACCTATAAAAAACAACTTTGTATCTCATAAAAAGTCAATATAAGCACAGCATCCAGTTGTGCAGCAGTAGAGACAAGTGACCCAATCGAGAAAACGATCCAGCAAAAGCACAGATTTGCACTCATAGATGCGAGAACAGACAATAACTCACCAGAATTCCAAGGTAACTGCACCATAATGTACACTAAAAACGTCTCACAAAAGAAGAATGCAATTGCCAAAGTGCATTAGAAGCTCATGTTTAGTGAGCTGAAAAACTACAACATGATTGTGCTATGAATCATTAATTACTGTTTTTTCTTTCTTCATGAAAATGCTTTTGTCCCCTTGATGTTTTACTATATTTTTGGGCTCAGCGCAGCTTCATAGATGATTTCTTTGTGTGCCTTCATTGAGATTTTAGTGGCAGATAGGTTAATTGAGACTCTACTCCCATGTACATTGGCGCTATTTTGCGACTTTCATATTACAGTATGTTATATTCAAATTGATATTACTGTTAATTTTAATCCAACAGAATGCACTCAGCCACACTTTTCTCCTCCCATTGTTGGTGCAATACTACCTCATGATGTGTAATATTTCCAAATAACGGTCAAACTGCGCATCCAGGTTGCTGCACCTGTTTGCTACATTGCATGCACAACTCTAAGTGCATGATATGTGTACGAATAAAGAGCAAACCGCTTGGCAAATCTTTCCCTGAGAGATCCTTGTAAATAATTATGGCTTTTTCATGCTAATATGGAGAGACAGAAAGACGACTATGGTGGCCAAATGTTTTCTTCCAGTCAAGTGAGGTTGTTGTATAATGCTCATGATAACAGAGTATTATTAATTATTTCCCATAGTTCCTTGGGTGGGAATGGCTTCCATTCCAGAGGCCATTAAAATGCCATCATGCACAGACCATTGTGGGAATGGGGATTTGACTTATTGGTTAGTGGGTATATTGGTATCAAAGGAGTTCAAACCGAAACACAAGCGCAAGGATTCTCTGTTTTAAGAACACTGCTGTTATAAGAACAGTCAGTAACACTAAGCTAGCTGGGTCTAAAATAGGTGTAATAGTATACAGTATATGGGACATCTTTCCACATTCAATATCTGGATTTGTCTGAATGTCTTTCACTGATGGGTTGTGTATCATGAGTAAACGAAAAAGTAAAAGTGTTACTGTAGTCAGTGTAGAGTCAGCACATTAACATTCTCAGACATCAACATTTTTTCTTGAAAAACATGCTCCTTGCTCTACCTCGAAAAGTGGTTTTACATTTTTCCGGCTGTTTACAGGATAAGAAATAGACAGTCTAGTGATCAGATAATTGGGGGAGTGAGAAATGCGTTACAGCAATGCCAATTATGCACTTTACAGTATTTGGTAAATTAAAGGGCTGCAGTGGCTATTCATCCAGGAAAGCTGCAGGGTTGAGGAATTTTGAGCTGCCACTCCATGTGCCAGTTGTAATTAGTTTGATAAGCATAGTCCATCATGGCGAGAAAGTAAAATGGAAAGATAATCTATACCTGCATATATCCTCAATTACACTACTGGATTCCAATTAGCAGCTTGAGAAAGTGAATTCATTTACACAGACGGGTCCTCCTGCTTACTAAGAGTGTTGTTAGACACAGAGTTATAGAGATATAAAGGCTTTAAACAATACCATTAATAATAAATGTGACTGTATGTTAATGTAAATGTAACAATTTGATTGTAAAATATCACTTTACTTGGCGCTATGTATTTACATCTATGTCTACCCTCAGAGGACGCATAAATAAATTAGCTGGGATTTTCCAGTATGCTGATTAGTGTTTGCACTAACACGCACACTTGCCATGCAGAGGTAGTAACTTGCAGGCACCAACACATTCACGCAAAATCCCAGCTTTCCCTCATATCACTTGGATTAGAAATAGGAGCTTGAGATCCCATGTGTGAAATTGTGTTGGTAAATTATAAATGGGGAGAACAACATCTATGAAATTTAACACAAAACACGATTTCTGTGTATCAGAAGTGGAACTTTTAACAGACAGATGAAAGAAACGGAGAAAAGGAGAACTGAAATGCTAAATAACAAAATATGCTCGGTTTGTGTCCATCTTCCCCACTGTGAATAACCGCAGTGGGGGTCAATATCAGAGCAATCAGTGAATCACTGGCTGTTGGTGTGGTCTGGATGGGCCTCACTCATTTCCTCTGTACAAGTCAGGGGGAAATCGTGAGGCTCTCTCCGCCCTCCTGTGTGCTCATAAAGATGATTTGCTGCCAATCTGGCAACTGAAGCCCATAATATCACTCCCTCCACTGCCCTCCACCCCTTTGTCAGCCCTAAACTCTGCCATGCTGAGAAACAATATGTTCTGACTGGCAGTAAAAGACAAGTACACGGAGACTGGACGAGACAGAAAGGGTAAAAGAAGGGAGTTACTCGAGAGATGAAAAAAAAACAGGGTGTCATATGTGTTGAAATCACACATGCATGCACCTGCTTCCACAGAGTTACATTATGCACATACCCAATTAACGTTCCTACAAAATAGACCCATGCTGGTGTTCAATATGGCCAGTTTGCCTTACAAAAAGAATACGGACAGGCTGGCCTAGGCAGGATACGCATAGTTTATGTTCAGACTACCAGCTCAGATCTGTTCTTCAGCATATCCAGATTGATTTCAGGAAGTCTGGACAGCAAAAAAAACAGAACAAAACACAGGAAATGGTCATGTATCTGACACACTGAAACAGACAAAGTCTACTTTGGCACACGCATACTAGACGTCCTGAATCATAGCCACTACAGTTTTAATTATTAGTAAGATATTCATGAAAGTTTAATGGAGGGGATTTTTAATTAAAAAAATAATGTGACGCAATCTGTAACAACATTTCACCACAGAAAGTTCTGTTGGTTTGGTTGAACTGCATAAAACACACAGAAATGTTGGCGTTTCTTTTCTCTGAGAAACGATAAAAGACACCGACTTGAAAAGATCACATTTATTTTTCTGTTTGAAGAAGTTATTTATAGTAGTATTGTTAATTACCTTCAGTTAATATAATCTGTTGCTGGCACTATTTGTCATTTAAACTATTAAATGTAACATTCAGCTCTTATTAAAGTCTGATACCAGAATGTTTTCTAAATTTTCTCTTCAAACAAAAACAGTAAGAAAATTAAACCATTTAATAAAAGTTTTGCAACTTAAACTCAAACTTAAGACAAAAAGAGAACAAAAAATGGTATCAGCAATCAAAAGCCAATACTGGGATACAATATGTTCAAACCTGTGGATTCCTCCCCGATAAGTTTGTTTGTAGACCTATAACTTTTAAAGCTGAAAGCGCGACGATCTGGTCGTAAAGACAAGGTGTCTCTCTGTTATCAGGCGTGTGCTCTGCTGATCGGTCCTTGAGCAGAATATTGAATTTTCACAACAGCTTTTGGGGTGCTGCAGTTTAACCAACCCTGACTTTTGACTCATATCTGGCTGACTCATATATCATCACACTAAACCTCTAAGAATAAGAATAACTATGAATTCCTGACATATATTGAGAATCAGTGTGATTAAGCTGAACTCCTGGAGTACCTGGATGGCTTGAGTGTTTTTTTTATTTTTTATTTTTTCTTATCTTGGGCTTAAGGAGAGAAAACAAGGAAGGGCATGGAGGACTGTACACGTTTGATAGCTTATATAATCCTTACAATCAATAAGTCCTGCTGTCACTCCAACCGGACACAAAGAGAGAGAGGGAGGAATGAAGGAGGGGAGGCAAGCAGAGAGCCAGCAAAAAAGAGAAGTACGCCACAGTAGAGAACAGACATGCAGAGACATGGAAACCGAACTCAAGAGATGTTGACAGGATATAGAGGGGAGAAATGACAACGCTGTGTTGGAGATGAAACCTTCCATCTTTGTACTCATAATTAAACACTGTGGATAGTCTAAAAATGAGCAGCCAACTGTTTTGCTGACACACAGCAGAGACATGAATGCAGCAACGCAATCAAGTCAGCGAGCACACATATATTTGAGTGTTTGATGTTGCATGTGCGTTCACACTAATGCACTGAGGTATAGAATACGCATGCACGCACACATAATGTGCACTCATGCTAAGGGAAGTCCAGCAGTAATTAGAGGTGAACTCTATTTGCTCACGACCTTCAGCTCCCAGACCCACGGCAGGCTGACAAATTAGGGTTCTCTCTCCCAGCCACGCAGAGGCTCCCTCAGGTTAATGGGAATCAGGGTCTGTGTGTGTGTGTGTGTGTGTGTGTGTGTGTGTGTGTGTGTGTGTGTGTGTGTGCGTGTGTGCGAAACAATGCTTTTGCTTGTGTGCGTGTGTGTACATCTATACTGCCATGCTAATGGAAACGCAAGCTGTGCTAAGTCCCTGCAGTGGCTGGGGTTCTCTAACGGGGATTTAGCATTGTTCCCTGTGTCAGTAATACCTGGCAGCGTTAACAGAAATTAGCATTGCTCCTGGCCAAGCAATACAAAACGAGGCTTATGGTGGTTAGCTTTGTTTGTGCTGTGGCAATAAAGCGCTAACTGTGTTTGCTTATCATGTATTAACTGATGTTTCTGGAGCGAGGGATGTTAACAATATCCGCAGCTCTCAGATGAGATTATTACCTTTGCTGCTAATGGAGAGGATTAGAAATTGGCTAAATTTGTTTCTGAAAGACTGCAGTCAAGGCGGTATGGGAAAGCTCTGCAGGTTCTCACACTCTTCCTCCTCTCTGAATTTCTCTCGTGAACCTTGCCTCTTCAATACTCAGATATTATTTTCTCTTATCAATATCTAACCTTTCTCCATTCCCATGTTTCTCACTTTTCTCTGCCCTGTTGCCCCTGTTTTTCCCACACTTTTCCATCTACACTGTCATCCAGCCTGCTATTGCTGGTGATCCTCTCCCTCTCCATGTCTGTCTCTCTACCATCTTAGGGTAATTATTTTCAGGAGCAAAAGAAGGTGGAAATGAATTGGTTGTAAAGGCTGCTGAAAGCGAAGGAAAGAAAATGCTCAGAGTAGGAGATGGCGAGTGTGAGGGATGGAGAAGGCAAAAAAAGGGGGAATGGCCATTGATGAAGTGCGACAGCAATGAAGAAGAACAATCATATAGAGTAAGAAAGTAAGAATACTGTGCATGGGAAGCAGAGGAAGAGTATAACAAAAATTATAGTAAGATTAATAACAATGGGAGATGAAAAGGGAGGAACATTCAGATACCTGTGCTGTGTGAACAATGGGGTGCAAGCAGCTGTGATTACAACCCATGATGCAGCAAGGTGTGAGTCATTTCCCACATGACAGCAGGACACAGTAGAAGGTGTTACCTTGATGACAAGTGTGAGGTTTGATGTTTGCCCAAACTGAAGTAGGCGCCCATCACTTGCACCTCTGTAATGGCTTACTGTGGCTGGTTATTTCTTTTATTAAAATATTCAAAACTGATCTGCCAGGAAAAAAAGGATTCCAGATCTAGATCACTAATTTCCACACCAGTTAACACACCAGTCTCTGATCTTGGTGACTAACTTGAATTTCCTGCAGCTTCTTCACAATAAAAGGTTTCCAGTGGTTTGCAGGTAGGGGGGTTTAACAGTAATTAGAATCAATAGCTGGAACTATTTGGATTCTGGCTGAACGTAAGTAGACTTCATTATAATTCCAAATAGTGCAACAAAGGAGATCTGACAAGAATAACTGAAAGCTTGCGAGGTAATTATCTGAAGAAACTCCAATCCCATGCAATTCAAGAGTGTAATCTAGTGATCCTTCAAAAAACAATTTTGGTTTCTAGTGGCCATTTCAGTCACACTTGTTGCATTGATCAGTTCACAGCAACCACACAGCTCGGCAGAGCGTGACGGAGGTCACATATTGGACCTGTCTCTTGGCAGTACCATGATATTGTGGGTCAGTGTAGTTATCGCCTGTTGTGTGGTCGCAGGGGGAATGCATGCATGCACAACCACATCAAGACACGGCGTGGGATCACTCAATGTGCGCCAGCCCTGAGGAAAATGACATATGGCGAGGTGGACACATGTAGAGCTTACCGTGTGGGGTATTGTGCACAGTCTAAAAACATTTGGCACATGAGCATTTTGGAGATCGCAGAGGACTGCAGAGAAAAAATTATGTCTGGCGCTGATTTAAACAGAAAAAAACGTCAAACACGATAAAAGAGAAACAGACACACGGAAGCCAAAACAAAGCTACAAAACTGACAATGCATGAGCATCAGCCTTTAATCTTTAAAAGATTTTGCAGACGCATTCACTTTTAACAAAAACATTACCTTGTTATGCTCAAACTTTTTTGGTAATTAAAGATGATTAATTCTGAAATACCACTCTGACGGGGAACGAATGTGAGTAGTAGTTTGTCTCAGTGCTCTTTAGCAGTGCAACCATGCAATCTGCAAAACTCACACCATAAAAAAGAACAAGGAGCTCGAGGTTTTGAAAAATGGCACTAAATTATTAAAAAGAAGCAAATTAGAGTTTGTCTCGCTCGCTTTTTTATGATTAAAGACAATGTCTGAGCAATATCATATTTTCCTTTACTGTGTAAAGAAATACAAACTACTTTGATGGTGTAGTGTAATTGCTACTGCGTTGCTGCCATGTCATTCTCTAGCCGAGACACAGTGAAATTTTTTAATTAGCAGCGTGGCGTATCATTAGCTGGCAATATTGTCCTGAGATATTTTGCCTTTCATGTGAAATTAGTCCCACTACGCAAGAAGCAGCAATTTCTCCCTGGCATTTTCCACATGGAAAAGGCATGAAATGAAAGCCTCTGTGATGCTATTAGGGAACTGGAGTTAATGGTCTCAACATCCACTAACTGAAAGTCGTTCATTTCGGCTGAACCATGCTCTGAACCAATTTTCATTGTGGATGCATAAATGTAATGAACGTCTCTTTGCGGACTTACTTAACTCCTTTCAGTGAATGTGGAACCTCAAGAATACCTTCCTTTGTTTTTTTAATGTTATGAATTGCCATACACTATTGGATTGCTCAAGTGGAGAACAGGACTTAAACAAAACAAAAAGTATACATAAGTTGTTCTCAAAAAATGTCAAACTGTCATTGCAATTGAGCATTCAGTACAACTAAAGCTGTGTATGTGTATTTCTTTATCAGGGCAACTGTGAGAGCTTGTTATGACCCATATTTTATGTGTCAGATGCAGCAGCAATCTCTGGCGGCCAAGGAGAAAGTCAGGCAAAGTAATATAATGAGCAACAAGTACGCATTGGGAGGAAGTTCAGAAGGGACGGTTTGGTCAAACGGGCACAGGACTTTCACCCAGGTGGATGCTGTTACTGTCCAGTGTGAAAGCGAAAGCGTTATTTGAACTTACTAATGTAGTCAAGGTACATCAAGTACATTATGTTGCTGAAGATACATAAGTAACATAGTCAACCATAGTAATAAAGTAGTTTTCTTGACATAACCTAAAAAAAACTGTGAGTGTAGGATGGAGGAATGCCTGTTTTTGGATACTGCGGGTCTCATGTCGTTTTGGGACTCACTGACAATTGACCTATTCAATTGTTTATGCATGAAGATGTGTTGACAGGGGGTGGCCCGTCCAAGTAAAGTCTAGGTGTGGGAAACACTGAGATGACATTTAAAGACAGCATAGGCTGATGTTTATCTGTTGTGTCACATCAATATTGCACGTCTGTAAGCTCACCAGATCCCTGCCATCAGTTTGTAAGGCCACGTAAGTAGTGAATAATTTGCATTATTAAGAAGGTAGTTGTATAGCAGCGTAAAAGAAAAAAAAAACCTATTCATGTGAAAGAAGGTCACATATCATACATTTGCATGATCAGATTATAGTCTTTCAAAGATTGTTCAATGAATGGCTGAATGATAAAAACAAAACCACTAACTTGTGTGCATGAGTGGATGCAAACACACATGTATACAGATGTGCACATGCCTGTCCTCTCTTCTTGTACATCTTTTAATTGGAAAAATTCACTCAGGCTCAGATATGAATTCAGATAGATTTTAAATAATGTTAACACACCAGAAAATAATTAAATCCCTACTGGCTCTTTCTCTTTGTTATGAATTGACAGCATAGTGAGTGTGTCCATGCATGCATATGTGCAACTGACACACTTCTTCCTGTGTGTATATCACAGAGCCGTCTTTGTTTTTACTCGATGAGCTCTGAATTGCTTGGTGCGTGTGCGCCTGCATGTGCGTGATTGATGGAGCTGCAGTGGTACTGCAGAGAGAGAGAGAGAGAGAGAGGGATCAGATCACAGTAGCTGTAAATGCTGAGCAGTGGGCAATGAGGAAGGGTACTACAGGGAAGTACAGAGGACAGTAAAGGAGTAAGCAGACGAGAGAGTTAGCGAAGGACAACATTAAAACTCTTGAAAACAAGATGGATAGACCCCAGAACACATCTGTTGTAGCTCATAAAAAAGTAAAACGCGCACAGCTAATTTGGTGATGCATCAAACAAGGCAGACAGCAAGAACAGTAGCATTAGCTGAGCTTGATGTGAGGCAAACAAATGCAGTTGATGTGATTTGACCTGCATCATCTGTCAAGGGATGTCATGATACGCAACACACACCTGTGATATTATTGATCCCTTAAAATCCCCTCAGATTTCCAAAGCTGCCTTTTTAAACTGTCTCAAAAAGTGATTCATTTCACCGCTCGCACACAGAGTCACGAGGAGATTTAAGTTTGGTGGAGAAAAACAAGACAGGGTGAACAGCTATGCATTTTTCAATTGTCAGGCATTATTTGCTATTTTAACTCTGTCTTGGAAACAAATGGTTTGCCTGTGAATCTTTAAATGGTTGATAAAGTGGGATTAAACCAATAACACGGTGACAAAAAGTCTCAATGGAACAAGATTAGATGTCAGTTCAGTAAAATTTGACACAATAAATCTCAACATTCCTATGAAAATTGCTTTATCTGAAAGTATTAATGCTGCATTGTGCAGGAATATGCCTGATCATGCAGTTGTTTTGTTTATCACTGACTATGTGAAGCAGACAATCACACAATTGTTGTCACTGTTGCTTACATGTTTCATCAATTGGCATATACTGTAGGGCTTTAAGAAACCACTGCAGTCCGTTTTTAAGTTTACATCTCCACAGGGGCTAGTATAAAAAGGAAGTGAAAGTCTGGGAAAATACTGTATTTATGTCACTATCCCTAAAGCTCTCTTTTTTTGGCATTTCCTCACCCTATGCTATCTAGAGTCCATGTGCTCAGCACTGAAGATTTACTATTCACAACATGATGTGGTGGTTACAGTGGAAGGGTAAGGAGAGACAGAAAATGAGAGGGAGAGGGCATGTTTTAGCAATGAAAGTGGGGAACGACAAAGGCACAGTACAGTATGTAGACTCTGGGGAGACTTTGGGAACTCACAGTTCTCAGATACAATGTATAGACTCTCTGTTGGAGAGCTGGAGTAAAGGTTTGACAATGAGTTTTCTTTTCATTTCAATCTTGAAATAGTGTCATGCCTCTGAATTGCCGTTTTTTTCCCCATCCACCTCTCTCACTGTTTAATCAGAGTGGACCCTTGTACTTAGCAAAGCAGGACATGCACGTTTTGATAAAACTGAACTTCCTTAGCATTGCTGCATAATGACAAGCATGTTATTGTAAATCCCAACAGACCTGTGTGCTGGAAATGGGCACGTCAGCTGGTTTGGAAGACCATAACAATGAATTATCTCCTTTGGAATGTCATTTACTTTGTCCAGTGTGCATCTATACATTATTGTCAGTGCTTCAGTGTATGTAGTGTGTGCGCACGTATGTGCAGAAATATGTGGATCACATCACTGTCATAAACATCCGTCATGGGTATATAGCCAGTGGTGAGAGTTTTAGGACTGTAATTCTGCAGAGAGACAAATAGGGAGGATGTTCTGAACGTGCTCTGGTTTCACATTGGGATAGGCTAAGGTAGAAATCTACATAGCGTTCATGTGGTGTACAATCTGCAGTGAAACTCCATATATGTGAAACTTTAGGTTGCCCCCCTGGGGAATATTTCAATAGCAAGAGCTGATACAGGTTTTTAAAAAAGCATAACATGATTATTCAGCCCAGCTGCTTTTTCTCCAAGTTACCCCAGAAATTCCAAACTACAAGGCATCATAGTATTAAAAAAAGGGAGCACAGAGTCTGAATCAATTTATCAGACATCCAGCTGTGAAGAGCAGGTGTGTAATGAAAGAGTAAAGAGTCCACTGTGTGAAGTAGAAACAGCATTTTGTTCTCTTGTTGTTGATGGAAAGAAAAACGATCAATGACAATCTAAGAGGTGACACCAGAACTCCTTTCACTTCTAATCAGCTAAACATGATAACACTGATTCAGTCAGTGTTGGCTGAATAGTTTCCCTGCTCAGGGAGTTAGTTTAATAAGATACCTAATTACTGGAGACAGAGAGGCGCTGATATGTCTAAGGGTAGAGATAAACACAAATAATAATACATTGGTCATTTTAAAGTTAAAGACTAAAAAAGAGATTATCTTGTGAACAGAAACAAAAGCCACAATTTATTTTGACCTCACTATGAGAAGGATGTGAAAAAAGACACATACAAGTGTCTAAGAAATTAAAAAGCATTCAAAGGAATCTCCACATCAACCTACCCCTCAAGGAGAAGGTTGTGTGCTACCATTCCTTGATGAGCCAAAGTAAAAGTCAAACATCTTGACAAAGAGACTCTTATATAGTTCTTGAGGAAATGATGGTCCAAACCACAGATTAAAGATGGCTGAACACTGGACTTCAAGTTATCAAGAAAAATCATGGGCTTAAGGAAGTTTAAATCCCTTGATAACATGTTGACAACAAGTGTTTATTCATGGTACATTTATGTGCATAGAGAAAAAAAAAATGAAATGCAGTTTTATTTAGCGGTTATGTTTTCAACAATTTTAACAAGACTGCTATGCTATTATGCTATCGAGGACAAGGTTAACATGTTGGTGTTTAGCAGATATGATACTGACCATGTTCTCCATCTTAGTTTAGCTTGCATGCAAATTGAAATTAGCTAACGCAGCTGAGGCTGGCAGAAAGGTCATCAGTGTTGCAGGTTTTTTTAGTCATAACCCAAAGTATTGGACAAATTCAAATTATTACCTGACCATGGCTTAGCATTGGAGTAGTTCATGCAGAGCTGTTGGTAATATGACTAATAATCACTGGCTCATTCTCAGTTGTATGGAAAGTAACACCCAGTCATAATCATGAAGGTGTCCAGAGAAAACCTGCCATTTATCACCGTGACTGTGTTAATTATACCTATACCAACGCAATTTGCCATTTCTCCACCTACCACCCCAACCTTCTCCTCATTTGGTAATTTACATGGCTGATTTGGATTTATGTGCATGTATGTTTATTATTATGTGATGATTAGCTCTCCCAGCACAGTCCTTATTGATGTTCTGATTCATTGAGGCCTCCTTCAAACAGTACAAACTATATGACCATTTGCTACTAATGGTTATACACACAAGTGTCTCTGATTCACTTGATAGGTAGAAGCACTGAACTGTTTATGGTGCTGGTTGAAAAATCACTCTTTACAGAATTAGTATGCTTCATCTTCTGGGGACCACACATGTCTGTACAGACTTTACTGGCAAATCAAACTGAGATATTTCAGTTTTGACCAAAGTGGTAGATTGACCAACTAACAGGGCACCAATCATACACACTTTTTTTTAGCCACACTGCTGGTGTGGCGAAAAAAAGCATCACAGCTTTAGCTTCATAAAGCAATGAAATGTAGCCTTGATTTAATATTACTTTTTTGTTTTGTTAAGTTTAAAAAAAACTGTTTTCACTTGCTATTATTTAGACACTGGGAGGATTTTCACAACTTGACAGATGGCACAGTGTTAAAGCAATGTGCAAATGATTGCTCTGGAATTCATCCCTTTGAGATGCAGTGAGAGGGAGATGTTAGAAAGGAGACAACAGCTGCAGCTTTGAGAAAGTCTCTAAGGCGGGAAAACAAGGCCTCTGATAGACAGCCTGTTTTCTACACAGAACACTCAAATTATATTCGCCATCAGGGACAAAAGTCATATGTCGAATTAGAAAAGTATGAAAAATGCAGACTACACAAACAGCAAGCGGAGATTTTTGATGTCACTGTTATTCTCATGGGAATCTTTGTCACACTAATTAAGAACTTCAGCTCATAAAATGTTCTTAATGAACTCCTCTCCTTTTCCTCTGGATGGATGGTTAGAGCCACTGCAAGTGCACTGTTGTGTGAGTAATGAGGATGTTGGCATATGTACAAACATATTTCTTGCATGTGAGAAGTGCTGTGTAACTTTGGAGGCAGTCAACGCCAAAAAAGAGGCAAATATATGTATAAGCTAAAGGTTTGGTGCAGAAAATCAATATTCAATGTGCCCTGCAAAGGTCAGGAGGAATGCTGATGGTCAATCCTCAGTCCTAATTAAAGCTTGTAAAGCAGCCACAGCTGAAGGATGAATAGTTATTCTGAAATGTAGATGGGCGTTGTTTATTTCATCCTACATCAAGTCATTAAATGTTTAATGCCATCTGATCATCTAGGTCTTGACATCGAGTTCTGTTTTTCAAAACACTGAATTATGCAAAAATATATTTACGTAAGCACACTGGCTAGTGGGGAACTCGAAACTAGCAGTACTAAAAGAGCAATATTATTACCTGACCGGGACAGTATCAGAAAATAGGGATTCACACTTTTACACGCAACTTAATATACCAGGTTACACCTTAAACCACACATCCAATTTAAGTATAGATGGTACTGGCGCAGTACATACACTTGTGAAGAACATTTACATCATGGCAGTATTGAGTTCCAATGATTTCTTCAATAATGAATTGTTTACGTCAATAATGAATGTATTATAAAGTAGGTCTTCTGAAAATGTGAACAAATCTGCTGGGTCAAAAATATACATACATATACATATACATGATTATGATTGATAACAGCTGGTGACTTTTCTGGGCCAGTTAGGCTCAGCCACAAACACTACAATGGGAAAGTTTAAAGGGCTCAGGATTGATCTGTAAGAGCACATAGATTTGAACAAGTCCAAAAAGTCACTTGAAACCATTTCAAAGCAGTTACAGGTCCCAAGATCAACTCTGCAAACAATTGTTTGCAAGTATGAAGTGTATGGCACGGTCACTGCCACGATCAGGAAAAAAATGCAAACTATCACCTGCTGCTGAGAGGAAATTGGTCAGGGAGGTCAACAGTCAATCAAAAACCACAATTGGAAGTGACTGGAAGACAGGTGACAGTGTCCACAGTTAATTGTGTTTTGCATTGCCACGGGCTGAGAGGTTGCCGTGCAAGAAAGAAGCCTTCACTCCAGACGAGGCACCTCAAAGCTCGACTGAAGTCTGCTGATGATCATGTGGACAAAGAAGAAGCCTTCGGGAGGAAAGCTTTGTGGTCAGATGAAACAAAAATTGAGTATTTTGGCCACAATAAGCAGCGATTTGTTTGGTTGTGAGCAGTGATGCCAGTAACCAGTTACTCTAATCTGTCCACTTTTTTCAGTAACGAGTAATCTAACGCGTTAATATTTTCAAAGCAGTAATCAGATTAAAATTACTTATTCAAGTCACTGTGCGTTACTATTATTTTTGTCATTTTCCTCAGTAAAAATATATATTTTTGCTTTCTTCTTGCGTGTCGGGGAGTGATGTCGCATTCACGAGAAGTCACATTTTCTGCACGAGGACAATTCACGTATTACACAACGCAGCCACACAAACACACACAAGAAAGGAGGGAGGACAGAGATGCGCGTTTCTAGCTGGAAATACAGTCATTATTTTGAGTTTGTGTCAGCTAAAAATGAGAATATTAAGGTTTGTTTTGCACTCTGTGCTGACGACAAAGGGTTAGAAGAAGTTGGTCGGGCGATATGTTGTAGAGGAAATGCTGCACTTAAACATGGTTGACTCGCCCTCGTTTCGTTAAACAAGATCCCTGCTATTATCAATGCCGTGCAGCCTCACACAACATCCTTTTCTTCTTACCTGGAGAAGGAGTATGCAGTGATGGAGAGAAATCTGAAGGCTACGCTGAATGTTTATGTCGAGGGGGGGCAGCTCACCTCGGCACCTGCTGAATGTAACTAATAAAGTAACTTGTAATCTAACTTAGTTACTTTTAAAAACAAGTAATCAGTAAAGTTACTAAGTTACTTTTTAAAGGAGTAATCAGTAATCAGTAATCACTAATCAGATTACTTTTTCAAGGTAACTGTGGCAACACTGGTTGTGAGAAGGTGAGGCCCTTCAGCCACCAATGCAAAGCACCAAAAATGTTCACTTAAACGGATATACATTTTTTAGGTGTGTTTTCTTTTAGGTGGCTAAAACACATCTTGCTGCTGGTACTGTTTAAAGCAGTACAATGCCTTGCTTCCCTGTTGGTGCTACTTCTTCACATGGGGGAGAGCTGACAGTCATCTACTGCAGGTAATACACTGACTACTTGATAAGTACCTCATACAACCACACATCAAGAGACCTGAACTATCATTTTGAGTGGACAGCGACGGATTCACATTGTAGTAAAAGCTCGAAACAGGGTTTTTTCAAAGCCAGGAATTTCTGTGGGTAGTGAAGCAATTGCTGAATCACAGATATTGATCAACTAACCTACCAATCCCCCACTGATATTTTACACCTAACTATCATATTACAGCTCACATCGAGCTGTGTGGGAGAAAAAAGGTTGGTGCATATTATGACCCCCTCAAAAAAAGGACCTGTGCAGAAAAAGCACAGAACAACTAATTTGTACTATGAAGTGGAAAAGCTTGAACCTTGAGCGGGGCCCAGAACATCTAAAGCAAATCTGATAAAATCAAGCTGTTAGATTTGAAAATACATTTTGATGGATTATGACTCAGGTTGATCAAGGATAATTACGCCCAGCTAGCTTTGCATGAGAGGCAACACAACACTTTGAAACACTTCTCTGGGAAACATGAATTGTCATAACATTTAATGTGAACTTCAGCGGTTGACATTTACCCTGATGTGTTGAACAAGCATACCTGTTCCTGTGCTTTGGCCATTCAAATGCTTTCAGCCTACACAGTTCAGTGGCAAGAACTACTTGTTCTGATTTACCACAATGATTAAATGCATTTATGGGCTATACCATGTCCATGGCTATGTGTCCTGCTACAATAGTATAAGGGGAATTTTGCCTATGGGCTGAGGTCTATTTCTCCCACACATTACAGCAACCTCATCACATTCATGTGTGAAATCATTTGAACCTGAAAAAGCCACATTTCCTGCAGGAATATATATCCACAGTTTGCCAGTTTTCACATTGCAGCGTAAGATTGACTTCAACTTCACTCAGTGTCAAAGCCCGAAACCTCCCAGAGTCACCGGCCAGTGACACCCCAAGCCCGTGCCAACCTGTTGTCGCATAACTATTGCAATGTCATATGGGATATCCATAGCTCATTTTGATTTCAGCGCATTAGGCAGATGGGTTGGTCTATTTAGAAAGCGTGGGGCTGCTTGTAGCCTACAGTATAGAGCACCCAATTCTCCCACGCTTGCTGTTTAACTGACGCTGGAGCAGATTGTTTATGACAGCTTTCCGGCTGCAAACACCAGACTGTGTGCTGCAGGACAGCTTCTATTACTGCAGCACACATCAGCATGAGCACACACACTCACATACACACACGACAACACATAAACAGGCTCACAAATAATGAAATAATATCATGAAAATTCAGAGATCAAAGCGGATGTTCATACACATTTTCACCCACACAAGTTCACATGTACATATATTGTAGAACAGAATACAAATACCTTATCACTCTAACGCATTCTCACTGATGTAGCCATCAGACATCCTTCTTTTTTTACATCAAACATCACTGCCTGTTCTGCCCCAGAGAGAGATGGATTGGACTATTTTATAATTCTGCTCTTTTGACTGCTGTCAAGAACAGGTTTAGCAGCAAGGATTTGAAATGTGACACGCAGTTTGTCTCCTCGGCTGTTCATTTCAATGATAATAAAGCACAGACTATGTAGAGAGGAGAGTTCAAAATTATGTCTGTAACCACACACAAAATGCAACACTGTGTGGTGCACAGTTTTGAAAGGTCAGGGATGCTGAAACATGCCAAACATGCCAAAATGTTCCACAAAACCATTATAGGAATACATTAAAACCCACCATGCGAATATTGTGTACCATAAACCACTAGAACTTATGTCTCATTAAATATAAAAAAAAGAAAGATTTAAATTCTATCAAGATCACAAAAACTGGGTGGACTGGCTTGAAATGTACCCATTAGCAAAGCAGCCACCATTATTTCTCTCTGAGAGACATTCTGGTGCATAATCAGCAGCTCATTTGCCTTTTCTCTCCATTTTTCCTCTTCCTGTCTTTCGAAATCAAAGAAAATGCTAATTCCGGGAACAAGATGTACTAAAAAGATTTTATAAAAGATTTATTTTTTCTGGATGATCCTTTTTTGCTTACAGGTAAGCTCACTTAGCAGTACATTACATCTTTAAATCTCTAGCTTCGGGTCAGGATGTCATTTAATATGCAGACAGGGTCACAGAAGATTTCGAAGGCTGATATACTGATTATTCAGTAATATGTCTCCGTTAAAATAAAAGGATTTATCATTTTCTCACTTTATATACTGTACTTGTGTAAATCCATGACTCCAACTGTTACTTCTAATCTTATCGTTCCTCGCCCCCTCTCTTTCCCACACCACAGTACTTGAGGCCACCATAATTCCTTGTCTCCTTATTGTCTGTGCTGCACATAAAGGGAACTGAAAGATGACAGGTCTCAGGTTGAGAGAATTTCACTTTAAGACACGAGAAAGGGGGAGAGAAAGAGTAGAAAAGTAAAAAGTGTGTTTACAGCTACAGTTTCCCTTGCATCCCTCTGTCCCTCTGTCTCTTTTTCTTCTGTTTTATTTCCCTCTATGTTTCTGTGCTTTCCCCCCTTTTCCCTCGATGTCTCTGGCTTTGTAATTCTCACTGCATTTCTCTTGTTGTGTCAGTGTGACAGACGAAGATGCAAGGCTGTTCCCATTGGCAGTGTGGATGAAACAGTTTACTCTGTGCTCTCGGGCAGAGTGAGAGTGCAGGCTGAAAGCAAGACCCTCTCCTTTGCATGTGTTTGTGTGCTAGTGAAAAGTGTGTATCTCAGTGCATTCGTGTGTGTGTGTGTGTGTGTGTGTGTGTGTGTGTGAGAGAGAGAGAGAGAGAGAGAGAGAGAGAGAGAGAGAGAGAGAGAGAGAGAGAGAGAGAGAGAGAGAGAGAGAGAGAGAGAGAGAATACTTGTATAAAAGCCAAGGTAAGGAAGTCACCAAACAGCATTCCCTTATGACATCCCACAGCTCGTAGGTATTGGGAGCATCGGTTCATGTTGCTGGCCTGGACACTGATTGGAGATACTTTGGTTGTGTGCTTTTTTTTTGTTGTTTTTCCGGCCTGGTCTGTGTGCATTTATGTTGGGCTGCCTTAGTTATCAAAAGTGGGAGTTGAGCAAATGAGCTGGCCTGCCATGTGTACAGGAAAGTCTCCAGTCTGTTTCAGGCTGGAGCTGGGTAGATTTGGCAGGAGTACAGTAAAGTTGCAGAGTTATAAAACAATAATTGAGCTGCTAATGATGGCAAACATATATGTAACACCCAGAAGTTCCTTCTGTATCTTGTTTTTCTGCATAAACCTATTCCAAAACCGTATAGACAGCTATATATGCAAACATATTGCTAATTTTACTCACATTTAAAGAAAATCTGCAAAAGAATATGCAGGCAAATGCAAGTTTCCACCCACTACCATTATGTAATTGTTGGATCACCATGATAAGCAGCATGTGGCACCATTTTTTCAGCTAAACCAGAAGAAGTTGCCACAAAATGATGTTGCAGTGCGTAAAAATCAAATGATGAAAAAAACAATGTAAAAACTAGGGATGTCCCAATCAGGTTTTTTTTACCTAAATACCGATCCAAGTCCTTTAATAAAGTAAATGCCGATACCGAGTCCTGATCCGATACTTAGCCTTAATTAATAATTTCCTGGATAATATAGCTGCATTAAGAAAAAAAATACTTGCATCCAAGCTGTTCCTTAATAGTTTTTTCTTTTTTGTTAAAACAAAGTACCAGCACGTTGTAACTTGGAGGTGCAGTCAATGTAATGCAATGCCGAGATGGTAGGGCATACCAGGAATTCAAAAACTCCAGATGACGAAGAAAACCCTGATCCTCTACTACAGAGATGAAATGGTTAACCAGAGCAATAATTTAATGACCTTTTCTGTAATATTTTATTGTACCAAATGAGTAGTATTAAATGCGACTCTTTTGTTACCCCCTCGCTAAACGGTCATATTGCAGATGTTACATGTCGCTGCTGGACTGCTTTCGCTTTCTAATTTAACTTATTTCCACAATGCAGACATTTTATTCACAGGTTGCCTGCGGAACGTTAGGTGCACGTCTGAGTTCTGCCACAAATTGTGCTCTGACGTGAAAAAAAAACGGCCTTGGGGCCACGCTCAAATTGCCGATCCCTGATCAGTGGAAAAATGATCACACCTGCGGGATCGGCCCCGATCCTGATCCCGCAGGTGATCAGTTAAATGCTAGCTGTGTCATGGCCTATTTGGAAAAGGTGTTTCATCCCCTCATTGAGCACATTAACTCTTTCAAACAAGGCAGAACGACTGATGTTTTTATTTTGCTGTTTTCATCAATCATTGCAAAGCCTGAAAATGCGCATAAAAATATGTTGATCGAAACACCGCTTATGACCCTTTCCAATTTCCCAAAGTTGATTCCCCAGTTATGTAACATTTTGCTCCATCCTTTACCATTACAGCCATTTTAAAAGTAATTATCTTGAGAGCTGAAGGAAATATCTTCTTGTGTGTTCTAGTAGCTGTCACAATGGAGGTGGACGTGTGTTTCTTTGTTGAGGTTGAAAAATGCCTGGACCTGTACAAGACACAATCTCTGCATTGTAAGCAGGGTTTAAAAAAAGACTTTGTCTGGTGAGTCAGAACTGGGGAGACTGGCTATGCAGGGGAGTATTCAAGTAAAATAAGATACAGGTCCAGATAAATCTAGCCCAGCGCTCAGGATTTACTTTATGAGATACATATTTCATGCTTGATATGCTGTGCAGTAATAATTAGGCTCATGTGGGAGCTTTTTCTTCCGCCCTGTGAGAGTCTAAGGTCAGAGGTAATGTGCATACCGTTGATGTTGTGAAGCCCTTGCGATGACTAACAGTGATTAATGACCAATAAAAATAGAACTAACTTGTGATTTAATAATGCAGCTTCATTTTCTTTTAATTTATGTTTGTCTTTTTTAACCACCTAAGTTGTTATGTTTGCATTTTATTCATTTATTTGTTTAAAAAAATGCTTAACAGTAGAAGGGCACTCCCAATTACCTTGGCTATATTATATACTTTACAGTATTTCTATATATACTGTATATTATTTATCACAATCAAAACGATGATTCTGCAATGGAAATACAGAAATGGACAATACTTAGGGAACACTTTCAGGATGTTTATAACCTGTGGGGTACAGATAGGGTCCACGACATATCAGTGTTCCACAGACATGTACACAAACTTCCACACAAACATATTAACACACAAATACTGTAAACAGGATAAACTCGTGTGTGAAATCTCTTCTTGCTGTTTGGCCATATTGGCTGATAGGAGGAACGCCTGAATAATACCAAAAAGGTTGAATTGATTTTTTATCTACCAGCATGCAAGTAAGCCGGCTGGAAGTCATAAAATATAGCTGTTACGTTCTAAAGATGCCTCACTGATATTAAAATGTCGCACAAAGTCATTTGCTAGCTCAGCACATTCATTTTCTTTGTTCTTAACTACTATACTTTGGAATATTGTTTTTTTTTTTTTTTTTTGCCTTACAGTAAGCATGTTGTGTATCAGAATCCCCATAAATGAGCTTTAGCAAAAGTCTTACTTTCCCTCAATGACAAAACCACTTATATTGGTCATTAATTTGTGTCAAGTTTTAATTTACTTTATTTATCAAACAAGCAAGTTCACTGAAACCCTAAGCTATAAAAAAAAAATGTGTAGATTCTAGCGCTCTCAGCCAACCAAACACATTCGAGTGTTCACTGTGGTAAAACAAAGTAAAAGATGCTTGGCATTCTTTATTAAGGCCATATATTCTTTTGATCAGGAACACAGATTAAGTATTAAGTAAGTGCAAGCCAACAAAAAACTGTTTCACGTCAGTTTTTCAACACATTATGCAAAAGAGTGTACTGCAGCATTTGACAGTTATTTGGCACTAATCGGGCAAATAAAACAAAGCTTTGGCTTGTTTTGAGGTCATATTCACTTGTTTTGACCTAATTTGAAGTTGCACAGCCAACACTGGTATGAAAGAGAACAGTGGGGAGCCAGACAACGCAGACAAAGAGATGATGTGTAGCTCGCTGCAACATGAGACACCTAACTATTGGCTTTTCAGAGAGTGAACATATTCTGACAATACATTCACTTTTGTAAAATTACAACGATGAAAAATGTTTGTCTTTTTATAAGTTGTGTTAAATTGATATTGTAGGTGCTATTATAACTGTGCATGCATCATAATAGATCTTCGAAATCACGTCTTATGAATCTAAAGATGCCTACTTCTGTAAACTGTAAATGTCTGTTGATAAATAAAGATATGTAGCCTATAGCTTATATATCTATAGGTTCAGTGTTCATGATGACATGTATTGTGACTTTGCAACAATACACTTTATTCCATGTCATGCGGGCATTAAATTATATATTATGCCATGTTTAGTGTAAGTAAGTGTAAGACTGGTTGCTGCAGTGTTTAGTGAAACAGTAAGTTAACAGTGGTGCAATGGCCATTTGTCTTAGGAGTTTGCTCTAATTAAATGCCATGTAGAGATAAGGTTCTATAACTTAAGTAACGTGAGTTCAATTCTACGGGCAGAGGCTCATGACTTATATTGTGTAGAACACATTTGAATTATAGTTTTTGTTCTGCATGGAAATATAATTATGCTCCAGGGGAGATCACTCTGAGGTCACAGTTTAATAGACCAAACGCAGAGCTTGTACAGTCAAGCCAAATCAATTTATGTAAAGGCTTCACATTTAGACAATTTTAATCCATGAGCTGTATAGAGAATCAATTTATATTTAGTTGCCAAATTAGAGTGAATACATAAATGAATATATAAGATACAAAGGGCACAGAAAGAAAGTGAGAGGAGGAGAAAGAAAACGAACTCTCATGAAGATTCAGTAACCTTTATGCAGATTGAAAAACCAAAGTAAAAAGATCAGACAAACTTTAAAAATGAGAAAGGAAGATATAATGGAGATGAGTGCGCTGTCCCACAGCCGGCAACAATGAGAAAAGCACAATCATGCTTGGATTTTATCTCGGACTGTAGAAAGGACAGAATTAATTGGACGGAAGATCAAAGTGGTTTGAAGGTGGAATAGGAGCAGATTAAAATGGAACCTTGTGCTACTCTGTGAAGGAAGGGCACAGAGGGAGAAAAGTTTTCACTCCTTCAGTCCAGTTAGGGAGGGAAGCCACTGGCAAACCGTTGCATACCATGTCCATGACTGCCAAGCACATTCTTGTTGAGGTCCAAATGATAAATGTGTAAATGGAAAGTTATAACAGATATTAAACCGAAGTGATAATCTACATCAGAAGACTTTTTGATTAATTCTAAATAGCTCTTGTTTATTGTTCACTGAAATATTCTAATATCTCAAATTTGCAATGAGTATGTGGAAAAGCGATCTTCAAAAGTGCAGCTGGTAATCAAATATTCAGCACCAACACCGCAGTTTCAAACATGGTTGTTGAACAACAGCCTTGTTTTCTATGCAGTTTGAATATTCAGCTAATCTTATTTCAGGTTGATCAATTATTTCATGTAAATGGGTTTGAGGCACAACCAAGTTACACATAGTAAAAAAAAATAACAAACTAATCCTTTTAAAAAATTGCTCACATGGCAAAAAATACAAAACATTCATGAGTGGCTGACTGAGTCCTGCAGAATTTAAAGTTTAGATATTTGTGATTGTTTTTGATCCTGACAACAGCTGTGTTCAAATTTCTGATTCAGTGAATCACGTTAGCAGTTTGACACCTTCAATTAAATTTGACAGCACAGCATTCGTGGATATACAGCATCAGCCCTCCATGGTATTGTCAGGGTTACTGATGGGACACATATGCACTATTGGCAATCTATTCTTGTAAAACCACCACAATGAAAACAATGAAGGTTGTCAGGTGAAAAATCGCATTAATCAGTCAAATAGCACTTCTTCATGTTAAATTATAACAGTTATATTTATATAAATAATTATTCATACAAGCTTAGGGACACTGAGACACATCATTAGATATGGTTGTGGAGGTTATCTGCTACTATTTTATTTGAGTAATACTGTGTTAAGAGGGAATTTTTCATTCTTGGCAAGATCTGTATATTGTACGTTTATAGCCTACAGACAAACTACAAGAATTTGACAGCAATCAAAGAATATAAAACTAAGGTGAGATGCATTCTTTCTTAACTAACTAATGACCATAAAAAAGTGGGTGTACATCCATTGCCTTCAGATATAGATGACAATAATGGGATGCCATTGTAATACATAACTTACATTTGTCAATTCTTGGCTCTCACGTTGCTCTGAAAACTTTTCCAAATCACTTGTTCCTTCTTCTAAATACTCCTATAAAACAAGGCGTAATGAGAAGCATCAGCTCAATTTAAATGTGCCCCAAACCAATGTGGTTGCTTGATTAAAAATACCAGCTATACAGTTTCTACTCATGACTGCCTCCCTATCCCTCGGCTGAGCAATTAACAAGCATATCTGTTCAGTGAAACCTTACCCTCAGGCGAAGGTTTGCAGCAGCAGGAACACACACACACTTCCCACAGCTCTTTATTTTTATTTATATTACATGCTGACTCTACATCCTCTGCCTCCCTTTCCATCTGCCACTCTTTATTGACAGCAAAAAAAATCCGGCTCCCTCTCCTCATCCCTATTGTCTCTTTATCCCTCTCCACCAGCAGAGCAGGTGACTCATGCTGTAATTTCGGATATTGATGTTTTTTTATTGTTATTAGAAGAAGTTGGATCAGGACAGTTATTGTGTAAACGCAGTGTCAGTTGTAGACAGTGCATTCAGTGGTGTTTATTTTGTTACAATGTCTGTCACTCTCCCCAGCGCCATAACTGGTTTAGCACAATCCTCTTCACTAAAGCCAAACCCTCAGGCATGTTCCGGACCAACTTCGAAAAAGAGACACACTTAGCTTTTCTTTCCTTATTTATGCTGTGTGTATATTCTCCAACTAGTACATCATTTGAGCAATTTCAGAAATAAAAGAAAACAGACAGTTTTATCCCTGAATTTCTTCTTAAAGTGAGACAAAACACATCTATTCTTTTCACTTGAGTGCTTGTCTTTTAATATATTTGCCCCCATTGTTTCTACTAACACCAAAGAAAATGTACCCTGTATAATCTTATCAAGTCTTGCAGAAGTATAGACATGTCTTCAATATGATTACCTTTTCCTTATATGCATCTTCTAATTCTGTTGATAGTCAGGTTTTGATACAAAAAAAAAAAAAAAAAGTTAGTGTTGCACCAAGAGGTGCTACCCTAAGCTAGCGGATAGACCATGGGTGCAGATTCTGGGGGGGGACGGGGGGGGGACATGTCCCCCCCAATTTCTGAAAAACATGAATTGTGCCCCCCCCCCAAAAAAAATTCATTATTCAAAATTGAACAAATGTATTTTCAGACTTGATCATTAAATTATCATCATTAAAAACATGATCAGTTAGTTTACACAACTTGGTTAGGGCTTCATATTTTGACATTCATCCATATCAATTAATCATGCTTAAAGTAGTTCCATACACTGGAAGAAAAGGAAGATGGTGAGAAGAATTGTGGATCTGGGAGGGTTGGAGGGAGGTGAAAGATAATAACATGTGTAGACATTACATGCCCAAGACCCTTAAAATTACGATTTACTAATATAACAGTTAAGTAAGCAGTGATATTCGCTGTTGGCTGTTTAGGAAAAATAAACAAGAAAGGTAAGCACAATAAATGATCCCCTGTGCAGTACTTTTTGAATGATATGGCGAGCGTCTATGAAGTTGTGATTTATGGTGGCATGGTATGAGTTGCATATGGGCAATCCTGTCCCCCTCCCCCAATCCTGACATCAGATCTGCACCCCTGGGATAGGCCCAGAGCTAATACAACTAGAATTAAGTGATAAACGGTGTAATGAGTCGACTGCTGAACTGCTCAACTAAAGGTGACCAGTCGAGTCTCGTCATTGTTTTCTTCTGCTGGCAAATCCACTGAATTGTTTAACATTAATGCAACACAAATTCAGTTTTGTCAGGTATTGTATTTCAGTTGGTGTAGTGAATCTGACTTAAAAAGAACAGAAGGGATAACGATACACCATGTTTGCATTGTATTGTTTGTAATTAATGTAACATGGTATTGTTGAATCTAAAATTAATATGCTATGTTGAGTTAAAGATGCAATATGTAAGAATTTTAGATGGAAGCATTCAAACATTAACTAAAATTGAAGAAAAGAACGTGAAGTGTCCTGGTGAAGAGGTATCTACTAAAGTTAGCATGCTAACCAGCTAATCGTGGCCTGGCCTGTCCTGTCCAAAGCTCCCATACTAGTGCTGTAAGCACCTACATTGCCCTGGTGCTCCAAGCTCGGGATCTGGACCACTACCTCTATTGCTACCTGAGCAAACTAGCTAATGTTAGCAGTAGTTAGCACTAACTCTGGTGAAGTGCTGCCCCCTATTTCTTCTGATTATGGTGGCCAATTCTTACATACCGCACCTTTGAAATTGAAATTTAATTTAATTACTCAGAAATTAAGAGCCCAGAACCAAGGCTCTTTGACCTTATCCCCAAACATCCTGACCTAACCGGAGCCGTAGGGCCAGCACCTAATAAGCCATAGGAGTTACTCATAAAACAATGTTTGACAGTTTATTATTACTTAACTTGCTTGACACACACTGCACCTTCACATGCAATATCGTCATGTCACACACCACCCTATTACATGCCATCACATCTAACGCCACCCATCGCTTCCACAGCAAATAAATTCTCAACCTGTGGGAGATTTTGTCTGACTTCTTACTTGAACTTAGACCTTAGATAACTTCCAGCTGTGTGCTTAGATTCGATTCATGAAAGATGCTGAGCATAAAACACCTTGCTTAAGAAAGTTCCCAGGAATCCATTTGTAACATGCTCACCTGTGATCTATAACATCTCCAATCAACCTAAATTGATGGCAAATGTTGTGAGATTTTCCCTTATGATGCCATCACAGATGAGGGTTTAGTGAAAGCCATGGACAAAGAGAGAAATTCAAACTTTTTGATCAACAAGATCACGGTGATGGAACACATTACTCAGTGGACTAAATGGGGGGTTGACAAATATCAATGTGTTTTAAAACTCCTAATTGTTTGAACAATCAACTCATGTTATCTCAGCAAAAATTGCCCACCCTGCCAGACATGCCAGAGGTTTCTACAAAGTTCCTCAATCTATAGCACAATCACACAGCGCTCAGTATTGTATTGAGCCAAAGTTGCAAAGGAACTCACTTCCAGCTCAGATTACAGTAGCACATGATAATGCAAGCTTTGAAAAAAAAAAGAAGCAACACCTAATAGACCTGTGACCGTATTTTGTATGTTTTCTTGTTTTGTATAAATATCAATATGTAGCCTCTATGAAAGATGTCACTGTGTGGCCACAGTAACTGAATGTAGTGTATTTTGATATATTTGGTATGTAAGTGCCTTCTATATAAAAAAGGATATCTCAAGTAATCTGTTAGCAAGGCAAATGTTATTAGTTATCTTTCTGATTTTAATGTGGTTGTATTGCTTTTATGTTTTGTGTGGACCCCAAGAGGAGTAGCTGATGATGATGATGAAGTTCACCACAAGAACTTCCCCTGAATAAATAAAGGTTTGAAGAGAGGCATTTTAAATATTTATTTTTGTATAAGTCATACTTCACATCAAAATGTATTGATAGACTGCTTCTGAGAAAGTCAGCTAAAATTACATTATCAAATAGTACTATCCTCATATCTGAACTGTAAAAGAGGTTTGGTGGTATTTGCAATGGATTCCTATTCAGAATGGCCCATGACAATGTGAAATTTTGAGTTATTTGGAGTTGCTGAGAAAATACACAAATACGAGGAAATTCTGATTCTTATGAAGTAATTTAAGCTGACATTCCATTTAATTTTCTTTCCAAAAAGCGTGATGCTGTGATTTGCTCATAATGACCGATACAGATGCCAGATGTGACTGACTGGAATAACGACATTTATCTTTTTGTTACACTGCAGGAATATACTCTCAAATGTACTTAGTCATGCTTTTAGACACACACATTTACACAAGATTTAATTTCTCTGAATCTCCCATCCTAAAATATTAGAGGCTAAAATGTGCTTACCGGTATGCACATTTAATTAAATTTTTCTGTCAACAGCATACAAATTCTCCAAAATATTCACCTTTTGCTTTGGATAATGGATTGTTGTAGCATTTCCCCCCTCCACCTCATTTGGTCCAAGCTGTGCATTATGTTAATAGCATTGCCCTGAGGATATGCATTTAATTCTACTCATGTACAAGAAGAAAAAAGGCAAAATTCCTTTTGTCAGTTTTTATGTTTATAAAGCAAGTTATGCAGGATTAAGTGGAAGGAAGCAAAGAGGAATGAAAAGTCATGTCCATACTTCCTGCTCATGCACACAAACTCAAGAAGAAGACAGTTATGGCTACAGACAACAACCTGACACTATGGATCAAGAGGCTAACATACTCTGCACTAAGTCTTGACAGTCTGTAATTGACTTTGTCTATCATTAAAGGACATCAAAAGAGAAACAGTCTGAGGTCGAAACTAAATTTACTGGAGTTTGGGATTGACCACAGGCTTCTGTCTTTTTTTCGTTGATGCTCTCATTTTTTTTTTTTTGGGTTGCCTCTCCCTCTCATTCTTCTTGTGTCTCTGGAAAGTACTGTTATAGCCTGCGGTCAACTCTATCATCCCACTCCAATAACAACTCCAGCTGGCTCTAGCTTAATACGAGATCCTCAACCTCTGGAGTTTCTGAAGTTTCGCATTGGCTGATATATGCTGTATGTGTGTCTAACACCTTGTGTTGAGCTCCTGTGAGCTCATACTTGACAGTGGTCTTCATATACTTGCACAGGTGTCTGTGGCCTGTCAATGAATGAAGGATTTGTGCTATACCCACAGCAATGCACAAGTGCGCACTCATGTGTGTTTGTATTTTTGCACAACTGGATCCAGTGTGTCCATGCATACGCCTACATATTCATAGACATGTGCCAACATATGCAAAACTGTGAGTGTGTATACCATATGTGCATGTGTGCTACATTGCTTTACCTGTGCTGTGTGCTCAGTGTGTGTGTGTGTGTGTGTGTGTGTGTGTGTGTGTGTGTGTAAGTGTGTGTGTGTGTGTGTGTGTGTTTCCAGTCTCCCGCTGCTCTCCAGTAATGGAGAACATGTGGTAATAACAGTGATCTATCACAGCGATGGTTTGGCACTGCCAACCACAGTGAGAGCAGAAGCTTCAACAGCATGGGACAGCGGATATGACAGAGTTGACAACAATAGAAAACTATGAGCTGAGTCAAGTGTAATGAGCTCACTCCTGAAAGTTTTGCCCCAAATTTTAATCACTCGGATTGAGAACACGCAACACTTGTTCTTAAACAGATGTAGTTGTGACATCCAATCATTACACAGGCAAGACAATAGACTCTCCCTCTCTTCTTCCTCAATAGTACAAAAACTTAGTCACAATAAATAGATTTATTATCGATCACGATTCAGGAATCTGCATCTCATGTAGCTAACTTAAAATGTATTAGTGCAATGACGCAGACAGCAAACATTGTGATCATGTTTTGCCAAACCATTGCAGAGATGGCCCACAGTACTTATCAAAAGTTATGAGCCCTACGCAGCTCAACAACAAAAAACGACCTCGAAGAACCTCCAAACTGCTGCTTCATATCTAAGTAATGTAACAGATGACCATTTCATGAAATTAAAAAAGAAAATCCAGACCGTCTGTTTACCCTAAAGCCAACAGTCATTTTTGTTTGCTGACCATGCCATGACATTATTAATCAAACTACAAGCTTTCTTTTACATTTAATTGATATTAAAAGTATCCCAATTGAAATCAGTATTAATAGACGTGTGATAGAGTATTTGGAAAAAAATTAACTACATTAAGCCAAGACTGACCTTTCATTGTGACATTTCGTCCTGAAATGTTGTATACTGGAGAATGCTGATACTTAAATGTTGATACTTTTACGAGTAACCTTAAGACCTTCCTTTTTAGGCTGGCTTTTAGCTGAATTATATTTATTTATTGGTTTTTATTCTGCTTAAACCTGGTTTTATTCTATTTATCTATTCACTTACTATTCATTTATTTATTTCAATTATTTTGTTTTACCTTGTTTTACTTTATTTATAATTTACTTATTTATTTTATCAATTAAAAAGCAGTTTTAGACTCCTAACATCCTTTAGTATTTTATCATTCTTAGTTTTAGAGTTGTATTATTCTATCTTTATTTTACTGCCTCTAGTGTCTCCTCAGTGAAATCGTGATGATAGCATTTCCTCAGTTCCGCAATACCTGTTTTATTTATTACTATTTATATATTTATTATTACTCATTCTTTTATTTTACTTATTGTATTTCAAGTAGCTGTATACGTGTGTGTACGTGTGTGTGTGTGTGTGTGTGTGTGTGTGTGTGTGTTTGTGTGTGTGTGTGTGTGTGTGTGTGTGTGTGTGTGTGTGAACATGTGTGTGCGTGTGTGTGGGAGGGGGTGTTGTTTTACTTGCTCCTGTTTTAACTCTGTAAAGCACTTTGTGCAACATTAAAATGTATGAAAAGTGCTCTATAAATAAAGTCTGATTGATTGATACCTGGCAGGCTCCCTTAGAACATTCTTTCTCTTATAACTAATAAAACATGGCTTATTATCAAGGTATAAAAGCACAGATTTTCACTGCAATTTTAATTCACAGATAGAAGCCAAACACAAGGTCAAACAATGTTGTTTCAAGCAAGCATAGAAGCATAATAAAGGTGTTAAAAAATTAAGCGCCTCAACACGACACCTGTATCCTCATACAATACAGCTGCAAGGGAGTGACAGCAGTGATGGCTCCTCGATCGAAATAAATACACTTTTTTTCTTTTTCACAGACAAATGCATTATGCTCCCTTGGCCTGACCTCCCCTTTCAGAATGAACATAACTCAAAGAAAAAAGATAGAAAGATCAAATCAATCTCACCTGGTGGGTGTGGAAGTAAAAAGCAAAGCAGAAGGACGTCTTTTTGGTTTAGCTAGAAGCATATAGGTAGCCCAAGTTATGGCAATTCATTACAGCAACGCATGCATTTACTTCCCTCAAAAAGAGTCTCTCTGACAAAGAACACTTGCTTTTATCCGTTATGTCCCTGAGGTTTTTATACAGGCTTAGAATCCCAACAGACAGAACTGCTCTCCATCTCCTACACCACACACTTGCTCACCCTTGTTTCATTTTTTATCCCATCTGTCTGAGCTCCCTTCATATTCTCTCACATGCTCCATCACTCATTTCCCACCTTTTCTCTCTCTGTCTATCACCTGTCTCCATACCCTTGTTTTATTTTTTGCTCCTCTTTCTGTTACTTATTTCTCATTTTCAACTGTGTCTTTCTCTCACATCGCAGCGACCTCCTTCATTGCCTGTCATCGCCCTGGCTCTCACAGCTCAAGTCTTTATCCCCTGCTGAACTGCTTATTTTGTGATATTAGTGGTTACCAAGGTTGGTCTTCTCAGCTTCTTATCCCCCTCCATCGACTTGTCCATCAACACAATTTAAAATACCCGGTACTGCAGAAATAATAAAAAAAAAAAACACCTCAAGGTAAAGCAGTGGCAGATGTAAGGATTTGATTTTTATTATGAATGCCCTATCTAAAACAAATCATTACACAAAATGACTTTATAGATATTCAGAGTCTCTCTGACAGCCAACTTTATTATTGTTTAAGTATTGAGGTTTATTAATAATGTGTGCTGTCATCTATGTAGCAGGGGAGTCATATTTATGTTTTGTTTACATCCTCCACCAGGCGTTTGCTTGTTTTATTTTGCATTCCATAACTTTTCCAGTATTTTGTTGCCCATTTACCAACTTGTTTGAAACATATTGCTGGCATCAAATTCAGAATAAGCATACTTTTACAAAGATTAATGACGATGATCAACAAAGCGTTAAATATACTGTCTTTCAATTTGGTATATGTCAAAAAAGGATTAGCAAATTACTACATTGTGTTTTATTTATGTTATACACACCGAACACATGACATTTTACTCACCAGCGTGGATGTGGATTGCGGAGATGAACAACATGATGACCACAGTTACACAACAGAGTTAATGAGTCCAAGAAATACCAGCCTGCAAGCCCATTCAGTCATAGGCAACATAAACCTTCTTGTGTACGCTCGATTTAGAGCTGCATGTAAATCTACATGACACAGGGAGGCAGGTACTGAGGTCAACTTGAAGGTTGAACTTGTTCTTTGCTTTTTGTTTGAAGCTGTTTGAGGCTTTTTTTTGGACGCAGAAATATTGACATGTAAAAGAGACGAAGAGCACGAGTGTAATTAATAAGATTAACGATGGGTGCAATCCATTCAGGTGTTATAATGCTGTGGCCATGGTATTGTGCATGCAGCCTCAATGCTACGGATTAGTGGCACACTCATATGGAATTAATGATTAATGTTATTAGTTACACCTGTGCTTTCACTGCTGTGACAAGTCAAAATGTCTGCTGCCGAAATAGTTATGGCCTTGATTCCACCAGGCACTTCATACCCCACTGGGAGCTCTTCAGGAGCAGTGGGTCGAGCCTGCCTGATATTGTTGACTTTCTCAGTTTGTGTTTAGCATATCAAAGTTTATAGTTAACCCGTTCCATATCCTGCCTCTGTTGTATCTTTTTCACAAGTGTTTAATTACTACATCTGAGGTGCATATGGGCTGATATATTGATAGTGATTTTTTTACTCCCTTATATTGGTTTTGACATTGGCTCCAAAAGTTTCAGTCAGACACAAATTTATTCAAATTTTTTTCCCTAATTGTTGAGCTTCTACCATGGGTAAGTAGACTATGGAGTCAAATGCTTTCTTTTCTGCACGTTTTAATTGTGTCTATCTTTGTTTTTTCCGTCTTAGACCCCGAGTCTGCACAATGTATTTTATTTTGAAAACATGACCAGCTGCTCTATGCCCCTTCCATGTATTCTGCATGGTTCAATCTGCTCTGTGAATCGTGATGTGGCTTCTTTCTGCTTCCATCAAAAATAGACTTGGTGATCTACCATGCAGCAGAGTGGGTAGTCGCTTCTGGGAGATGCCGTGAAACATCTGGTGGAACCAAGAGTATTGTCTAGAATGACTTTGATGAGCTCCAGCGGCCGTGTCGTGACTGGATTTTAACACAGATGTGCCCTGTGGAAACTGGGGTTTAAGGATACGCTTGTCAGCCAACCCTACAATGGCATTAACTACAATGTCATACTAGCCAATGTTTATAGGACATTTTCAATAGATTCACAGTATTTTACTGATCAAAGAATAAGGAAGACATCATTGAAGGCTGCCATGGAGACAACTGCGTGATCTGCTTTTGGGCGGATTAGGGTATAATTTCTGTTCAACATCTGGAAGACAGGAAGATCTTTAAGGAAAACATGACACATGTTCTTTTACTGTTCAGATTCTTAATAAACCACAAAATATGATTAATGGGGATGTCAAAATGACACTATAACATGAGATCGACCTGCACAAAGATGACCTGTCTATGGAGCTGGATACATGTTGAGTCATGTAATGATAGCGTATGGCACATATACACACAAACACATACATAAAACAAATACACACATCTTATGTATCCAGTAAATGCTTTGTGGCACACTGAATACAACACAATGTTGTATTTAAATATTTCTGTGGCATGTCTTCATTTCCAACCAAAGCATAGCACACTGATAATGTAGAATTCATTATTTACTGCTATTTCAATAATGAACAAAAAGTTTTAGTTTTAATGAGCCTTGTGGACCCGAGAGACTGCTTTAGTGGATAGTAACTTATTCGTAGCTTGAAGTTTTGAAGTAATGGCCTGATCCACTTCTATTAGTCCCTGTGTAAAGCCTGGAGTGTTGCGACATGGCAATAGATTTAGCAGGAAATTAACATTTACCGACAAGCGAGCTGATTTTACTACCTCACAGAAAAAAGGTTAATATTGTCTTATAGTATACGCACCTACTCAATGTCATACTGTGACATATGATTATATGATGCCGACACATTTTCTGTGTGTTTTGGCTCTGCCAAGGCTCTGTTCAGGGCACTGGTTATCGCTTGGGTCTTGTCTCATCTCCCTCTTGGCCCTCCGAGAAGAAAATGACCTTCCTGCTCTAGTCATAAATGACACTCCTTACCTTTGCAACAGAGGCTACAATCTCATCTTTTTGAAGCATTACCTTAAAGCAGCCTCTCCCCATTTAATCATATTCCCCTAATCGCACTAAATAATAATCTTCAGTGTTTTTTGCTTAGTTTTAGTTCATCTTTTAACCCAGCAGTCCACAATTTAAGCTGAGATCATCATGTTATTGTTGCTGGGATATTATAAAAACATTTTAATGGTTCCCTCTTTTTTGGAGGCTCGTAATCTGGTGTTGTGATGTACGTGATGTGTACATTCCTATTAAAAAAGAAAACAAAAACAAAAAATACTTCAAACATAAAACAAAACAAAAAAATGAATAAAAAAAGACAATTTCAAGAACAATGTCTATTCTTAGTACAATCCTAACCAACCAAGGGTAGGCTACCCCCTGAGGCTCTCACAAAAAGACTTCCTGCTCTTACTATACATTAGCTCTCTATTCTGGAAGGCTTTTAACAGCACAGTGTGACAAAGGCCAGGCTCTCTTTCTCTTCAGCAGTGCTTTATTCCTGTGCGTGTTGTAGGGAGTTGCACAAAATAAAACAAAGCCACTTTAGATTTAGATGCACTCAGTAAAACTGTCAGTGTGAGTAAAGTCAAAAATCTATTCACATATTTAGTGATTGGACAATTTATTTTGTCCTCCCCAGGTACCTGAAAGAAAGGCTGATGTGATTTGGTCTTTTTAAATTTTAGACCACAGCAAAATACCAACACAGACTTGAATATATTCAGGCATGATCAGCTGCCATTGCCGCTGAAGCAGTCCTAAGTAACACATAATCAAAACTTACAATTTGATGTTTCAACAACAAATAACAACTTAACTGAAAACACAGCAGAAATTGCGTGTGGTTATTTATTGCAGGAAGAAGTTTATAAATCAGGTGTCTAGCGACTGAATAGCCTCTTAGACAAGAAAATTTCCACTCCCAAAGTTACAAAGTCACCACATTAGCTTGTTTGAATGTACTCAGGACTCTGTGTTATAGGTTCATTGGAAAGGTAGAAAACAACCTTGTCAGTGAAGTACTAATATAAGGTGGATGTTAAAAGCTAACAGCACCGCCTTTGTTTACCAGCGGCACATTCATTTCAGCATGAGTGGCTCCAATAACACAAAAGATCCTCTTTGTATCATTGGCAACATTTTGTTACATTTCCTGTCTCAGCTCCACAGTAAGAGTTGCAGATGTGTAATACATCTATATCGCACTTATGAAGTGTGACAACTTGTTTGACACACAAGAATAATCCAATTAGTGAGTTTTATCAGACAAGTACGTAAATTAAATGTATAACGTCAAGGTCTACTTGATAATATATTTTACCCCAGGAACTGAAGGAGCATTCTATACTGTTTGTTGGTGTGCCATCTTTCTCTCCCTGTTCTTAGAAGCTGAAATCTTCATTGTAGCTGCTAAAGCTACAAGCTAAAAGCGTTAGCGCACACCCAATCTTTCGTGAGTGCATGAGTTTTACGTGTAGTGAGGGTATAAATAACATCTTTTCTCATCAATTTGAGACCTTGGGACTTTTAGAGACTTGGAATACACTTAAGCAGCTGTATGAAGCCATCTTATGTTTTTTTTCCATTGTTTTTTTTTTTTTTTTATTCAAAAACAGGGCACCACCTACTTCTGTTGTTTAGGAGATTGCTATGAGGCTATTTTGCTGTGAAACGCCAAATATTTTTTGTGGACTTCAGAACTCTACCTTCAGACTCCCATTTTTCTCTCCAACCTTGATTTTGCCCATCTTACTTTCTCTCTGTCCCTTTTTTGGTCTCCGCACTCTTTAAACTCTGTAAATTGCTAATGATATCAACAGCCTTGAGCACACTTCCCAATGACAGAACTAATGAGAGGACGGCTGCAATGATAGCATATGTCAGTGTTGCTGCAGTTGTATTTGCATTATGCATTATGTATTCATGTTTTGTGCTCCAATGGTCTTTAGCAACACTTGTGTGTGTTCTCCTCTGGAGCATGTTTAGCCTCGTCCCACCCTTCCTCACTCTTTGTCTCTCACTTTTCTGACATCCTTTCTTCTGTCCTTCATTCCCCGGCAAGGTGATGCATCTAATGAAGGGTGAGTGTTGCCCAAGGATCATGATGACCATCACCAGCTGTACTCCTTATCTCTTTCACTGTCTATTACCTTGGCTGCCTTGCACCTACAGTGCACTTCTCTTCAGCTACCCCCCTCCTCCTTCATTCTTTCAGTCTGTCATTCCTTTTCTCGCCTCCTCATCCCTAATTCCACCTTCCACCAGCTGTTGGTGTCTCCTAATAGCTGTCATGTTGATGTGGACGGACTAGGAACCTTTCGTCTCGCACCTTGCAAATGTGGCTCATTAAAGTGGAGGGTGGGGTAGGGGTGGGGAAGGTGACAGGATTCTGCATCAAGCTGCTCCTTTGCCTGCATTTTTCTGACAAGCCGATGCCCGGAACGTCCCCGCAAGGTGGTCATAAATGTATAATGGCATTAAGAAGTGCTTGATCGCGACAAGCTCAAGGTGTTTCACGGTACATGGTGGACATAAATTGAGACAAGGTGATGAATACGATTAATAACTTGAGGAAGTTGAGTTTAAGCCAAGGGTTTCATGTGGGCCAAAATGAACGTGACATATATTCTATGAGGAAACAGAGAATTTGCACTTATTGTACAGCTGGATAAGGCTGACACAATCACATTCACATCTACAAAAAAATGTGTGCAAAACGATCTAATCTCTACAGGCACAGATGTGACAAGCACGCATAAAAGCATGAACCCTTAAACACGCATCTGCCATTACAAAAGAAAATCAATTTAATGCCATCTGCACGACCTTCCTTTCTGCCAAATTTCAAAGAAACTTGCAATTCACTTTGAAACACCTGTGACAGACAATAGAGCACAAGCAACAGCAATCACATCGACACTTATCTATCCAGATCCTGAAACGGAAATTTAACACAAATTTGTCCATTGTGTTGGACATGTAGAACTCATAATTACTACAGAAGACTACAACATGTACATTTTTCAATGCCTACATCTAACACAGGCTCAAGAAATGTTGCACAAATTCAACCTTAAGTACAATGTGATATATATACTAGATCAAATGATGAAAAGGAGGTAAAACAAAGACAAAAGGACAGAAAAGTTCAACGAAGGAAGGAGAGTGTAAATTGAGACGGGAGGGAGAAAGAACCTGTTGATGTTTAATTACACATTTCACAAGCGAACCATGAGAAAACTAACCAGAAACACCTTACTCATAAATACCCAGCTGCCACCCACCCACACTTCACCACACAGAAAAGAAACACTGCAACAAAACACAGAACAAAAGATCAGCTGCCACCTAGCCTTCCAATAAGAGTTATAACTTATTTAATCTCTTTTCCTCTGAAGCCATTTTAATGTAGGCAGCAGAATGAATGTTCATGGAGACTTAGTATTATTGGCAGGGTGCCACTCAGCAGACACACAAATGGTAGCTTCGGGCGAAATCAAAAGAAAATCTAGTTAAAGCCATCAAAACCCTATTCAATGTGGATTTAACTTCAGCTTGTCAAAAGCAATCAGACTGATGCAATCCGTTAATTTAGCCCGTAAAGACAAAATAATAAGACTATAATTTTCTCAGAAGGGTAATCAAGCCACTATGGCAAAAACATTTTTGTTTCTCAGTGTCAGAAGTTGAGTTTGGATTGTTGATGTAAACACATTTGATATCATTAGAGTAAGAAAGAAAAACTGCATGCAGTAAGAAAGGAAGACAAGTTCACACAACAACAGCAACATACAGCAATCTACAAGAGACTTACCTGTGGATGTCAGTGGAGGGTTCGTCAACAGGGAGCATGAAAGAGAAAAACAGAGATTTCTTTTAGAAAAAATCACAAAAAAAACACATTAGAACCTTATCTTCTAAACATTGGAGTGATTTGGCATAAATTGCTGAAATATAGTTTATCATCACTTTTGATTTTTTTTTTTCCCATAGTCCTCGAGTTTGAACTGCACCTGATTTATTGGACAAAGGGCCAGAAACATATTAGAATGATTTTAAAAACCGCCTGACTCCACTTTCAGTCTGACAGGTGTTTTCTGAAGAAAAGCAGCCAATTGAAATTCAGCGTCAAAGTATTCCATTAAATAAAGTAAAAAGTTTGCAAGAGATCTCCAATATGTCATATAGAGGGTTGCACAGGGTTTTATGCTCTCTGGTTCCGGTTCAAACTCTGACACTACTGACCCTGTCTTACCTCATTAATATCTATTAAATGCTCTGTAAGAGTTGTTGGTTGCCCTCTACCACAGAGGCATGTCTCACTAAAGTACGCTTGCCTCAGACACTATACACTCATTTAATCCCACCAATAAAAGGTAGTAAGCAGCTGTATACTGTATGATACATTGTATGCAAGTTATGATAACTCCAAGCACACTTATTTTCCCTCCTGACAACCTTTGGTCAAATCTCAGGTTTCCTTTGCCCTTAACAAAACAATTGTTTTTCTTCATCCAAATAAGATATATTCAAGGTCAATGTATTTAATTTTTGTTTTAATCAAGGGAGGTTTCACTGTGCTGCCAAAGCCAGATATGCATCGAGGAGGAATCTCAGTGAACAACTTGAATATTTCCCTTTTGTGTATTAGCACGTCTTTAATTTTCCAACTTTTTCATTTTGTTCGATGTGTTCTTTGTTTGTTCTTTAGGCATTTTTAAAGCACCCCTGGAGACCTCATTTTATCTATGCAAATTAACAATTGTCATCTCTGATTTAGGAGTAAATTGGTTTGACTCTTCTTCCTCATCTCAACACATACAACACATTCTTCAGAATTATCCAAAATAGTAAACAACTCGTAATAACAATACACAAATTGTGCAAATAAGCGTCAATAGGTCAGTTTCTAATGTGGTCGTGATTCTGGCGAGAGTCTTTCTGCACAACAGCTACTGTATGTAGGTAGTGTGTTACCACGGCAATGTGCTCATTAACAGCTGCTAAGCTTCATTACTTCCTGGTCATCAGCCCAGTGACCATGATCCCACACAGGCACCGAAGTACAGTATGTAGTCACATGTTCTCACACACTGACACACTCACACGGAGACACACACACACACACAGATCTGTCATCTTTAAAACTGACAAATGGGAACCACTCTTCTTCAGCCCACATCTCATGTTGTCAGAGAGGCTGTGTATTTACATGTGTGTGTGTGTGTGTGTGTGTGTGTGTGTGTGTGTGTGTGTGTGTGTGTGTGTGTGTGTGTGTGTGTGTGTGCACGCAGGGCAGAATGGACTCATTACCAGCTCTCTTGAGGTGCAATATCTCAGCTAAGGCAGGATGTGCAGTGCAGTATCATAGCTACCATAAATCCTGCCACAGCGTGTAGGTTGTCATATTTTTGATTCACCGCTATATTTGTTGATGTAAGCCTAAAATATAACAAGAGTTTCTTTTGGGGTGAAATGTGTCTTTATTTCAATCAGATTTTAGATTTAATTATTTTTGCAATAATTAATGAGCAATTCTTTCTTCCCACCATTTCATGTTTGGAGTCTGTGTCATGAACAGAAACACAGTTAAAGCCTGGGTGTTCAGATGGTCTTTTTAATAGATTTATTCCGCAGGAAATGCAGCTGCTCCCTCAACCCAATTTTAAAAAGCCAGGCTTCTAACATGATGTTTGTTTGCTGAAGTCAGGTTACTAAGGAGGGCAGACAATTACCAGGTTACCTCTAAGTATGTAAATGTAGTGAATACGCATCACACAGTCTCTTTCACAGCTCTCTAGGCCATCTGCTAGGCCTCTCAAATTTTGATGACTAAAGCCAGAACAGGGATAGACACAATGGCATATGTGAAGAGCAGCCTGTACACAACCACACAAATACCTGCTCATTAATGCACACTATCAAACACACTTCACACATGCTCATACACAAACAATCCGTCTCGTTCCGACCCTACCAAGAAGTGTGTTTGATTTCTCTCTCTCACACACACATGCAGACACACACATACACATACGTGCACACACACACACACACACAAACATGCACACACAAACATGCACACACACTCCTTCAATCCCACTGCACTGCTCTCAAAAAAAAGACAGCTGAGGGAAAGTGAAAAAGTGAATCATTGTCAGGCAAAAACATGTAATCATCAGAGACCTTAATGGGCAATTAACAGTCTAAACTAGCTGCCTTGTCTTCCCTGCAGCAACAGAGGGGGTCTCTTCAGTCATTTTTACTTACACTATTGTTTTCTTTCAGTGAAGATTACATTAAACTCTGGTTCAATCATGTAGTGGTGTAGCATTCTTACAATTAAGTGTAGGGTTAAAAACTAAAACTAGGTGAAACTTTGTCAAGTTTTCCTCAAGCTTTTGAAGGAAAAAAAGAAAATAATTGTGTGGCCATGCACAACTTGCCATGACATAAAAAAAGTTCATAGACTATATATATTTACACAAAATATGACTTTGCTGCATTTTCAGCGCTAAAGGGAGGATGAGGACGTGTCCAGTGTAGTTGAGGAGGGTGATTTCTTTCAGGATGTGTCCTATTGCTTTTGCTGACGATGTGTCCTCAGGCCCTGAGGAGTCTGACAAGGATTGTGTCAACTGGGGGAAAAAAAGCCTGGGAGAAAGAAGGGCAGCAAGGTCAGCTTCTCCCTGACCAGAAAATGCTGCAGCATCTCCATATGCAACAGCACCGCTATTCAAAGAGCAAGGCATGCACCCTGTCACACTCAAGACCTGCCAGACTGTGAAACTCACAACCACTGGGTCAACCAATCAAACTGGAGAACACACCCCCTCTCCTTTCTAGGGGACTAATTATAGGGACAACACCCTCTAAATAAGCACTTTTAATACATTCTTCCTTTCAGACAAAACACAAAAGGCACTCAGAATATAATCCATCCTTGCTATACTGGGAAAGGTAACATTTGCAATACTTTTGAGGTTTCTCTGTCAAAGTAGTTTTGAGTAGAAGTAAATAAGTTAATCCCCCTGAGTAGGTGCAAGATGATACACTAACTGGAGCAAATTATTTTAATGAATTATGCACTAAAATAAAAGGACATCATTCTGTGATGTCACCACTGTCAAAACATTAAGAAGTGCAATGTCAAACAAACTTTGCATCCCCTCCACTTCCTCTTCACTGCAGGTTTTTTCCCTACATCTGTCATTTGGGGTTAAAAGCTTACCAGCAATGACTTAAGAGGAAATATACATATAATTACTTATCAGATGTAACACGTATTAGACTAATAGCTTGCTATCTTGTTGGACTGTCCTGAATACCAATTTTGAAGCACTGAAGCATCAGTGAGAATTACCCGTAAATACATTTAAGCTTCGCCCAAAAAAAGGTATCAAACAAGTCTTTGAGAATACATGACAGAATCAGCCACTGTCCCTGCATCCAAAGTCTTAAAATCCAGCTTGCAGAATGAGTGAGTGTTGTGCAGTTGTGAGCTTGGAGTATCAAGCTTGCACTCATCACAGCCACAGAGACCGCAGATGTGCACATAGAGCAGGAATGCTCTCCCTCTGGTTTTTCTGTGCTGGGGACTACTTAAAATGGCCTTTGTTTTGAAATTATGCTGGTGCTTCTGTATCACAATGTCTTTCCAAATGCACCACCTTCCTCAACATTCAGACAGTGCTAGTGTCAGTCAGATAATGGCAAGCAGCAAGATGATGAGGGTATTTACTCGCCTCTTAGAAATGATTAATAAATATGTTGGGCTTTGTAGAAAAATCAGGTTAACAGACAATGGGACTTCCCACTTAGCAGTCCCCTAACTTGTTGCTCTCATTACGACAAATGAAAAAAAAAACCTGCATGTGGGCTGAAATTCAACCTTTTTGTTCTTTAGGGAGACACAGTGACTTAAACTAGCAGTGAGTAAGGAAAAGTTAAATCATGCATGATCTGTGATGCTACAGTATGAGTAGGGAAAACATCTGCTAACTGCTAGGCTAATTTATGCAATTTAATGTGCCATAGGCTTAATAATAATAATAATAACAATAATAATAATGGTGACTACTAGCAAAAATAACTTGTTTTGTCTCAGTTATTATTGAGCTGCATTGCATACTCTTGATTAATGTTTTTTGTTGTCAAGACATGTTTTGTGCGGCTGGTGGAGTCCGTTTAAAGTAAATTTGAATGCACAGTTATTCAAAAGTATGTATTAGTTATTTTTCAAGGACAAAATCAGAAATTTAAAACAGTGGCAGCTTCTTCTGCAGATATGTGAAATAGCAAATGGTCTAATTAGGGCTGTCAGTTTAACGCGTTAATTAGATTAATTAATTACACTGCAAATTAACGCGTTATAAAAATTAACGCAATTAATTCTGAGATTCTGAGTGGCAATTTAATGCGCGAGCATTTTAAATTTGGCCCATTGAATGACCCGTAGGCTACTTGGCAGTGGCACGTCACTTCCCACCTGCGTCGCCAGTAGGGCTGTAACTAATCGAAGCTGAAATGGCGACACTCAGATCCACGAACCTGTCTCGCTCTGTGAGAAGGCAGAATCGTAACACAACTTCCAGTCCAGATCAGCCCTATGAGCTGTAACCACATTAACACCGCAGCGGTCGTTCGCCAATTCTCCACCTTTGTTCGTTCACACAGACTGAAGCATTGCTGTAAAGACGAACCGCTTCGTAATTTACACAGAAAGCGCCGCTGCGGCTCCTAAAGAGACGTGACGGTACACGTCATGATGATGACGTGTGTGTGTTTTCAAGGGGTTTCCCCGGTGTCTCCCCTGTCACTCAAAACCGACGGAGACTGTCTTCCGGGGTAAAGTTCACTGAAGTCTCGGTCCGGAGGGCTGACCGTCGCTGAGATTTTTTTTCATCAGAAACACTCGGTGAGGTAAAGTGTTTTTGCATGGCAGAAATGTGACGAGGAGTCTGTAGGACGGGCGGGAGGAAGGACGCTTCTCCACTTACAGCTGTGGTATTTTTAACTTGTTCCCAAAGACAGTTACAGTTACTATGCTACCTTAGTTTGGTTCTGTAACGTTGTTTTGTGGGACATTTCTCTGTATTAAGTTGAGTGAGGGATCTGTGCAGTTAACAGACCATCAGATAGACACGCCCTCCACAATACTGCACCTCTGATACCATCAGACAAGTATCATATACATAAGTTATTGAAATGTTACATAAATAAAATGTTTAATTTAGAAAGAAAAAAAAAATCGAGGATTGTATCGAACCGTGAGTCAAAAATCGTGATACAAACCGAATCGTGAGTTTGGTGTATTGTTACAGCTCGAGTCGCTAGTCAAAGCAGGATGACAACAGACATGGACGCGACTCAGGGGAGCGAGGCGAGCACATCGTTGCTCGGGCCTTTGAACGGCAAGTTCTTCTCTTCTTAGTGTATTCAATTGATTAGTCACGCAATACACTTTTGTAATGTCCTAGAATTCGAATTCTGTATTTGGGTACCTTTAGCAGATATGAGATTAAAATGCGATTAATTAGATTAATTAATTACAAATCCTGTAATTAATTAGATTAATTTTTTTAATCGCCTGACAGCCCTAGGTCTAATATCAATTGAATTGAATTGCAGACTTTGTGTTATTGGCATGTATCATATCATTGTCAAAATAATCTATATAATATTGTATGGTGATGAAACTGTTGATTTACACCCTTAATGGCAATGGTTTCAATCATTGAGACATGTGGGTCAGCCTAACCATCTTGTCAGATGTATACATACATTTATGCATACAAGGAAGCTCTAAAGTTGAGTGTATAGACTCTCCAGAAATGACCTCACAAGTGGGTAAACATGGAAGAGTCACAGGTTATTGGAAGTCTGCTCAACCGATGACAGAGTTTGAAAACTGCCCAGTAACACCACACCTCTTCATTCTCATGCCATCCCTCCATCTCTGCCCTTGGCAAGCAAAACTCAGTTTGACAGTGGATAGATGGATAGTGCAGATAAATGGATGGAAAAGAAGAGTGATGGAAGGACAAGCATAGGGCTCGCCTCTTACTCCCAATGCTGTGTCAGCTCTGCCATCAACTCATCAAAACCGCTGACACACTGCTGACATCACTCTCTTTCCTATCCCTGTCCATACACATCTACAGTACATTCCTCTATGTCCATCAGTCTATCTATCATCCATGACATTTGTCTAGCTGCCTTTTTCTGTCAGAAAAAAACTATCCATCTGTAGATTTACATGCTGCAACACAAAGAGGAGGATGAAAAATTGCAAAGAAAACAGGAATGAGATAGGACAAAAAACATGAATGAGAAGTGAGAAGATAAAATTGGAGGCTTAAAATACGAGTCTATCTTCACAAGCTGACAGTGACATTTAGTGAATTGCTATATAAGTCCATGAAAAACACCCAGCATCAGAGACTACACGCACACACACTGCACACACGCTACACACACATACATTATGGATCTGTTCCTTTCCCAGAGAGATGGATTATTGTACCACTTCATTCTGAGAAACAGAGAGAGGCCTGCAGGTACAGGCAGACAGGCAGTAGGGTAGACAGAGTAGCAGGTAGACAGATGGCTGTAAATACATGCACCAAGAGAATGAAGAGTCTGAGCCTCAAACTGCAAATGAGACCCACACAGAACATTAAGTGCTAGTGGGGAAAAACACACTCCAAATGACAACTTTAAGTGCAATATAAAGTGCTTCGGAAAAACAAGAGGATTGTGAAATGAGTCACTCCAGACAGTAGCTCGCTGCTAGAGAGCATTAAAGTTGCTTCCAAGGTAAAACAAGCAAGACGGAAAAAAAGGGAAAAACACAGTCGCCCTGCTTTAAGTGGAAACTAGATGACTGACTTAAACAAAATAGAATTTCACATCTGCCTACCTGATTTTCTCTGCTTCCTTTTTGAGCTAGTTGGTTTTCACCTGCCCATACCCGCCTTTGCTTGAGATCATTCCTCTGTATCTATCAACAAGCTATTCTTTCTTATGATAGAGTATCCAGTATCGAAAAGCTTAAATGCTGACCTAGAATGCAGCACAGAAGGGAGCAGAAGCCTCCCAAACAAGGACAAAACAATAGCACAGGCATGATCTGGTCTTTTGATCTTATCTGAGAGCAACCTCCCCATATGCACAAACAGATTTCCAAGTTTACTTCCCCGTCAACAACACCCAGCAGTTTGTAGTATCGCTTACATCTGTGTGTTGCTTTTAATTAGCCCTACGAGTGCAACAAGACAGCTCTGTAAGCTCACTAATTATGCAGTTCATTAGAAAATAACAATGTTGACTGACAAAATAAGAGGTTGGGAATTGTTTACAGGAAGGGGGCATTGTGTGTGTGCCAATTTCTAGGTTTGTGCTCGCACACATACAGCAAACTCACAGTACTGCTGTTAATCAGAGTGAGTTGCATATAAGACAAGTTTCAGCACTTTACTCCATGCGCCATAGATAATTTAACCTGGTCCCTGCATCTTTTTTAGAAAGTGGTTCCAATGACATTGATGACTGTGGATTATCCAGGTAACTTGGACTGTGTTTCTGGAAAGACATGTTGCTGTTGATTTTTTCAAAGCTGAGGGCAGCACAAGCCAAAATTCTTCAACTTCAAATGGTGTGGTGTAGTGGAAACAAATATCTTAAAAGGGCTAATGAAAGTGAACAGCATATCTTTCCATGAAATTTGGTTGAAATAACTTTGTAAATTCTATAGTTGGAAAAAGGCATTAAGATATTTTAGGGGGTTCGATATAACCTTCCTGCTTCTTTATTCTGACTTATAAGATTATATTTTGCCAGGATTTTTATGAACAGTAACAAAGATCTGGCAGACATCCTGCTTGTCTTACACAGCAGCAGTGTGTCTGGCTGCAAACCTTTTTTTTTTAAGAAGCAGTCTCATCACACTGGTAGCTGCTCAAGGCCTAAGCTCAGGCAGGGAGCAGCAGTCAGGTATAAGGATGCCAGCGGCATAAACATGGCCACTTTGATTCATAAGAGTTTTGAAATTGCTGTAACCAAATTTGGTAAAATGATCTAACTAAATGTTTTTGTCCACATTGAAACATACCATATAGGTCGACCACACAGGGGCCTGCATAGATGCAAACACAGAGTAATGTACATTTATACACAGAACCTTTGTGTTTTCTCTCATATAAACACAACCCTTCACAAACACACACACACACACACACACACACACACACACACACACACACACACACACATACAATCATAAACAGGCAAGCAAGCCTGTTTAGCAGTCAGAGTCCAAACTGTGCTGGGAGTCTCTTACTTTCCATATGACCTTTTGTCACTTTGCCAGTGACATTTTAAATATGCTCTCGCTCACCTTTGTCAGCAGCCTTGTCTGCCGGTTGCCAAACAAAGCAGAGCTGCTGAGGGAAATACAAAGAGAGAGAGAGAGCAAGCTAAGACAGAGCGTGGATAAACTAAAAGAGATAAATACAATAGACCCAAATGAGAGGCAGGGGTCACGGCTGAGAGCAAGCACAGATAAAGTCAGGTGGAAAAGTTTAGCAGATGAGAAAGAGTAAGCTCAGCTAGTGAACGGAGAAGCAAAAACAGGAACAGAGAGAGAGTGCAGGGGGGGAGAGACCACAGAAGGCAGAGCTAACTATTAGGTGAGACGTAAATGTAAGAAAAGATAGGCTGAAAAAAAAAACTGTGATGAATCACAAAAAATCTCAGCAAAATGTCAAAAGGTGGGAAAAAGAAGAAAAGACAGAATACGAAAAGAGGCAGAAGGAACTGATAACATGAAGTAGCCGAGAGCAAAAACTCAGAAAAGGGCACGGGCGGGAAGAGAAAGACGAGGACTGAGCGAGTATGAGAAAAAGACAGTGTAAGCAGGTGAAAATAAGGGAGTCAGGAATGGGTTCTGTCGCTCTGGAAATTACAGCCATCTGTGGTGGAAATGTCAGAGGTATGCGAGGGCCCATTTTGAAGCTGTGATAATATGTAAGCGCCATTCATCTCCAGCCAGAAGGTCTAGTAGGATCAATAAAGTCTTGGTATTAATAGAGACCCCTCTCCTGAATTAATAAGACAAACCAGTGCCAGCAGCACTCACTGACATTCAAGACATTTCCACTCTTTTCTATTCTCGCATGCCTGAAACATCACAACGCTGACTGCAGTGCAGGTGCAACATCCTAAGAAAAAGTCTAAACTCACCGTGGAGGTGTGACAAGTAAAAAAGACAGATTTCTTACTTGAGATCAATACAGAATCACAAAAAATGCACTGAAGTAGAGAATGTGCTCTAGCTTACAATTTATGTCAACTAACTTCCATTTAAAGGCCGAGGCAGCGTACCGATGGAGACGTGCTCTCTACCAGTGGTTTCAAATCTTCAAGAGCATGCATGTCCCTTTTAGGCCAGCTCATTAGACGCAGGTGAAGGAGGTTTTTGAGAGGAAGAATGGGAATTATAAAGGTCAGGGAAGGGTTCCTTCCTCTGTCAGCATCTGTTTTGTCACTCTGTCACTCCCCAAAGGCTAGGCGACATTTTAATAAAATGTTCAAAAGGACAATTTACACATTAGTGGCATGACATGCTACGCTGTTCTTGCTTTCATTATTACCAGCATTAAAGTGTGATTCTTCCAAAAGTGCACATGTTTCTATGTGCTGGCAGGTCGGCTATAATTTGCTTCTTCAGTGACAATTACTCTTGACCTTTGGCTAAGTTAATCCAGTAGGTTTAAAGTGATACATTTTAAACACACACTCATGACACATGAGATCAAGTGTCCAACAACCACACCTTAAGTGACCTAAGCAACTTCCATGAGGTTAAGCGACTTTAGTTTCGGTTTCAAGGAACAGGTTGATTAAAGAGCTGAAATATAACATTTAGCAATTCCTATTACACTACACTTACAATACCCTTTTCTGTGCAAAAAAACACATTATTCCAATTTTTTTTTCTCTTTTTTGCCAAATTAAGGGAAACATTTTCCTCAGCTTGAAAGAATCACCCTAGCCCAGAAGTGCTTAGACCAACAGTGAATCTTCCCTCCAGCTCATTCTAGGGGATGATATTCCCCCAGCATGTCCTCAGTCTGCACCTGGATGTCCTCCCACTTGGCCTGCTACACCTCCAGAGGGAGTGTCTGAGGAGCGACCCCCCCCCCCTTAGACACTAGACACCTTGTCACTATCACTCAGTTTAGCCTAGTTTAAAAAAAGAAGAAGTAATCTGATTATTGCCATTTTCTGGCCATCATCTCATTTATGAAAATTCATTGTCACAGCCCCTACTTAATTTCCAAATCTGTGTCTATTTTTTTTCCGGTGTTTTCTGTCCTCTCCTGACCTGAAGATGTTTTATCTCTACGACAACATGGAACAATCAAGGAGACAAGGAGAGGGAAGGCTTCTGGAAGAACTTAGAGTGAGGAAATGCAGATGTTTCCTCTCTCAGCTACTTGTGCTAACTGCTGTACAACACTGTTAGAACCCTAACTCCTAACCTATTGCTTCATCCTACTGTCCGATACATACACTACATGAAAGTGAAGCAGACAGACTCGCCTTGTTTTTTTTTTACTACAGCCTACAGATTTATGGCCCAAATAGGCTACTTATGCTACATGAGAGTTTGTATTTTCCTCTGGCTTTTAACAAAACACAGAAACAAAAAGGTCAATAACTTGTTGTTGTTGAACTTGAAAGTGACTCAAAGTTTGAAATCAGCAAATAAAGTCAGATGACAAATTAACAGATTTCTCCACATTTCCATTGGCATTTGAATCTAATCCCTCTACTGTCCACAGTGCTTCTGTGGATGACGAAAGCTTTGATATTTCAGAGCTTTACATGAGTTCAGATAACCAAAGGATTCAGAGGCTTTGATCAGTTTGCTCTACAACTTTGGTCGTATCAGTTTCAAAACTCCTACTGTTCCATGAATCAAAGTAGCAGCTTAAGTCTCCTGTGTCCATTTTAAAGCTCCAATCCCTGAGATTAAACACAATACCAAAATCCAAGAGACAGGACACATCTATATGCGTTCCCTCATTACCATATGCACCGTCATGATCCACACAAATTCACTAGGGCACACAGTGATATTAATGCAGTAAAAGTGCTTCATTATCAACTGCATAATTAACTAACTTGGTCAAACTAAGCTTAATTTGCCCTGATGAAGCAACGCAGCAGAGGAATTTCTCCTGACAGCATGAAATGGTACACAGTCAAAAAATACACACTTGTGAATTTGCTGACATGCACGCAGACGTTATGACTTGCTTGCATATATGCAGCGATACACACACAACTCACAGTGTTGTACGTCACATATGCACTCAAACACACACACACACACACACAAACCACGGAGAAGAGGAAGACCTGAGGCAGTCCGGAGGGAGAGCCGGTAATGAGAGAGGGAGCAGGGGGACAGAAGTTTGGAGTGTGTGAAGCAAGGAAAGTTGGTTCTCACTTCTGAGGCTGCAGAGCCCACACGGGGAACGAGACCGTGTCACGAACAGTGAAGCTCTGAAGGAAATGTCAAATCACTGGTGTTTGAAGCCGAGGATGTATGCATAGCTACGAGCGCAAATGAGTGCTTGTGCATGTCTGATAGAGAGATAGTTAAATAAAAAGAACTCCCAGCGTTGCATGCACAACTATATGCACAGCTGTGTGTGTGTGTGTGTGAGTGTGTGGTGTTTGTGCGTGATCTGGGCCTGCAGCGCACACTTGAGAGGGTAAGTGGGTGATCTGGGGGCATGATTTGATCAAAGGCACTTTGATCGTGTGGAGACTTGGTCCAGTACCAAATACTGTATAAGTTTGCTTCACACCAATACCCCCCCCGACACACACACACACAAATACACACACCCATGTACACACACATGTCCACGCGCACGAAAGCAATGGGATAATGGGAGAGCAATAACACTGGAGGCCCCATGTAATGGCAGCTAAATTTAATCCCATGACAGCTCCCCAACTTGAGTGGAGAAAATCAATCAATGCAAATGGAGGCTCAAATTGCCACAGTCAAATGTTAAATGACTGGCAGAGTGATGTGGCATTCTGCACAAGGCCAGTCTTGGTCTGTCTCATTCTATCTTTTTGTTGCCCCTCACAGCCTGGTAGGTAGTGTGTATTATTCAATTTCAAAGAAATGCATCCCTCTTGAGTAGGAAAACGATTATATTTACTCTGAAATATTAAGTGTGCAAAGCCATGGCATTGACTTCACAAGCAGTTCATTCTGACTTTGTATCAGAGGTTTTTACAAGCTGACAGGGTCTTTTTGTTGTTACAAATATTCAATTCACTATGTCGCCTTTGTCTTACCTCGCAGTGTTAGTAAATGTTTATTCTCAGTCTACATGCAGTAACCACAAAGGTGAAATGTTCACCTTGACACCTCTTTTATCAACAATATTTTTTCATTTCTGTTTGCCTCCTAACACATTTGTATTGCCCCCACATGCATCTCAGGCTTTATCTTCCTGCCTGGTGGAAACACAAACAATCTCCTTGATCATTTCCCGCTCACAGACGCTCTTTTATTGGAATATCTTCACTCCATTTTTTTTTTCAATATGCTATTCCCCTTTTATGCCAATTTAACTGAAAAAAAAAAAAAGGTAATTGTCTCGAGATAAATCACAATAATCAGACACTTCAAAAAACACAAGTGCTGGTGTGTTGTATTGCTAAAGCCCCATTCAAACAGGATTAATATTCCAAAGTGACGTGGGTAATGAAATATCTGCTATGCTCCTCTGGAACTACAATCATGATTCCGGATGGTTTTCAGCGACTCGGAAATTACAAGAAATTGATATTCAGTGGGGGAAAAAAATAAATTATTTAATCAAATTCAATTATTTGGAAATAGCTTCCAAAGGGTTCTTTCTGAATACATGTTAACATGCATTTTAACGTATGGACAGCACTCTCCCTGTTCCAAATGGTTACATATCTATGAATCCAGGAAAAAGTAACTAATAAAATCCTGCCAAATACAGAAAGTGTACTGTATGCTTTTTGTACAACAAAGTAGTATGTCCCATTCCTCCTTTTCCTACTTGTTCCCAAACGCTGATATCTGTAGTCGGTGTGCAGCGTCAGTACTTTAGACCTCCTGCGTGCTTACAGATTCAGCTGACAGCAGATAGCAGAGTGCACTGGAAGCAAAGTGAGATTGAGAGGAAAGTGTGAATGTGTAGCGCTGGTGGTTCAACATGCTTTTATGGCATGTGGAAGAGTCAACATCAGAGGACAAGCACATCAGCTTTCATCTGGAAAAGGGAGTGCAGCGGCGCAAGCACAGCAGGCCAGGGATCTATGTAAAAGCCGGTCCAAGAAACACACACACACACTGACGCACGCACAAAAAAACATACATATGCCTTTTCCACACAATTTTTTCCAGTGCACACAAAAAACCACACACATTAACACTAAATGGAAACACATTCAATCAAATTCTAAACTGATATATTATTCGTAAATCCATGCATTCTTCATTCATACAGCCATGATTAATATTCTATTAGGAGATAAAAGGGGGTTTGCCCTGCTACTTCAGCTTGATGATGTAATCCTTTGACACAACATTGGCCAAATGAACACCACATACTGACACAAGCACAACCAACACGCCTGCATGTACAGGATGTGTTATTGTACTCTCTTCCGCACTTTGACTTGCATTTGCATGTGAGTCTTCAGACTGAGTGCATCCTGGAGTGCCAAAAGAAGGGCATTTTCATTCATTGCCTACTGTATATTTGCCTCTATCTGCAAAATCATCTTATCCTCTGAGTGGGCTTTGGGAAAATGCACTCAAAGCCATTTAAATGTTTTGTCTAAAACAAAGAACAAGGCTGACAGGCCATTTGAGGGTTTTTTTAGGCTTGGTGATTCACACAAGATTTTTCATACCCTGTATCAAAGCACTTTGATGCTTCCTTTCACTTATAATCCTGTAACCCTGCCCTTTGTGACAGGGTAAGTGTGTATGTGTGCACGCTCTGTCTGTATATGTATATGGCTATAGACATTTCTTAAAATTCAGGGAGGAAAAAAGAGGAAGCGGCTTCGCTTTAAACTTTTAAAATTGAGCTTGAACTTAGGAGGAACCTGAGAAATAAATTTCACATGCACACAAGTGGCCTCCAGACTGATAGGAATACAAAAGGAAATCGAGAGATTATACCAAACATATTAACTCCTGTTACTTTCAGCGCTGGTTGTAAAACAGTGGGACTTTCATTTCTCCTCCCGCAATCATTGTTCCCCTCTTTCCCTCCAACCTTCTCCCAGAAAAAATGTACTTGTTGAGACAGGCAAAATGGTGGGTGTGCAACAACAACATTTTGCTAAAATCAACATTGTACAATGTTCATTATATATGAGAATTAATGAGATTTTATTGATAACAATGGCACTAATGTATCTGCTCACAATTCTTTATCAATCCTTATACCCTTATTGGTTCCTAATCAATTTCTTTGAGGAAAAAATGAGGCATTCACAGGTTTTCAGTGTCAATGCAACTGTTTTATTACCACTGAACACAGATTAGAAACACAGTTTAAAAAAAGCATTCACGTGTGAAGGCTCCATTGTTCCATGGCTGCTAGCTCTAGCAATAACATGTCTTCATCTAAAATGGATGAAATAAGAGAATATTTGCTTAAAATATTCCAAGCCTGTGTGATGCAAATGTTTTTATAAGAGGATAAATACCCTTGGTAGCAGTATTGCCATTTGGCAAGCTTGGGAAATGCCAGAAGGGCTGTCTGAGCTCTGGGCTGCCTGGGCCACAAAAAAAAGAAAAAAAGAAAATAATGTATGATTCTTCTATTCTGGCTGTTTTTTAATCTGCCGTTTTATTTGATTCTCAGAATATCTTCTTTCACGATACCCTTATTGCTAGCCTTTTAGGGTTTATCATTGTATTATTATCAGGGAATAGAATGCCCTCAGACAACTTGAAGGCCTTCTAATGGTTAAATTAACTCAAAAAGTAATCCTGAAACTGGATTCAGACTCTATGGCTGACAGAGTTCCTGGGAAAAGCAAATTCCTATCGAATGTACTAACTTGGCTGCATGTAGGTAAAATATTGGGGCTGTGTGATACAGTGTTGCTATACGATAGAGGTTGTATTGTAGCTTTAAAGCTAGGATGAGATGTTGAAGTTGAGGAATTCAATAATCTTTTCATTGTATTTGTTGTCGTAAATCAGCATTTCCGATTTTGATGCAGTTCATCAGAGGTAGGGACAACTGCTTGTACTGAAAATTGGACGGCTGTATGTCATAAATGCCAGGGCTGATTTTTGATTCAAGTCCTTCAGGTGCTTTCGATAGTTTCTGCGCACACACACACACGCAGCTGTCAGAAAAAACATGCCTTCAATGCATAAGGGAAGTGATAAAATTGGAGGCGTGTGATTCTAATGGATCAGACTATCTGGGACCAGCCCCCACATCTAATGTTCACACTGCCTTAATCACCTCCCCACAGGGTACTACTGTTGCAACTGGTCAAATATGTCTTTTTACAATAGTTTGCTTCTCGTTTAATAGTATTCATAAGTCATGTCTGCTGTGACCTTGACTTCTCGTTCAGCAGGATACCAACAGATCTGAGGCAGTAGTGAGCACAACAGCATTTCTCTGCAGCGCTCTATTCAACAGCAGTCTGAGATGCCAAGTGGATTTCTTTTGGCTTCCCTCTCATTCTCCCACACACTTCACAAACACCCTCTCCCAGCAAATTTAATCTGCCGGTTACACGAATACAAACACCTCTTACCGCACACAGGGCACATGCACACTCACATACTACAAAAGCCTTTTTACTTTGCCTGGTCTTAATATTCATGGCTTTAGAAGAGGAAAACACATTCTGAAAGGATTTCTAATCAAGGTAGCCTCTTAGCCCCCTCCTATGCTGCTCCGTCCAACCACTGTGCAGACAAACATATGCTTTCATTAGTCTGAGTGTCAAAGAGAGTCGGAGAAATGGAAAAGGCTAAAACATTTTTTCAGGCTGATCTGTGCACTGAGAAAGACAGGAAAAAAAACGTAGAAATGGACAGAGAGAGAGAATGATGCTTGCATAGAGACAGAAACGAAGAGACAAACTGGAGGCCATTCATTTGTTTCCAAAGTGACTTTGTGTTAAAACTAATGGAAAGTGTCAGCACGCACACTGTAGAAGAAAGATATAGCACAATAAACAGCGTGGAGCACCAAGGGCAGATGACGTGCATCAGAGTATGTGGCTATTTCCTCTCTCATTGATCCACTATTGCGTGCTTAACAGAGGTATTGATTACAAATTGAGACTTGTTCTGCCTGAGCTGTGCATATCTACCTCTTATCAATAGAGGTCAAGGGGCCGCTTTATCATTCATATTAGGTTTCAGTCGATGGTACAAGGGTCACTTCCTTGGATTTACTCACCTCCTTTATCTTAAACTGTTATACACACACAGGAGGACTCTGTATTTCACTGTGTGCATGTTAAAACATTGACAGACTGGAAAGACTGAAACCGAGAGGCTGCCAACAGGAGACGTTTCTCATCAAGATACAGAGACAAAAGCGGTTGTGATTATCCACTTTAGTTGGGCCAGTACAAAGACAGTTTCAAAGCTGACCTTCAAAAGCTGGGCAGAAAGTCAAAAAAACTTTTCTCCTTGTTATCAGTTTGTGTTCAAACTTTTAAAACTCCCCTACTTCAAGTGGAATAGAACTTTGTTAATAAGAGGGGAATAGTGTATAAAGTAACTTCATGTTAAATAAGGGGGTGTCCAAAAAATTTCCCTAGGAGGGCCAAAACTGAAACATGGTGGGCCTCAATCCATCATTTCGTATTAATTTGTGTTTTATGAGACCACTCATGTCTGTGTGGCAAACTACAGCTATAGCCAGCACTGGTTAGCTAAGCTTGGCATAAATAATGGAGACACGTTAGCATGTCTCTGTCCAAAGGTAGCAAAAAGTACATTTTGAGTGCTCTGTGAAAGTATTAAGAAGTTGCGTTATGTGCCAGTTTGTTTCTCAGCCAGAAGGAGTGACTTCCTGAAGTCTCTACATGTTGCTTGACAAGAACTTACTCAACATATAAAATGTTGATTAGTGTCACATGTAGGCGATGCGAGGGAGATTTTGTTACCTAGGACACAGAATGAAGCATTTTCCCCCTCTTTCCAGCCTTTGTGCTAAGCTAGGCTAACCAGCTGATTGCAGCTTCACATTTACCATACAGATATGGGAGTGATACTGTATCAGTCTTCCTGTGTACCTCTAAGCGAGCTAAGTGATTTGCCATTATTCCTATAATCTCTCTACCTGCCAGGTGGTAAAGTGTTGGAAAGTCCAAATTTACTTTGGCTTAAACAGCAAATCTGTTACATCCCAAAAGATTTAAACACTGCGCCACTATAAACACAGCACGTCTGTGGTGCCCAGTGGTTGAGTAAGCCACTGAGTATTTGCATGGCTTCCTGCCCACATAATGTGGATGAATGGGCTCACTGTCCTGCTGCAAGGCTCTCCCTTCCCTCTGCAATCCAAGTAGGTAATTGAGTGCTAATCGAGTGTAACCTCGGAGAAGAAAAACAACATAAGCAAATGAAAACACAAAAGATTAGGCACCAGCTCGACCTTCAACAGTTTCAGCACTTGTCAGCGAACCGCTGTCAGCGTCCATCATAAGGTATTCTCTCTGACCAAATCAGATGACAAGCTTAGTAACTTTCTTACAAGCTAACTTCACTCCTCCTCTTTTTCTCTCCATGCTGTCCTTTGTTCTATCAGACGCCCCTGTCCTCATCCTATCTTTCTATCATCTCCCCATTACCCTCTTTCATATTCTTTTGCCTCACCCTTTCCTGTTTCAATTTTCCTGCCTCAAATTTGCCTTTGTTACCTGGTACTTTCAGCCTCAGTTGTTCATATCCTCTCCTCCTCCTCTCATTTTTGCATGCAGGTCACCATAGTTGTGGGTGAAGCAGCACAACAGTACAGGAGGGAGCAAAAAAAAAAATAAGAACGGGACACAATGAATAGTAATTTATTGGCGGAGGAAGAAGAAGCAACGGCTTCCTTACACCTCTCTCCCCTTGTATCACTCTCATTGCCCAGCAGGATTACACATAATATATGCACACCCACAGAGTTGCTCTGAGACAAAAGGCCAAAAGAGATAGACAGAGAAAGAGACTGATGGAAAGAAAAATACAGAGAGGGTGACAGAAAAAGACAGACAAGAAGAGACAGACAAGTCAAGGTTCAGTTCACTCAAATAGTTCCTCCGAAGTAAGTTTGTCAGAGAAGTAAATTTTCTCCACTGCGGCATTACTCATTCCATCTTTGTATGTAATTTCTCTCTGCAACAGCTTTCCAACTCAGACACCTCTTATCAACATTAAAGTAGAATAACAATTGCCATGGGAATATGCCAGTGGGATTTTACTTGCCCCTTTATAGGAGCACCTCTAGATTGACCTGCCATGCAAAAATTATAGCCTCCTCATATGGGATGTTGCACAACACGGAAAATGAGATCCCGGCGAAAACCAGTCTGACTGAGATAACGCACTAGTAAAACCGCAAGGGACCACCACTCCAGGACGATGTAATTTTTCTCTGAGACGAAAATCAAACTGCATGCTGATTGAAGTGTTCATACGACATATCTTAGTGGTTCAGACAGTTATATTAATACATTGTCTCTCTGACAAATATGCTCTTTGATTCACTACAGAGAAAAAAAGGGAAAACAAATCGGCAGTAGTCTCCCCAGAGTTGAAAGTGCTATCAATCTTCCTACTGCACAACAGGGAGGTGATCAAAGAGCTTAATTGCGTTCCTTCCTGGAGCAATCTATGGGATGGAGAGACTATTTGAGTTTGAGTCAGCATTTTGACCTGTGTCACATGATTTTCTCTCCCATCTGTCCTGTTTTCTGTAAAGAATGATCACAAAAGTTAATCTAAAGTTGATATTCAGAGAAATGAATTAAATAGACTCCTTTAGAGTACAACTTCAGTCAGCTCATTTTAATTTGAATCGATTATGTTTTATAAGGATTGTATATATATAATTGATTTCCATAATGAATCAAATATTCCTCAGAGGGTTGTGTTCTCTCAGAGAATTGTGCCATTATATCTTCTAAGTAGCCTCAGTGGCATGTTCAGCCTGTTATTGTGGCTTTGTTAGTTTAATAAAGTTAATATTGAATTTAACTGAAACACAATATGCTGATCAACCTCAGAAGCCACACTCTCTAACTTTCCTGCATCAAATGTTTCCCAGAAACAGCCTGTCCCTTTTTTGAGCAGTTTGCAAAAAGCTAGAGGTATTTTCTGTTTTCACCTCAACCAGACACAGAAACAGCACGAGCAGACTGATAAATGTCATACGCAAACGATTAACCTAGTTGTTGTAGTTTAAAAATGTATCAGTTCAGATTCCAAAAACTGAATTGACCTGTTTTCTCATTTTAAATAGTTGGTGAAATAACTTTCTGACCAACCTGCAGCCTTTTCCAGGCTCAAGTCTGCACACTCAGTAACATTACTGCCACTCAAAAAGACATCTATAAAATTCTTTCAGAGCTGTTGCCGTACCCCAGCATAATAACAAGTGTTTTCTAGTGTTTCCCCTTCCCTGTGCTTCTATTGCTCCCCTGTCTGTCTCTCTCCGTTTGTGTTTGTGTGTGTGTGTTGGCGTGAGTATGGTCTATCGTCCTAATTCTCCTGGCTCCCGGGCTGGCTCTCTCACACGCCTGCCTGCAATTGGTTCATCACCTCTCCGGTATAAACCCCAGTTCTTCTCCCACTGGTTGTCAGATCATCTCTCAGCTACTGCAGTAGATACATGCTTCTGGCCCTTTGATTAGTTTGTGCTCAGAACATTTCCCTGTGTTAACTGTCTTTTCTTCGTGTACCTCAGGTTCACCTCACATCACACCTGCCTGCTTGCCTGCCTGCCTACCTGTCTTCCCTTCAACTGTCTAGGCAGCTACACTCAGACCCTTGCCCCTGTTCCTGCACGGCCACGCTAACCATCTCCCAATGCTCATCAGTCTTAGAGCCTGCAAGCCATCATCCTTCCACTCCATTCCTCAGTACTTCGTAATGAATTTCCATAACCACCTCACCTCTGTGTATTGCTACACAGAGCATCATCATTGGCAGCTGTCTGTCAGGGGTAGAACCAGCGTCTTGTTGGGTCGCTGGTTCGATTCCCTACATCCCCTTGCTCTCTCCTGATGTGATGCACCTCGCATGGCAGCCACCGCCCTCAGTGTATGAATGTATGTATGAACTATTGTAAGTCGCTTTGGACAAAAGCATCTGCTAAATGCCCTTAAATGTAAATGTAAATCATCCTGATTCACGTACTCAGTAAAGCGTGTTTAAAACCCAGGATATAATGCCTGCACGCACCTGCTTCTGAGCCCCTTTGCTCGGGGGCCATGCCCATTGATTTTGACACCCGGGAAGTTTCATAACGACTTTTTACAGGCTTCTGATTCTTCTGTGCTGACAAAATCTGTCCACAGACAGTGACTCAGTTGCCGCCGAAATAGGTGTCTCCAGGACAACATTTTGCCATGACACGCACACACAAATACACAAACATGCAGATTCACAAGAAGAAAGAGATAACAGCGGACTGTGTCACGGCTGATAATTATGGCAACACACATTTGTGTTTCCCAGAATAAGCGTAGTAAGCTGTGAAGTCAAAAACACAGATATCTAAGACTCAACTTTAATCAAATCTTTAAAATCTTTCAAATAAACATTGCAAAAATGTAATGCTACCTAGCTTCTGCTGTCATAAAAGCAATACACATAGGGTTACAGCTACATATGGTATTCAGTGCCTATTTCTACCCGGCCAGGAGAGATAAAGCACGTATGGTACATAAAAACAAATACTCGCACAGGCATTCAATCTTTGAATCTTTAGAAGAACGGACTTGCAGTGAAACAGTGTCAACATAATCAGAATGGAAAGCCAGGTTGAGAGCCCTTTATCCAACTGTCTGGTAAAAATGATAATAACACAACAGTATTTGGGTCATGAGGAAGCCTCAGACAGACTCAGGGTGAAGAGGGCACAACTACTTTATGAGGACTATTCTTCAAAGTTTGACAGCTGCAACCAACTTCAGACAAGGAGTACATAAATGTCTCCCTTCCTGAAATCATTCAATCCAAACATCCGCCCTGCTTAAAGGGACAGATCACCACAAAATCAAAAATATGCATCTACTCAGCGACGAGAGCTTAGCTAACACAGCTAACTAAGCTAATTAACAATACAGCTCAGCGGAGGAGGACACCATGACTGTTTAGATCCCACTGTCATTAGCATGAGCCTCTCGTCCATGAGTACAGGCATGCCTCCTTCTGTGCTGGGGTAGTTCCTACATGAAACTACTCACAACATGGTCTGTGGATTATCTTGAGTAGCTTTTCAGGAAAGAGAAATGCTGTTGTTTGGTGCGTTGCTCACCACAAGCTGCGTACCATCTAGTTACATTTTTCTGGAGAGAATGCAGATGTCTCTACGGCCCATAGCTCCAAAATTTGGCAACTCACACCAAAACATTCAGGATGGCTAAAGGTAGAAGAAAAATATGTGTTTTTGTGTTTTGTGTTTTTAAAACAGGCGTCACAGTATTCTCTAGTGTCTGTACCGTTTCTGTGTGTGTGCTCACACGACTGTGTATCAAAATGCATTATCACATTCTAAGCTTGCATGTGCGGTCAGGTGATATAGGAGGTGTGAGGTAAGATTGGAGAGTATGTTCGAGAACATCCTTTGATGAGCCATGCGTATGACTGTGTGCGTGAACACACATAAGTGTGTATGCGTGTGTGTGTGTATGTCTTTGTACCACCCTCCACCCACAGGCTTACAGTCAATCCCACTTTGGCAGAGTAATGGCCCAGGTCTCGATTGAAGTTACCCTTCATTAGTAGGAGAACAACGTCAAAGAAAGGATAGTTTGGATGAAAGTATTACGCTGTAATTCAGAAGGGCTGAGTTCTTTATCGAATCCTATGCGAGAGGGAAAGGGCCTAATGGTTCAAATTGCCGAAAAATTACAGCTGCGATTCACACTTCAAAAGACTCTGATTTTCCCCTGGCCTTTCTGCTTAGATGTGCTGAACTCTCTTTAGACTGAGGCTGTACTTCTCAGATACACTTTCCAACCCTAATTTCAGACTACCTCATACCCATCTGTCATCTTGACCTCTGCACCCTTGGGTGATTCACTGGGTGTGAAAGTTACCTGTAACATCCTGTAAAGGGCACCAACGATCTGAAAGGTTTAATAAATGTATTTCTACAGTCTTCGATAAGATAATGTCGTCGCAAACTCTTCCCTTCATTGTATGCAGCTTGTGTTGTGTACTGCGCCGGTGACATGCTTTGAACCTTATTTTGACGGCAAGCATCAAAATGTGCAAGTGCACTGTTTTCGACAGCAAGATGACATATGAAGAAGGAGGCACTTTTGGTAGAGGGCAAATAAACATTCTACTGAGGTGTCCTTGAGCAAATAGCTGATGTCTATGGCTGACAATGGATTCAAGCCTCCTTGTAGCTTCTGAAAAGAAACATTTGAACTGAAATGTTCCGCAAAGTATCCAGTCACTGCAGGTTGTTCTAGCTGGTAAGCAGAGTTGCCAAGTGTTCATTCACTTGTTAACTTCTTTTTCAACTTATTGGGGAAGAGCTGTCAGCTGCAGTAAAGTTTGTGCAACTAAACACAGCATGGTGCAGTTCACACCCAAATAGTTACCTGCTGTTGGGAATCAGAGCACGGAACAGTATTTCCTCATCCAGTGAAAGAATCTTGACCTGTGACCTATTGCTTTCACTCCCCCTTAAGACATGTAACCTTGCAAAATTACAACAAATCAAAACAATGGACTGAATAGCAAAGAAATGCTATTATCAGATTAATCTACCATCAAGGTTTTAAAGTCTTAACTATGTGCCAAATAGACAAGGTCTTCTTTCCCATGCCAAAGCTTCTTTAAGGCCAGTGGTTGCTCATCAAGACTTCCCCCCGCTGAGAGAGCGGCGCTGCAAAGACCTTGGGTTACGGGAAGCAAGGCATGACGCAAGACCCCTGCAAATGGATACTCCGAATCCCAGGTGGCGTCTGTTAAAGAAGGGGCGGTGCTCTAAGGAGTGCATGTGTGTGTCTGCCTGTAAGTCTGTGTGGTTAGGTCTGTAGGTGTGCTGTAGGGTGCAGAGGAGATCAGTGGGGAAGGGAGTGCAGAGCGCGATGGAAGATTGTGTGAAGCACGTGTGGGGAAAAACACAAGGCAAGATGAAGAAAGTCAGAAACAAATGGAGAGAAGAAAATACAGCCAGTAAGAGGGGAAACTGGAGGATTAAAGCATGAGGCTGAGTCAGGTAGACAGTCCTTTCAGCTTTCAACATGATGCCCTTAACCAGCCTGTCTGGGTTTACCCTCAAAGGACTTTTCTCTAAACTCATAACCCTCCTTCCACCTTTATCTCCGTCATTGCTCAATCTCTGGGCCTTTCCCTCCGTCTCCCATTCAATCTTTCCATCTGTCCATCTCTATCTCTTTATCTCTCTCTACATTTACATCTTGGTGTCTCTGCCATTCATCTTTTGGGGTGCCTCCCTCCATCTCTGTGTTTCAATCCTCACATCTGTTCTCTTCCCTAAACAAATTAAATGCTGTCTGCAATTACCCCCTTCACATTGCATCTCCTGGGCTCAAATAGCTTTGTGAGTATACGTGTGTGTCTCTCTACCACTTTGGAGAAAAGGTTTTCCTATCTACTTCCAAAATTTTGATGTTTTCTTTTGCACTTCAAAAACTCTTGCAATCATCACCCTGTGCACAGAGGTCCACACACATGCTGAGGTGTGAGAATATTTGCTACACGCCTATACACATTCACTGAGGGGGACAGTTTGTGAAGCAGTCAAAAGAACACCTCTATCAATTTTCAGGCCCTTTTTCCTCCCCAGAACATTTTATTGTTCTTGAATCCAAGCTGCAGCCGCCACTGTGGTTATAAATAATGAACACAGCTCCTGCTGTAACAATACTCTGAATACCTTCTTTCTCAGTGGTCCTATAGAGAGAGGAGTTCGGGTAGGGTATATAAACCTTCTGTATGGTGCGATGCAATTTTTTAAATCATTTAAATTACCCCAACTATTTTGGCATTCCACGGCATCACACAGCTCAGCGGGTCTGAAAAAAACTTCATTGCAGTATACCAAAAATTGCCTGTGATGTTGATGCTTGCCACATTTCCAGGCTGCTGGGATGTGCATTTTAATTGGATACCACTGTAACTACATCTGTGTCGAAAGCACTGCTTTTGAATGCTGCACAACCACTCACAGCCCCTTTGGGGAATAAAAACTGGAGGAAAAAGTGAGGAGAGAGGAGGAAAAATGAATGAAGATGGAAGGGAGGTGTGAGAATGTAATTATGAGAAAAACATGTGACAGAGGCAGGATAAGAGAGCGGCTGAATGAGCCTTTAGTGAACAACCAAGGTGCTCTCTGCTGTTCTGAACTCACAAATGAGCCACGCAGCAGGAACTGAAGCTGTCCATGGTCCTGAAGGTTCTCAGTTCTAAGAGCTGCAGCTGCAGTGATAACAGAGATGCTAGACTAGAAGATGCTGCAGCAACATTATTGCAGTAAAGTGATTTTACTAGTTTAGTCATGAGAAGCAAAAGTAGAGGTGGTTACTATTGTAGTACTATAGTCCTCCTGGAGCCACACTCTTCACATATATTTTATAGAATTTACTATCAGACGGATTTCATGATTTGCAAGAAAAAATGCCAAACTTTACGTTAGGATTTAGCTATTTTGTTTGTCATGTACAATAGTAAACAAAAAAACCTTATTATTACAACGGTTTGTAGAGCAGTCCAGGTTCTTTTTGTTGCCCAAATACAGACTTTTGCCACCTGGTGGTATGGAGAATACATTTCTCTCGCGGAGGCGCAGAATGCACAAGCTAGTTGACCATTGGCTGTAAATAAAGGCAACATGAGGTGACGCATTTGTTAAGCTTTGTCACCACTAGTTTTGTGATGACAGTTTAGTGTGGACCTATTTGATGGCGACTTGGAGGCCACATGCTGCCCAGGACCAACTCATAAGTGGCCCAGGCGGTGGGCTAGCTAGAAAAGCAGAAAACAGAAAAAAACACATTTTGCAAGCCTTAAGAAGTTCCTACAGTTGTACAGAACATGAATGTAGCACTCCACGTAGCCTGGCAACATTCAACCCACAGTGCAGCATGTTGTGGTTGTTGTGAGTGCGTTGGTAGTAGCAGTAATCTAGTCTTATGATAGGACCTCTGAAAACAACCCTTCTGTCAATCTGTCAATGAAAAGCGTCAGTTTAACTATGCCTTTATTGTTTTCTTATGTACTTTTAGATGTGTCTGTGTAAGATGTGACCCATTTACAAGTGTGTTTAGTGTGTCTGGGTAGTAGCTGCTCTTTGACTTGTTGGGGAAGCCTTATCTACTCCAGATATCCTGTCTTTATGTCTTGTTTACAGTGGGCGAATCGGAAAACCACTGCTACCTTCGCCTAACATTTCTAAAGGGTTCTCCCTAAGTTATCTTCAGGTCCCACAGTTCAAGATTTCAACTCAACAGCAGGAGCAACCATAAAACATCTACTGAAAAAAATCAATGCACTATGCCTAGTTGCATGATGTGACTAATCAGTTAACATTGTTGGCACATCTGTTGTATCCCTGGAAACTTAAGGCATCACACATAGAGTAAACTACATTAGCACTGTCTTGAGTCAGTGCTCTGGGTAGGTAATTTTGTCCATCTGCATTGACACCTTAACTGGTCACAGTACTGTTAAAGAAATGTGAGCAACACAGAAGTTACAACTTGTTTAATGTGGCATTATTTAATCTGTATTCATTTATTGTCTAGAGATCATAAGTCCCAACTGTCATGATTGTCATGTGATTTAATTGCTCTGTGTTTATAAAAGAAATGTAAAGAAAGAGAATAAAGGCAGACAGACTGTTAAAGCACACATGTTGACACACAACTGTTTACTGCGTGTGACACAGCTTCCCTTCTTCTCTGCCCCTCATTAGATCTTTGGATTTTATCATATCTCACCCAATTACAGTTGTTTTTCTCTCCCTTCAATTTCTCTTACCTTCTACCCTTTTCCTGTCTGTGTTTTTCACTTCTTTTCTATTTTCATTTGTGTTCATTCTCGCTCTCAAGAAGAGCATATCCACTAAAAACTGATAAAGAGTCTAGACAGTAGTGAGATCTCTCTGACTCGTTTCATCTAAATAGGGCACCTGCTGAGATCCCTCAGCATCTGTGTGTGTGTACAAGCACACATCTGTATGCTGGTGTGTGTTGATCTGCATGAATGTGTGCCTGCATCTGTAGATCTGTGTGGAGCTGATGTGCATACTGTATATAATAGTCGGTTTCTGAGTGAGTGAGTGAGTGAGTGAGTGAGTGAGTGAGTGAGTGAGTGAGTGAGTGAGTGAGTGAGTGAATGAGTGAGTAAGTGTGTGTGTGTGTGCGTGTGTTGGTTTAACCGGATAGGTGGTAAGCAGAGAGTCCCTGGGAGAGGTGAGGAGGGTATCCATGCAGCAAATTAAAACTGGCCTTTTTCACTTCCAACTGTCCATCATGAAGGATGGATTCAGAGAAGCTCAACCATTTAAAGAGCAGGAGGGAAATAGATACACCCACACGAGTGACGTCACACACTTTGTAAACTAGAAAACCTGGTCCCCACCTCTCATACACACACACACACACACAATCACAATTTCTTACACATCATTAGGCACAAAGCATTATCAATACCTAATCTCAGCCCCATGTAATTAGTCCCTATAGATCCTTTATTGAACACAATCAGGAGGCAATAACTCAAAAACTGACATCAGCAATAAAGCCATTTCTGCTGATCAAACGTCCGCTAATGTAAACCACTTCAGACAGTGGCAGTTTTATAAAGGGTAAGCACGATACAGCTTCTGGCAGATTTCCTAAACAACTTCAATGTAATTTAAGGCTGAAATCTGCAAGAGCAAGTTTCTGGAGGTACTTCTGTGGCTGTCTTAAGAGACTGTTTTTTCATCGGTGCAGGATGTCTGCCAGAATGTGCCTCAGCAAAACAAAAGATTTAGATTTTTGTGGACAGTTTCATTCCGCACACATCTTAAGAAATAACCCACACTCAGCTTGACAACTGAATGTGGACTTTGATTAGATTCATATCAGACTGGTTTCAACTCACTCTGCGCTCACTATATGCTTTTTACTCTACCAGAACACCACGTCTGAATGCCAGTCAGTCGAAAAAACATAATAACTGCTCTTTACTCCCATAGTTCATGATCTTGACTGGATGAGCTGCATTAGAATGACCTCACGCAGCCATTAAACGCAAATACTAATCCATGAGTAGTCAATACAGAAAAAGGTTTCAACATTAAGTGACACGAGATCGACATTTACCATATATGTTAAATAATGTTTTAAATGACTGTCCCTTTAAGTGATGACCTGCAGTTTGGTTACTTTCCCATTTAGTTTTCCACTATAATGCCCTTGTGCATTTCAATAAAGCCGTATTGTATTTTCCCATCAATATTCAGCAGCTGTATTTTAGTACCAGAGAGCATATTAGGTATTTCTTCTTTACACTGCAGGATCCTGTATGTATCATCAGTCTGTGTCAATAAAGCTTGCTGTAGATATGAGAAGATGACAGCACAATCTCTCCTGTGAATACCGAGTCCTCTCTACCAATCATCATGCCTTCGCTTCAGGCAGTACAAATTAATCTTGCAGTGTTCATCATTATAATAGTGAAAATAAATTACCTTCTTACCTAGCAAGCACCAGGAAAAAAAGACAGCCGTGATTGTGAGATTGCGAAGGCCTGTACATCACAGAGTCCTTGTTTTTCAATACTACTATGAGGTACAAATGATACAGGACGGTCCATTTCATTATCTGTGAGTAGTAGCACAATCTTGTTTCATAGGACAATGTTAAATCATTTATATGCTGATGTGTAGTTAAATTAGGGATGTAGGAAATTGTAGGAAATGTAGGAAATTAAACTTTTCTGTTTTTGTGCAAATAACTTCAATTTGATTTTTATATCAACAGCACATTAAAAGCACGTAACTTATAAAACAACTTTTGACTTCTTCTGTTCTTCTGTATCCTTGTGTTGGTTTCCACCACTTATCCAGTGTTCAAGAGTTTGTTGCTGAGGGTGAAGTTTCAAGTCAATGTGTGCTTGCTTTTTATTCAGTGTATTGCCTCTTTTATAATGAGATGGTTGAAAGAGAAAACCTAACAGAGGGGGGGTCAAATGCTGTCACCCATAAGCGTTACGCTTAACTCCTAACTTTACTGCTATGTCCAAACCTTTTAGAATAACGATCCTCTTATTAAAAGCCACTTTTTTGCTTGAAACTTTACCATAAAACATTTTGATGCCTCAGAGATCCAACCCCCTCCCCTGTGTTATGCTTTCACCCAATGATAGGCTCCAACTCTTCCCCCTCTCACGCTCTGCCTCTCTCCTGCTCTCTCATCACTCTGTATCACCAGTAGCGGCTCAATTATGTAGTGACCACAATAGACCATGAATACCAATTTGAGGGGAGATGGATGGAGGGGAGGGGGCGGAGGGGGGGTCAAAATTCCTGCTAGCCAGCAAAAATCGACAGCGACAGAGCTTGGCCTCGTTTCCCCTCTCTGGTGCCGCTGTAATTCACCTTGCGTCACCTCTATCTCATCCTACACTATGCTGCACTTCAATCTGCCACTACGTCTCTCCCTCCGCTTCAACCCTTCTCTGTATGTCTTTCTCACCCTCCTCGCCTTCCCCCCCTCAGCCTCCTTTCCCACACCAAATCTCTTATTAGTGATTCATATGTAAATGATGCTTAAAATAATTATCTGACCTGGTGCCATCAGGTGGGATGAGGATGCAGTCTGTGCAGGCAGATTCTGCAATGCCTCTTTGCATGCCCAGTGTGTGTATTTGCGTGTGTTTGTGTGATCCGATCTAAAGTCCCCGCAAGGCTTCGGTTTTCGTTGTGGGTTTGGTGTTTATGTATATGGCCTCTCAATACACCAGAATTTCTCTCCCCCTCTCTCCCTTTCCCCCTCCCTCTCCTAATCTCTTCCTCCCTCCCTCTCACAGACATAGATTCAGTTGGTTGCTCCACTTTCTATCCTTCCTCCCCCATCAGCCTTCTCTCTATCCCTCTATCCCTCTATCTGTGGGAGGGATGAGGTGACCATCTGTTGTTCAGAGAGAGCTTGAGAGGGATTGAGGGGGAGAGAGGGAGTCAGACATAGTGGGGGAGAGAGAGTGAGTGAGCAGTGCTGTGTTATTGTAATTTCAGTCAAAGTAGAAGTGAAGTGAACTGAGGGGAAGAGAAGGGAGATATGTGCAATGATAGTGTCACCACAGTCAAAGGTAAAGAGGGATTAACAGGGATTGAAAGAAAGACTGGGAAAGAAAAACAGAAGGAGGGAGAGGTGCTATGATATTGTCATTGCAGTAAGGCAGGCACTGGCAGCCCCTTAGTCTTTGATTTATGTCTCCTTCGCAGTGTGTTTGTGTGAGTACGTGTGCAAGTGTATGTGTGATTTATCGTTCGTTAACGCTGAGGAATTAAACCTTGTATCCCACTGAGCTGCGCACATCAATTACTAAGCCAACAAACGGCCAGGCCTCGCCTCAGTTCACCTTTAATGAGGAGAGGTGGCAACTGACACACATACAAACACACTCTCACACACACCGCGTTTCAGAATCATGCACATACGCACAAACCCCGAAGCCTCCACGCACACACAATAATCCATACACATTTATATACAGTTGGTGCAAATTTACACAGGTGGGCGCTCAGTTACCTTGGCTTCTTGCGGAATGTGAGAAGACTGAACTTAAGTTGAACTTTTCTCCAGGCTATGCATGTTGCCTTGAAGGAGGAGAAAGGCGCATGTGCTTCGTGACCTCAAGGTGAACTTCATACTTCTTTCATGCCACCCACTTGTAATAAACAAGATTAAATTAACCAATATCAAATATCATCTAATACGACTCTGATTTCCAATAGGACAGGTTAAGGGTTTACCTGAGAGCCAATTAAACGAATATTACAAGGTAATCCAATGAGCAGTCATTAGCATAATGCTATTATCCCATTTGCATCAATAATAGCGCCACAGGTTTCAGACAGTTTCCTGGCCATATGCAAAACAGGATGTGGGCATCAAATTATCATAGATATAATCCGTGCTTTGAACCCTCACCAATTAGGTCTGACTTCAGGGGTGATTTGTTTGGGGATGGAATAAATAGCAAGAGAGCGTATTACTGATGGCTCTGAGAGAAAAGTGAAACGAAAAAGTCAAAGTCAATGTGAATAAAAAAGGAGATTCAGGTACCATCTGTGAGGGACCTCAGATCGAAGGCTGCCATGGGGGTTGAAATGTTTGCCTTTCTTGCAAAAGACAATATTTCTAGCTGAGCCAGATGTGTTTGCCCTGCACCTTGGAGAAGGAGTACTACTCTGCTACAGCGGCTGCCAGTGTGCCAGAAGAGAAGAAGTATTTCATATTTACCCAGCATCCAAGCAGCATATAAGCATTTCTCTGTAGGGGGTACACTGAGAGTGCTCATTAGAGAAGACAGAAGGATAAAAAAAAATAATAATAAAAAAGGCAAAGCATAAAAGCATTCTCTTCACTAGATTTTCTTTTAAATGACAGTTGAAAATACACTTGTGTTGAAACGCTTGTTAAAAATATATGCAAAGCAGTTTTTTTTAAGTACTTGTGCATTTTTGGGCGGAGGAATGTTTTTCTACTCTAATTTGTGAGGAAAAAAGAATGCTTTGCATACATTTCAGACTAAAAAACCTCTAATGTTTTTGTTCATTATGATCGGTGATCACATGGTCAGAGTTTGTCTTGGGGCAGCTTTTGGCATTTCACTCTTGCAGTGAAATGCCCAGAGACTTTGATGGTTACATGAAACTCCTGGAATTTCTGTGACATATCATTGAACAGTGTTACATCGTTTGATACTGGAATGATGAAACAATCCCTTCTACTTCTAAATTAAGCTGTAATCTAAGCATTTATTTTTATTTATGAGCGCACATGGCTGTGATAGGCCAGATGTATCCGAGATAATGGTGCAAGGCATTAGGACAGTAGGAATATAGGTCACTAAGCCTGGAAAACATCACTTAACAGACACTCTGAGAAGGAAACGTGAAAAGAAAAAGAGGCAGAAAGAGATGGAAATGGGGACAGAAGTAATAAGAGAAAAATCTCCTACAAGGTGTGTGTCATGGGAAAATGTAGGAAGAGGTACGTTGTAAAGAGCAAGGACATAAAAAGAAAGATGAGAGAAAGCTTAGAAGTCGACAATAGTGAGAACTCATAGAATTAAATGTTGAGAGATTCTTTTGGATGAGTAACTACTTCTTCTCTCCCTCCTCATGCTCATAATCAGTCTTTTGCTCCCTTTCACTTTATTTCCCTCTATCTTCCTCTCTCAGTTTCTCTCCCTCTTGAAGACAGCCAATTACATGTATCACTTTTCAGATGCACTGTTTTTTTACAAGTTGTAGAAAAACAGTGCATCTGTGCAAGTGTTAGAGAGCTCACTGACACTTTTGCTCATTTTTAATCTTCACAGAGTTGCACAGCAGATATGCACACTCGGAGCACACTCACACTTCAATCTCCAAGAACACTCACACAATGAAAGACTAGGACACTTGTGCTGTTGATGAGGAGACAGCGAAAGAGGGAGTGCATGACACAAAGGGAGGAGTGAAGGGAGGAATAAACACTAAAGTCTGTAGAGAAAGCACTACAGTGAAACATAAAAGAATTTGAGGGCTGAATTTACGGCCAAATGAGTCACAGTCACGACAGCCCATAAAATTTGAATGAAATGCTGTAAAACTGGGATTTATAATGATACTATCAGGAGGAATAATAAATCAGAATTTTTGCCTGTTCAATTGTGGTGGGAATGAAGTCTGAAATTGCCAGAGCTGGGATGAAACACAAGGGTATAATAACTCAATATATGAATCCATTCTATTTGTGTATTATGGTAGTGGTTGTGCTAGTTCTGCTCTGTGTTTCTTTGGGTGTGTATGTGCTCTTGTGCTTCTATCTTTGTCAGGACCGATTTGAGTTTTAGATGTGAGGACATTTTGGCTGGACCTCATTTCTTTAAAAGGTTGTGTGACTGTTAAGATTTAATTATGTTGCATTAGTTGGGATCATGAAAGTTCATTCTGTCCTTGGTGTTTATGATATCCATTTTCTGTTCATAATAATTCCTACAAAGTTGACTATTTGTGAATTTAGCATAATCTAAATATTAGAGATTTGCAAACCCAAAGAGAGGCTTAGCTCCCCTGATTCAGGCCATGTTGACATTAGATACTCAAGAACTGAAGGGGAAATTGTTTCCCTTTTACTTTAGTTTACCCACGTGATTGTGCATGCTACTACAAAACTGCTCTGAGACATCACACCCTCCACCATCCCATCCACCATCCATACAGTTTCGACCAAGCTTGTATCTTGTGCTGGCACAGCACTTACTTTAGGTGAAACCATGCGTGAAGTGCAGTCCAGTTATGTGAGACAAACTTAAGTCTCATGAGACTGACCACAGTCTACTCTACGGGGCTACGCAAGGTTGCTGTAAATGTGCTCATGATTTAGTTTATATGAAGTATTTATTGCACATAAATTACATCACCTAGTTAAAAAACCTGGATTATGCTAAGTTTTCATCCGCCTGCATTCCCTGGAAAGCAAACATGGGCTGTAGACCTAATGAATAGCGTCATTGGATCTTTTTCATCATTTCACAAGGTATTTTGTAAAACAGGTGCACGTTCTCCTAAATGTCTTAGCCCTCTGGAAGCTTCAGGCTTCCACACATTTAAATTGTTCTGTGTCTTATCTCACCATCAGACAAAGAACAAATTAGTGTGTCAGCAATTAAGTGACCATTCACTACTTCAACAGCTAACAGAACTTCTTGCCAAACTGCTTGTTGGTGTTTTTTATAATTACTTCCCACTTTCTGCAAGCAAACACTGTGATGCAACTCACATTGCACCCTTTTTCATCATTACTAGTAATGCTCACTGTGCTGTAGCAGTAGAAAAATGTTCTACAACCCTGATTACAAAAAGGTTGGAACTGTGTTAAACATAAATATGACAGAATGTGATAATCTACTGATCCATTTTGACATATACTCAAGAGAAAACAGTACATAGACAATATATCTAATGTCTTACCTCATCAACCTCAAGTTGGGGACATAGGGGACAAAAGACTGGGAAAGTTTTGCAATTCTCAAAAAACACCTGTTTGGTAAACAGGTTAATTAACTGGTGACAGTATCATGATTGGGTTTTGAAACGGCCATCTATGAAAGGCGCAGGCAGGACAAACCCAGAGGGTAACACTGTAATAGCTACTGTGGAGTATAGCTGACTACCTCTGAGGTAAGACAGGAGACAGAAAAATACACACACACACACACACACTCGCACAAACCTACACATACACACATACACAAACAGAGCTCAATAATGCATAATGCTCATAAACACTTCCTAAGGCCAGCTTTGAAGTGTTCAGCTGCCACTTCCAGTAATCCAGAAACTATATCATGCTGAACTTACAGTATACTGCGCCAGATCAATTACAACAGATGGAAACAATTTGCAGTCACACTTCATACTTCATACTTACTGTCTCAATGCCCACACAAAACAAAATTGCACATTTAAAGGGATATTCCGGTGTAAGTTTACTCCATGGTCTAACACACCATGACACCGAGTACGACTCCCCCTCGAGAGGTCAAGCTTGCAGACCACTAGCTCACGTAGTTTTAGAAACCTCAGAAAAGACTGCACGATAACAATACATTGCAGTATATGCCTCCAACAAGAAGCCGCCATCAAAAAGCCACAAATAATGCTCCGAACAGCACCAAACTTCAGCAACAGTACAAATAGGGTCCCAGCACATAATTCGAGGCATCAAACAGCAGCTAGCTTAGCCGGATTTCTATTGTAAAGTGAACACAACTCACCACTCTCCACTTCCTGTTGTGGGGAAGCCCGACGAGTCGTTTACCGAGTGTGATTAGAAATGCTCAATTCCGTTTCTATTCCATTTTCGATAATAACTGTTATAAGCTGGTAGGCAAGACACATATGAACATTGATTGCATTTCCATGGAGTAATAATCATGCATTTTCATCATGGAGCTGTGGAACTCTACTGCACTCGGTAATCGACGCGCAGGGCTTCCCAAAAACAAGAAGCTGCTGATGGAGAGTGGAGTTGTGTTCACTTTACAATAGAAATCCGGCTAAACTAGCTGCTGTTTGATGCCTCGAACTATGTTCTGGGAACCTATTTGTACCGATGCTGAAGTTTGGTGCTGTTCGGAGCATTATTGTGGCTTTTTGATGGCGGTTTCTTGTTGGAGGCGTATACTGCAATGTATTGTTATCGTGCAGTCTTTTCTGAGGTTTCTAAAATTACGTAAGCTAGCGGTCTGCAAACTTGATCCCTTGAGGGGGAGTCTTACTCGGTGTCACGGTGTGTTAGACCATGGATTAAACTTACACCAGAATATCCCTTTAAAGCACACGTGCATGTGGGAACATCACATTACATGGATGACTTTACTTTCCGTGTGTATGTAGGCTGTGTTTTACCACATGAATCTTGTATACGAATGAGTATAGTTCGAAACAGAAGTGGACACTTTCTTTGGATTTATTTTTGTCATATATGTTTGTTCATGTGTTTTCTGTTTCAGTATGCTTTGCCAGAGGCAGTCGGCGAAGATAGATCTGGTTGGTTCCTGTGGGGCCTTCCACTCTACCTCTCCCGGACATACGTACATGACGCAGGTAGCTTCTCTTTGACATTCATACTACGGGGTTATCCTGCCTGTCAGTCAAGATGTTGCACATTGCAACACAGACGCAATATCCAAAGAGGTGAACACCAAACAAGCTCATGAATACTATAACATTACTGGTCTTTAGTTGACATGTGTCAGCGAGGATGTTGCAGTGGATACAGGCCATTTCAGCACAAGGGAGATGCTACTAACTGCTAACAGTCCATTTATGCAACAGCTGCATGAGTGCATACATTGTTATGATGGTTCTAAATTCAGTCCACTGATAATCATAGTGTTGTAGCCAGGTGAAATTGAATGATCTACAGGCCTATGGCTATAATGCAAGCACATAATATCAATATCTTGCTACAGGCCGGCTGTATCGAAAACAGATGAGTGAATAACAGCAGTTTAGTTAAATCTCAAGAGGAAATTCGGACATTTTAAAAAGGCGAGAAAAAGAATTAATGACAGAGTCCTTCAGTAAGGTTCATCCAGAATCGTTGCAATTGAACACACCACATGTGGGTCTATATAATATATGTTATATATATATATATATATAATATATATTTTATATATATATATAATATATATTAATGTTTTAGCTTTTACAGTTTGAAATGGCAATGCGGCTGTACTTATAAAGTTTTTTTTTCAAAAGGTATGTCATCGAGGTGATAACATTTCACTATGAACTGGACACAGTTCACAGTATATAGATAAATTGAAGGAAAAACTCCTCTTTTCATTTTTATCAAACACACTCTTGAAACTGACTGCATTCACCTCTCCGCCTCACAATTTAGATGTCAATATTGGAAATAGCTCTCTGCTGCTTAAAGGCCATTTCAGATCCATTTAAAGTGTTTACTGAAATTTTGAACCTCAATATTCGTCCCATCTTTGTTTCGAAGCTGAATCTAATTTGCGACATTTAAGAAAAGGTCTTTCATTATTACCCATTGATCACCACTATATTTTGTATGCCAGTGTGTATGTTTGTGTGCGTGTATGTATGCTGTATGAGAGTGAATTAATAAGTGAGGGTGCATGTGTATGCCAATGTTGACGAGACATTATCGGAAAGCCATCTATCCAGCCATCCCTCTGCTTATCTGGTTTGAGATTTCTGTGGCTCCTGCAGGCATATATTTTGTAAGTTGCCCCAGATGAAAACGACCCCATAACCATAGCAGTGTACAGCAATTAATGAACTAATCCACTTGAAATCTGATACCTTCAGTACATAGATGTTTGTGTCTTTTGTTCCTGGGTTCCTTGCAGCTCATGTCATCTGGCAGGTAACATTATGTAGTTGTAGCATTAGCAACATGGCTACTACTAGCAGTCTTTCTGCTGTCCGAAGCAAGAAACAACCGTAAGAATCTGAATTTTAACTAGAAAACAAGATCTCAAAGCTATAATGAAGGCAGATTGAAACAGCCAGATCTATTAAGAACTAGGCAGGTTTTGTTGTTTACTGATTTAGTCAACAGATTGCCGACTGAATGTCGGTTTTTAACCCTTTCAAGTCCAGATTTGTAAGGTGAAACACATATTGACAGGGGAACAGACATCAACACAACAGCAAAGTTCTCTCCATCAAGTGAATGCTGTCTGTTCACTTTTTATATTCTACATTGGTTTCTATTCCTTCGACTTCCGAGCCTCTACCATCAAGGGGGTTCTTTTTTGTTTGTGGGCAGAGTTTCTACAGTCGCTCCAGGTTGTTACCTGGGGATAGCCACCCATGGCTACCGGGAAAAACAAATCCACTTCCTGTTTTGGTTGGCAGATAAACTTCTTGTAATAATAATCAGGCCTTAATGTTGCCACATGGCAGACAGAATAGCATGGTGAAGGCGAGGCTACTAGGGAACCAATCGCACATGGTGCAGGGCTCCAGACTGCGACCAAATGATCACATTTTGTGACCAAAATTTGAGACAGTGTGACTAAATAAACGTAAACATAAACATTTAGTCGCGCATGTGCGACCAGTGAATTTTTTTAATTTTTTTTTTACACTGGTACGTGGAAGGGGCAAATCAAAGAAACTGGAATCTGGAATCTGGAATCACAGCTGGCAGGCCAATGTGTGTCAGAGGGGCAGGAAATGGGGAATGGCACTGTAAGTGGCTAATTTGTGGAAGGGGGCGCGTCTTAAAGTTGTTCCGAGCATGGAGGAGAAGGTTTCACTTTCAGCGAACTATGGCGAAACGAACTCTTGACGCTTACACCGCAGCTGCTGTGTTACGGCTCCGCCACAGCAGCAGAGCTGATAACATCCGGTTATTTTTAAAAATAAAACACTCAGTGTTGACGCCAGCACGCAAATCTCAAAAAAGAGACAAATACAAGCTCTTCTACTAATCCTTCGATTGGGAACACTTCATGTTGTTGTTTTTATAACACATACCTATAACTGTGGTCGTGAGTGATGATGTGATTACTGTGGGAACCCTTAAGTCTCAGACCGGATCGGAGCCGTAAGGCAGTGGACACGTATCTGGTGGAATCTCTGGGTTATTGTCTTCCCGATAAGTCTAGTAGTGTGCCAGAGTCAAATCCTAACTCAGAGGATCAGGCCAATCTGAAGACACAAATGTGGCGAAAAAGGGCAGAAAATGCTGTTTTCGTGAAGAATGGCTGCGTGACTTTTACTGGTTAAGGTTTCTCAGAGAGACGAATTCCATGAACTGCAAATTTTGCAGTCGATAACCGAAATTTGCAAGTAATGCTGGCACTACACAGTTAAAACATAACACATTGGTCAAACACAGCGCTAGTCTAAGGCATAAAATATGCTGTGACCGGTACTCCAATGAAAATGCAACTCTACTGTCAGTTGCATCAGTGCAGTGAGGAGGCCGAATTAATATTTAAGTTTAACACGCCCTTTTTCACTGCCAAGGAAGGACTACCCTTTACCAAATATAAAAGCAAACTCGAACTGCAAACAAAGAACAGCGTGAAACTTGAACTCAACATATAATAGTTTCTTAATTATTATTATGTGCACCCCTAAATTTTGTGATTGTGCTCCTAAAATTTTCAGTTAGAGGTCACTGTGTTCCTTGTAAAAAAAAAGTTAGTCTGAAGCCCTGTGGTGTCATTTTTCTATGTAACAGTGTACTGAGCAGTACTCTCCCAGACCAACCAAGGCTTACACAGACACACAAGCACAGGGAAGGCACTCTCCCTCACCTTGAAAATAACTGATTGTTTGAGAGCTTGCCATGCCTGTAGCAACACACTGGACACATTGCTAGACATCATTACCTTTCACAGATCACAAGATAAGGCCCACCTTGTGAAAGTCCCATAACTATGAATCAATCTAGGCAAGATGGGAACCGTATTGATTGGTCGTGCCTGCCTGTTAGATGGTTGGAGATAAGGGCCATGTGAGGGATTGCACGTCAAGTCGAAAAAAGGAAGTAGAAGAAGTAGCTCAATGAGGAGAGATTTTTTTACCAATTAATATGATGGAAAAATTTTTATTGACAGACGTTTTGGCACATACTCCAACGCTGATCCCAACTCAGCGCTCTGTAGGAGGCTGTCTGAGTGTGCCCCAGCAGGGAGTCATGAGTCATCAGCACTCCTCGGTGGGGCAGGTCGAGTTGCGAGGCTGGCATTCAAGATGAGCAACACGAAAAACGAAGAAAAGGACAAGGTTATGACTGGGAAGAGGCCCAACAGTCAAACTCGGACAGTGATTGGAGGGATGAGATAAAGCAGGAAATAGAGTGCAAGACAAGGGGCTAAACTTAAGTGAACAGCATGAATGTCAGACTTGGCTCAGTATCATCCTTGAACTTCCAGAAACTTTTAAAGAATGAATGAGCAGACAGATTAAAAATGTGTTTGTGTATTGGTAAAACAAAAAAAAGGAGAAAAAGACATCATCAAGTTTAGCTGAGTAGATAAATGTAAAATGAAAGAGAGGATAGATGGGAATAGGTCAAACTAAAAGAAGAGCAAAAAGGGGGAAAACAGCAAGGGGTCCTGAGTATTGAGACACTTAGATCCACTGTACCTAAACTAACCAACACACATAAAAACAGACAAACAGATCACATAAAGAGGGTTGTCATTCCTCAACAGCTCTATTTGGGTATCCGTTATGTTCACTGTAGCCGCAAATTAAAGGTGCTGCACTGTTCCAAATTGGCTTATTGCTTGAGAGCAAGTGGCGTAACTTTTTATACATAATTTATGTTTTATTCTAATGAATACATCAAGAAAACAACCAAGTAATTGTAAACAATTATGAACAACAAGATGTAGTATAGTATGGGAAATGTGTTTTGTGAAGACTATCCAAATGCAATATCCTTCAATTTGTTGGAATTTCAAGACATTCAAATCTAATTGGGATCTTTCTGTTATTCACTGATGTATTTTCCCAATGCCCCATTCCATTAGGATTCATCCATGTACTTGGTAAGAGGAGCATGTGTTATGGAAAAATGAGCAAACTAATATCAAATTTGATAAGTTTTCCAAGTGTTGCACATATCTAAGCAGGTTAAGTAACAAGTTTCAACTATACTATACTATATTAATGAAGAATAAAAATAACACCTCGCCTGCTCATTTCACAAATGGCCAAGAGATCTTGTTCCGAGTTAACTATTTCCTCACACATTATCATTACACAACTGACCTTCAACTGACTCTCATACACACAGTCACTTTAGATATTGACCACAACTGGAGGGCCAAATTCATTCAACCAATCAACAATTTGCCACAATTAACTGTCAAGCTAATAGCTCAATTTAACAAAAACGTTTCATTTAATAATTTCTCTGTCAGCGGACTCAGGATGTCTTATGTTTTCTTTTAATAAATTCTATTCAAAGTCATTCATATGAAACAGTAGGTTGACATCCAGAGATTAAAAAAAATGTTTTCTAGATTCTGTTCTTCATGGAGACATAAGAGCAAAGTAGCATACGATTAGATAAAAGGTTGCAATCAAGCCCTCTTAATGGAACAACTGAAGACTCTTGGAAAGAAGAAATAAAAAAATAGCTCTAGATGTAATATAGACTGATAATTAAAGCGAAAGGTTTGAAACGTTGCATTTTCTTTCACATTTTTAAGGCTACTGAGACAGCAGCAAAGACCTTTTTGACCTGCGTTGAACAGGGAACTCTGGCTATAATGAGGAAATTTTCTCTCTTGTAACTTTAATTTATTCCAATTTGGATAAGGAGGGCAAAGTGTAAAAGTTCAAAGAGTTTATTTCTCTAAATAAGACAGCCACATTAGCACGGCCACAAACAGCTAATAGTCTTTGGTGGAGTGATAAAAGCTGCCGATCACCTTTGGCCTGCCTGATAAAAGTTACCAATCCCATGAGGTCTATAGTGTGAGTGAAGTTAAATGATGGGAAAAGGCAAAAGGGAAACAAAGATAGTGGGTAGTAAATTAAGACACCATAAGGCTGTGAGACCCCTGAAGAAAAAGCAAGCTACTTTAAAGAAAGATGAAGAATTTGTCTTAATATATGTTCTGTTGCGGTTCAGAGAGGCAAAGTAGGGCTATTGTTGCCTCAGTATAATGCCTCAGTGGAATATGGTTAATTACTGCTTCTGGTTTTCCGGCATAACACCTCTAATTACTGTGGGTGTGATAATAAATGTATAACCTGCAACTGAAGCTGTTTTCATCTCATTGTAAACCTGGGGTGACCTGTGTGAGCCCGATGAATTACTACAAAATGGCATGGTGATTAATGTTGCATTAAGTTTTGTTCAGATTCAAATTCATACCCAAAAGGTTTTTTATAAAAACCTGATAAGCCCTAACAGACCACACACACACGCACGCACGCACGCACGCACGCACGCACGCACACACACACACACACACACACACACACAGAGCCAGTTATCACTTCTAAAAAGCCAGACACACTTTGTGTGTATTTCAGTGTGTCTGTGAGTCCATTCATGCTTTGGCCAAAGTCATTATTTTGCCAAAATTTCAATTAAGTCTGTAAGTGAACATTTGGAAGTAGGGTAAGGGAAAGTGTAACAGTGTGCGTCAGCCTCAATCAGCGTAATCAAAGCCAAAGACATGTTAATCTTTATGATAGCTGTTGATAGCCATCTGCTTTATGGACCCCAGCAGGGTTTAGAAGATTTGATTTGATTTTGATCAATAATGCATAGTAATCATTATCTATTACAAACACAGAATTTATACCCTGGAATAATACATTATATTTGGTTCCCTCGACTTAAATTGTACTTAGAATTTTTTTTTCCTATAACCATATTTTTTTTGGACTGAAATTTCAGTTTGATAAACTGGTTTGCATCAACAGCTATTCCCACTTATTTTTCAACTATTAAAAATATTCTAAAAAATAATAAATGGATAAACAAAAAACTTGTGGTAATTCTAATTAAAATAGTCACAAATATAGACATGTGGAAGTTGCCTAGGTGTATCACAGAGGCAAAAATAAATGTAGCCTCCTAACAAACGTTGTTTACAATGCCTTGGCTCTCAGCAATGCATGAGCAGGCAAAGAAAGAGTAAATCTGGCAGCGACGAAAAAAACAGAAACCCCACCACCAGCAAATACACACAGGTATACACAGAAACACACACAGGTAGAGAATCATGAAGGACCAAAGGCAAAAGCACTCTCTGGGTTCAAAGAGCAGACTTCAATGGCCCCTCTTCACTGAGCATCTTTACCTCTCTTTCTCTTCAAAGTAGCTCTCCATTGTCCTCTCGTAAGTGCAGGTCTCACCTGTTTTTTACTTTGTCTACCATCCAACACCTACTGACTGGCCTTTCATCACCGCCCTCTCACCCCCTTCCCCTCTCCCAATCTGTCTCTATTTCCTTCTGTTTTTCCTCGCCTCTCTCATTTCCTCACTTTAAACTGATCTTCCATTGTACCAATGTAACAAAGCCTCACCCCTCTCTCTCCCACAAGGTTCACAGTGTGTTGAGCCTTCCCTGCTGACTTCATCGTCAGATCTTAAATTGGACTGCTGATGATAGCCATTCACTGAATTTCACTGCACTCCTCAGCCCTCATGATGGGACGCACAACTGTAATGCAACAGACTTGACCGATTTCACTCCTTTAAAAAGTTATTAGGCAGTCTTCTGATGGCCTAATCACTAACATCTCATCTCAATTATATACAGTATGACTCCTTCAACTGCTACTGCAACTTCAACACTCCTACCAGCAGTGGTTTAAGAGATTGAAATGGATTAGTATGTCAAAGTGTAGATGCGTTGCCTGGAAATGACTCCTAGTAAAAGTTGAAGTCACTTCTCAGTAAGTAAAACATCTAAAGTGACTGGTATTTACAGGTGAAGTACACTAAAGTAACAAAGCTTTTTTTCTTCTTCTTTCTTTTCTTCTTTGTATGTTTGCTTTTCCCTTCATCAGCATTAATGAACTTTTGTCTGACTTATCCTATTAATGAACATATCATACCATGTCCTTTCATTCCTCAAGTGACCTTTAAATTAAGTAAAAATCTTCAATCTACAATACAAATATGTAACAGTCTATTTTTTTCATTCAGATTAATGGAAGTAACCAGAGATGAAACAACTGAGAAAAGTTACTGAGAAAACTTAAAGTACTGAAGCACATTGCAATAACTTGCACAGTCCAAGTATGTATGCTGATATTACTCTGGAGCACAAAATGAGCTTCACGTATTGTCAGTTTATAGGATGTTGACCATTTCTACACTCTCTCATTCACACAGTACACACACCGAAGAACATTTTATATTGCTCACCACAGAAGCACAACAGCACATCTGGCTGCCTCTTCAATAAAGTAAATACGGCTCTGTTATTAAAACTGCATTCTAAGTTGTTATATTTTATTTTCTGCTTGATATTCAGTTCCTGGATGCTTAATATCTTTGTGCAAATGTAACATTACTTTCCATCATTTCCATGCTATCAGAATATAAATAAGAGCGCTGTCAATATGTTCTCAAAGTTTTTTCTGTCAATGTAATGTTTGATGCTTATTACAGTAAACTACAAGTACATACAACTACTACTACTACCTACAACTTCTACTACTGTTGCTGCTGTATCAAACTGTTCTACGCTATTAAGTTACATAATGCTAGCCTGGGATGATGTAGATTGTGTCTTTCCCTGCTGTAGCTGCATCTACCATCAGCCTGCCAACAGCAAGGCATTCTCTGTAATTGTGTTACCTCCCAAAGGCTTCTCATCAGTCTTTATGCACTGCAAAAGAAACCTGCGGCGTTAGAGCACGCAGGCACAAGATCAGTGTCAGAGTCCAAAGCAGCGCGCTTTGTGGTGATACTGGAGGGAAAAATCATGATTATCCAATGAAAGCAATGTGATAAGTTGTTCAAACCTTTACAGAGAGCTACACAGAGAGGGAAACTTCTTCTCCTGAACAGCTAGGGATTTTGTCATATTTTAGATCCAATGTGTTCATTCTTGTCGTTCTCCTGTGTGTCCCCCTTCTCTCTCTCTTCTGCTCATCACCAATGCGCAGGCCTCAGGGCTTAGCAAAGCTGGCAAAACCAATTCAGTCACATGAGAAAACAAGCAAAAGTGAATCCAATTTGATAATTTATATCAATATCTATATACCTATCCCTGTCAGTCTATCTTGTATTGTATATGTCGATGCGTGTTGCACACCTACACATGTGCTGTCATGAAGCCAATGTCAAACATTTGCTCAAATTAGCATTTAATTCAGCAGCTGCTCTCTCAGACATTGACATTTGGCACAGACCGGATGAAAGCATACACACGCAACCACACCGACACGCAGAGATGTACACAGTGAAAACATCACACACACACACACACACACACACACACACACACACACACACACACACACACACACACACACACACACACAATATAAAAGTATAAAGTACACAGCTGCTGTAGCAAATAACCACTAAAAACAAAAGACAGCTCAAGAAAAACTGAAGGGAAAATGGAGGGGAGGAGGAGGAGGAGGAGGTGAGGAAATGGGCAGGCCCTGGGGAATATGAAACTAAATCTGTAGCCAACAAAGAAAAACATGTTGAAATATCACAAAAGAGAGACTTGTAAAGGTTAGGGAAGGACAGTGCAACAAAGAGGCAATCGTGCTGGAAAAAGCAGATTATTTTTGGACTTGTTGATGCATCAGTGTGTTGGATGCCATACCAAGTAGCAAGTAGTCGAGTGCAACCAGTACATATATCTTGCTTTAACTGACAATACAAGTCTCTTGAAGTGACAGTCACATTGTGCCTCAATCAAGGAATAATACGGAGAAATCTTTTCTGCATCTTCTTCCAGTTTTACACCATCTATTTATCTTTCCTAACATTCTCTCTCTGTTTTTATGTGTTGTGCGTCTGTCACTCATTTCCCTTTACATCACTTCACAAAAACGCACAAACACACAAACACACACATTAACACACACAGTATGCATTATCTGCCAATTTCCCACTACATGGTGCGTCACGTAAAAGCAAAGTCAGCAGGGCCCTCCATTTGAATGGCTTTCTGATTTCCACCACAGTAACAATCAGCCCATGAGGATCCGGTGGGAATGTGCGCGGCTGTACGTGCTCACTTGAAGGCTTGTGTGTATCACTAGTTGTAGATAAAGCTATGAGTCATATTAAATAAGACCGTCAAAATTCACTGTCCTTTCTTTTCCTTGTTGCAGAGTTTGGAAGCACAAAAGAAATATGTGCAGGAGCAACCCAGTGGGGAAAAGAAAAAGAAAAAATAACACAATTTCTTCCGAGTTCTTAAATAGGGGCACTGTATTGAATTAAATCGCTGCTGCTCCATACATACAGGAGATTTTCAGCCTGGTACTTGAAGGAAAAACAGAATGAAGGAAATAGTGTCACTGTGATAAAACGTCACACAGTCTTTCAGCAATTTGCAGGTTTTTAATCTTGGCTTGGTAGACTATAAATATTTGGATTTATGGGCAGTTTTCACTCGCAACATGTGTTGAATCTTGAATTAAACCATTTTGTGTAGTAGTGGCGGGATGACAAATGACTGCCGCAGGGAGGCTGAACATAGAAACAGTTACATTATTAAGTGGGAAACAAGGGAAAACATCTTTCTTTCTTGTCCAAGTCTTTAGGGTAAGAAACTAGATGGTACAGTTGATTTTTAACTAGCCATTAAAAAGAATATAATCCTTTAAAAGAAAGGGATCTCAGTCATATAGAATGAAAACAGTGTTTTTGGCACATTTTTGGCAGGTGGAGGCACTACAAAAAGAGAATTTTCTGTGTGCCAAGTTAATAATATCCAATTCAATCAAAGTTTTTAGTTTATACAAAAAGAAATTTCTGAATATATACCATTTTGCTTTGCACTCGTTGTGAAGGGGAAGAGCTTTTTTGGGCCAGAGTATGTCACATGTCATGCACTATGACTGTTGCCTTGTGTTTATCCTGGAGGCCTTATGTAATGCACCTATATGCAGCTTAAACAGATGTCAAGCCTCATTTACTTTGTGAGCCAATGAATAATTTGATAGAGATGTTATGGTCATATGGTATGGTTAATCATACATCTGTATAGTTAATAGAAATGTTTTGAAATGTTGTTATGTATATCCACGCAGACATCCAAACCTAAAGTTAAACACATTGAACAAAGCTGCAAAATGCAGTCCAATATAAATCTGTGCTTGATATAGTCTTGAGAGAAGGAACATACACATTTGAAAATCAAATATTTACACATATTTACTCCATTTAATTTGGAGTGAAACTGCTTTGTGTAAATCTGTTTAGAGATGAGAGAAGGAGAGAGAGATGCAGAGAGAAAGAGTGAGAGAATGGGAATGCATGCAGACATCCTGCATAAATTCATATTTTCACTTTACATACACAAGCAGTTTGCATTCAGGCGCATGCACGGCAGTGTAAGGAGGCAGGAAAAGGCAGGGGGGCGCATATGAATTAAAGAGCTGGAGAGAGGAATAAACATGGGGAAAAAGAAATACAGAGAGGAAATCAAGAGAAGATATGAGGTGACTGTAGTAGTTCTTGTTGACAAAGCACTGCTCTCCTAAGCCAAGATCTAAATCATCCCCATATAAACACCTCCAGGTTAGGGGGGATTTATTCAAGAAGTGTTTCTCTCATATATATTTTCCTCCTCAATCCTTTGCTTTCTTATCTTTCTGCTGCTGTGTTTTTCTCTTATATCCGTCTTTCTGTTGTCTTCTCTCCTAACACCCACACACCGTGTCTCTTCTTCCCTCTTTTTCTATGTATCACTGTCATTCTGTCTGTGTCGGTGTCATTGAAGAGAACAATCAAATAAGATGATCCGCTTGCCATTGATGCAGCTTAGTTCTCTGTGAGCCTGGTGCCAAACGGAGCAGAGAGTCAACCGCTACAGATTCGAGCTACATGCAAACAGGCCTCCTGCACAAATTACATCTATAGTTCACAATTGAACCTTTATATTAGTTGGGGTTCATCTGCTAGCTGAGTCCTTACATACGTCTCTCACCTTTTGCCTCTGGAGTACTGTTACTTCTCCATCTTGGTCGTTGTCGTTGCCACAACCACAACGTTTTAAGGTATTATCATTGGACAAGGGATGCAACAATGATAACATTTTCCCCCAGGTTTTTACCAGAAAAGGTATGTTTCAATGTGATTCAATATCTGTCCAGCACTCACTTAGATCTTTAACATCAGATTTGAGTTGCCAGGTCTGTATTACATCCACCACACTGAACCCAACGACTGTATCGTCCAAGTACATTATGAGTTGTAAACTAACGCTGATGTTTATACACACCAGTTTTAAAGTTAGCTTCTTGTCAAGTCTAGCTTACTGCAAATTAGAACCAGCTAAAACCGCCATGGCAACGTAACAACATAATACTCACTTTTCAATCTGCCCACACCCAACAACTCTTTGGCAGTGCTGGGGCTCTGTTTAATTGCCTTTCCAGCAGATTGTGCAATTTTATTTTTGGCAATTGTCACCTGAAGTATTTTTCCATCATAATCTTGCTTCTCAAAGACATTCTGCTACAAACATCGATTTTCTCGTATGCTATAAATCTGGATTTCTGCTAAGTCATTATTACTCACTAAAATGTTGCCTGTGCGTGCCTTTAGATGGCCTCCAGGTTTTCCCAGTTTGCTCCCTCTTTACCCTTTTCTCCTTTGCTTATCCATTCCTTCCTTTCCACATTTAATGTGTATTCATCTCTAGTCCCATTACTTTAATGAGAAGCCCTCCAACACTTCCCACTTACACTCCAAAGAGAAAAGAGGTTAAAACAGAAGGAAAATAGGTGATTTAATAAATGAAGGAACAAATGTAGCTACTGACATTTAAAATAACTTAAAGATAGGAGATAGAGCAACAGTAACACACTGTTTGCCAAGCTTTTATAATGGCTGCAACACTATATTTGTGTGTATGTGTGTGTGTGCGTGTGTGTGCGTGTGTGTTTATGTGTGTCATCATGCGCAGTAGAATTTTAATAGAACAAAATATAAAAAACAACAAACTGTGCTCACAAAAACAAATTGAACCATGTGTGTCCTTTCGTTTCCACACACACATAAACATGCCCACAAGATGTTCAGTGACAGCAACAAAGTACCTCCTGCGCAGTGAGACTGTCCCAGTTCAAGGCAAATCTCAGTGCTGATGTGTTTACACATGGTGATCAGAGTTAATGTCTAATCCAGCTCCAAGGCACTACTACTAATATTTTACATATTGACATGATGCCACAAACATCTCTGCCCTGTCCTTCTCTCATGCTGTTTTCCATCTGCTCCATGTGTCCATCTCCTGCCCTCCCTGTCTCTCTGCATATCCTCATAGTACATCAAAAGTGCCAAGTTTGACTCCCAGCAGCAGAATTGACTCAGCTGACAGACCAAAAGGGTGGGGCTAAAAATAATGATGCGTGGGCTGTCTCTGTAAATGCTGAGGCTTAAACATATAATTTGATGTGATGAACAAATCAAGTACTTTTGTTGTTTAAGGTCCTACTCTTCATTATTTGTGCTATATTATCTATTCATTATTAATTTTCATCCTATATCCATGGGTTAACATTACAACCAGCTGACGCAGTTTGAGGCAATCATTGTCACAAATTTATGCAGCAACACGTAAAAGAAATAAAGATAATTGAATATTTTTGCATTCTGTAGGCAACACCATTACTTCGCCTGTACCAGCGATACATAATTTGCCTTAAAATAGATGCTTGTTGCATTTGAAACAGTTGTTTATTTATGTATCTATTAGACAAAAAAACTAAGCTTGTTGAATATAGCGAACTAGCTGTTGACACACATCTCCCAACTGGCCAGCAAGAGCTATAGGGCACTCAATGTCAGTATATATAAGCTAAGAGCATTCATGTGTTTCAGAGGAGTTGCTCTGGTTTTTGTGCCTAACCTTACCAGACCATAAGCACGGAATCAACATCATTTCAAACAGCATACCAAACAGTTTTAACATATCCTCAGTTTGCAAAAATGTACATTGCCAACATCTATTCTGGCAACTGGGTTGCTCTTCTTTTTCTGTCTATTCACCCTCTCTGCCTCTGTGTGAAATGTTTATTTTCAAGTCAACTCCTCTTTTACATTCAGCCCATTTCCCATCCCGGGGTGAAAACCTTATGGCCTTTGGCACACCAGCCTCTGAGGTTCAAAGCTCCTCGTCCAGACAGTTGAACTCTGAACTGTGACAGTGTGCAGAATGGGCTGGACTAGGGTCAAATAGGTCATTTCAACATTTGCCTTGCCCAATTAAACATTCTGTTGGTGAGAAGATAATAAGGGTTTTGTGCACACACAGTCAAAATTTGCAGACACGTGTTGAAAATTCACAGCACTTGGACACTATTAGCTAAGCACAATCAGAGATCTGCTCCAGTTTTCATGGTAATTGTGAATCATTCTCAGTCATACAGCTTTTGTCTTCATTGTCATGCAGACTTTGTCTAAAGTGCAAGTGCGTGTGCACTGAGTATGCGTGCATACATGTAAAAGGGAGGCACCAGATCACACGTTATCCTGGTCATTAAAGCATACAGTCAGGCCCTAGAGATACAGTACAGACACACAAACAGAGACACAGGAAACCAGAAAGACAAAAGTAGCAATGAAATTTTCCAAATACCCCTCTACACTCTGTTTTGTATGTAACAAGTGTGTCAGTCATTCCTTCGTTCAATAGTATGGATATTCTGGTCCACAGTTTGTTTTACTATGTTTTTCTCTGAGCAAAAAAAAAAAATGTTGTAGACACAGGATCAGCGGTATAATAACAGGCAGTAGAGACAGGGAACATGACCTTGTTCTTCATTTTAGGTAACTACAGGCTCTGTACTAAACATAACATCCACATGACAATGACATTTCTATCCTCCAATTCACTGCAGCAAAGTTGCACTTTGTCAACTAATACATAACAGTGTTTGCCCTACCATTCATTTCGGGAGGCTGCATGCGTCAGTTACACGAGCTGAAGATGTACACTGAGTTCAACATTAAAACCGAAATGAGCAAACGTCGGTTCCGGAGGGAAATGCAGGCAAAAATATCATCTATTTTTGAATCGCGTCACAAATCCAAATGCCATCACCCAACCTATGGCGACCAAACCTGAACCGGGAACCAGTGGCGAGGATGCTTTCAGCAACAAAGTGAGCCCTGCCCTGAGCACTGACACAGTTATACACACTAGCAAGCACAGAAAGACGGCTTTGACCTGTCTTGCCTGTCAGAGAGGAAATATTCCTGCTGGCTCAACAAGAGGTATGGTGTAAAAATAAGTAAAACATTCAAATATGCTGAAGCACTCAGATCACAACTCAGACCACAATTAAAGTCAAGGCACAGGCTACAATATATTATGTGTGTATATATATATGTATATATATATATATATATATATATATATATATATATATATATATATATATATATATATATATATATATATATGTATGTATGTATGTATGTATGTATGTATGTATGTATGTATGTATGTATGTATGTATTGCATAATATACCATCCATAATTCAGAATGAAACCTCTTGGGGAGAATATGGCTGTAAAGCAGGCATGTAAGACATGCAACTACATGTTTATATTACTCTTGGCAATAATGATTCAAGTTTCTCTATTTTAAAAGTATCCAGGAAATTGATTTTCTGCACAAAATGATGTTCAAAGCACCAAAAGCAATACTTGACACTAAATCTGCAGCAGCTCATAACTGAAAACATAATGTGTGTCACTTTCTAAAATGACTTGATCAGGATTCTGGCTAGTGAAGTGGAACAGGAGGCTATTACAACACACAGTTGGACTGCAACAGTGGCACCTGTGTTCTCCACAGGGCATGCAGAAATCTAGGAGTTTGAGAGTGTGTGTGTTTGTGCGTGCGTGTGTGTGTGTGTGTGCGTGTGTGTGTGCGTGCTTGTGATAATCCTAAAGTATATTATTGTTTCCAAGTGTATTTATTGCTTCTGTGACTACCATTATGTCAGTGAGGTAAAAAGAGAACCTCATATACAGAGACAAATCCTGTAGCAAGAAATAAAACAAGACATAGCCAGGTTAGTGTTTACGACGTCATTTGAAACATGATAAGTCAGGACTGCTTATTGACCAGCATGATTCACTTCCTGTAACAGATCCAACAGCATGAGGCACATCACCAGAGTTCCACTCAGAGGGAGCAAAGACTGCTGACTCAGGTCGTGTCTCAGGTTGTACGGCTTCACATGGAGTAGGCAAGACGAATAGAGATAGAGAGTGAGAGAAAGAGCATGGAAGACAGTGGCGCAGTAAAGAAAAAGGTAAAAGGATAGAGAGAGAGCAGAGTGGATGACGAGAGCAGAGAAACAGTGGACTTAATGGAGACAGTGGGTGGGGAAAAAAGATAGTGAGGATAGAATGTATACATGTACACATGCCCTGTGAATAAATAATGCTGTGCTTCATAGTCACGAAGGGCAGATTGTCACATCATGTCATATTTCAAGATTTTCCCTGCAGTAACTCTTGACAAGCACAGGTTAACATTCATCAGCATGTAAACATATACTGTGTATACATACATGAAGTCAGATGTGAGTTGCTGCCAGGCTTTCTTAAAGCAAATGCACAAGCCTTGACTGTCATCAGCACATGCATGCAAATGTACACTTACACGGAAAGGCAAATTCCTCTCTGTGACTACTCGTTTGTGCTTGTCCAAGCCCAACATGAACTGTGGCAGTATATGGTAAATCGTTCACTTTGGATACATCATTGCTCACTTGAAATGAAATGTAGACTGTGAGGCTGTATTTTTGATGTTATCTTGTGTTTTTGTGCCAAGCCCATGTAAATTTACAACACAACAGGCTGCTGGGGAGCTACAACAAGGAATTGCTGTGAGGTACACAGTGTGTAGCTGTTTTTAGGGTGTTCAAGTTAGTAAAGGGCTGTTTTTTAAACTAAAGAGAATGGTTAGTAAAATCTAAGAGAATAAACAGTTTTTGTGGGCGTCTGTCACAGCAGATAATTCGTAAAGGTTCGTTAATGGTAAAGATAAATGCAAATTATTGCTGTTATGATGAAGAACTAGGCTCCACTCCTCACGATAAGAGGAAAGTGCTGTCTTTAGACAGTTAGTACAATGTAAACAGGGGCAATGACACTATAAAGCAAAATCAATCAATGTGACTGCAACAGCAGAGATGATTCATTGCCTCAATTTTCAAAAACAGTAGTGTGAGGTATAGATATAAGACATTGCAACACAAGTGTAAAAGAAGCATAAATAGTACATTTAGCCAAAGATCAAAAGATAGCCTTAAGATGATTTTGAAAAAATACAATATATTTTACCTAAATGACTGGATATATAACAAATAAATGTCTCACAGCCTCAAAAGCAAAAGAACAAACGAATGCTTGAACCTCAGTGCCACTCTGGGAAGTGAAAAGCTATTTCTCAAAACACCTCTTTGTTGCATCAGAATGTTCTGATGTGAAGGACCTAAAATGTCAGAAATATTATCAACTTAGAACATGACAATACCCCTGCGCAATTTGTTTAGCAAGTCAGGATTACAACCAGTAGTTTCACTGTCTATTCTGATCCGCTGTCTAGCATATTGATTGTCTCTTTAATCACTATTTCTCTCATCTCCTGTCTTGCCTACAATGCAAGTCACAGGCCGTCATAACCTGCACTCTGTCAACCAACATTTCACTTAGTATCCCACAACACCCTGTACAGTGAGACTTCAGTTGCTTTACTATATTTTTCTACTAGAATTTGAATTTGCTTTTTACAGACATGTAACTTGCTTCTCACTTCAAGGTTGACAAGTGGTGATTTGTGATGGCTATGCTGACAATAATCGCTAGCAGGTCCCATCAGCAATAGCAGGCAAAATATATATTTGTATAACTAGGGCATTTATCAGAGAATAACCTTGACTCTTAATTCTAAACTCAACTACCTCGTCTCAGGGCAGCAAAATTATCTGATTGTTAGATGGACAAAGATGGAGTTACTTATTAGATTAAAGACAAAAGGGGACTCAAGTTTCTCCAGGCTTAGACCTCGTTTTTGTTTGCACATGGCAGTGTGGGGGCAAGATTACATTTAAAATGTTAGTTTTAACATGACAACTTATGATTGTTCTTCTATGTGACACTACACTATAACTTCCCCACTTCTCTACTCCTCTGACTCATCATATCACCACCCTCGCGTCCCTCTCATCGGGTTCCCTCAGACTGTGCCCCTGAGAGCTGCAGGAGAAGTTTTTGTCCTTCGTCTGACACACTGAGCTCAGGTGATTTATACCTCTGCACCTCTACCTCTCTTTTTCTGTCTCCCCCCTTTTGTGTCTTTCTGTCCCATCCACTTCTACCTCCTTGTAGCTCTTGCTCATTGTCCATTTCTTTCTTGTGGGCCACATACACCTGCAAAACACACTGACACAAGGACACATGCATGCACCCACATACACACGCACACAAAGAAATAGCCCCGAGCCTCGCTGAGTGTAGGAGAGAGGTCTCTAATCCTGTCCCAGGGAGAGTGGGCCTGCTGGGGGATTAGAGTAGGGCTGTGGGTGGCTCAAAAGATGGAGGGCATAGAAGGGTGGACAGCTAAAGAGAGGGTGTGGGAATGAATAATATCGCTTTAAGATGGAACCAGTGATGTGGTTAAACCTGTGGTGGCGGTTAACCTGAATAAGTCAATGTGCATCGTCTAAACCGACTGCTTAAATAGGGGTGGGGGGCAGCTTGCTTGTGGGTTGGGCCCATCCAAGAGGTTTCAACTCAATTTGAATGTGATAACTGTGGAGGTTTAGTTCATCTGTCAAGGACATCCCCTTCTTTCTTGCCAATTCTGAGATACAGAACAGTGCATAATGGACATTTTTTCTCACCTTCTTTCTGCATGACTTTCAAATACGATTTGGTTGGAAATGAGTAAGTGTGTTGATGAGTGTGTTTGTGTAGAGAGAAAGCAATCATGCAACACTAATCCCACTCTCCACTCTCTGGCAGGTTCATCGCACAGTGGAGTAACCCAGAGGATGTGAGTGTAAAAGTCCCTCCATCCTACATTTACTTTTTGTGTATTTGTGAAGATAGAGGTAAAGAGCAGCAAACATTTAAAAACATTAATTTTACTCTGGGTATGCACACACCCTTTTATAAACATAGGAACAGTGTGCATAAACACAGACTCATCCTTCCAATGAAAAAGATCTATGTGTAGTGTTTCCAGCCATGAAATCTGGTTTCTCTCCAAGTAAATAGCATAAAACAAAGTGGGTTTCTTTTCCATCTCCTTCCTCCTGTTGGCATGTCTCCCACGCCAGCACTACTTTGTGACAGGGAACAGCATGTGTGCCATCCTTCCCTTTGATATGGAACATCAGGAGCGGTTTCACCGCACCACCAAACACAGTTTTCCTGTTCAGAAACACTTGTGTGTCAGAACAGCATTCAAAGGAAGGCCACTGTCATACGCCTGCTGCTTTGCTTAGATGACTGTTACACATTCAGACATCCGTGCAATCTACACACATATGCAAAGCTGCACACATGCCATGTGTGACAACAAAGTAAAACTGAAAACAGAGTTAGAATGGATACTTCCATGGTTTCTGCTAGAATATCCATATATGTGCTAATGCACACTGTATCATGAGAATGAGAATAAGCTCCCTTAAGCTTTTTCTTATGATTGAGATGACTTGCACAAACCTGCACTTTGCATGTGTCGTGCCCCCAATTACGTCTCCCAATGATGACGGTCGGCCTCATTTAAAAAAAGGCTCTCGTGTGTGGATTTTATGCTTGGGGCCAAATTCAAGCCCAAGTTGTGTCTTGTGAAAAAAATATAATGATGCCAAAAAAAGCTTGGATATATTTTCTAAAACTTTTGGTCAGACAAATAAACACCATGCAATCATTACCCAGGGCATGACAGTCATAATGACATGTAGCTGTCGTATTCATTAACATGGTCGTACACTGGAATCAAGGAAAATAGTACAAGAGTGGTTTAGGCCCCTGTGTCCTGTTCCTTTTACATTTTGATAACATTATAATTCTAGCTGTTGTTTTTATTTCTTTATTTTTAAATACCAAATTTAAATCTAAATGAGTTTATGTTATTTAAACAAAGAAAAGCTATCAGTCTATGCTCTTTTTCCATTCCCAGGTAAAGAAAATGATTGGAGACATTACTAAACACTTGATCATCATCCTGCCCTTGCACGTTTTTTTCCAAGTGCACTGATTATTCTTAAATGTGACCCAGTTTAACAGAAATGACAACTAGGTCGTACACAGATTGCTTTTTAGGGGCAATTAACATTGTCTGCAATTAGTTTCCCTATGTTACAATGATTTTGCTTTATAATTTCGGCTGATTTGCATTGTTGGACTCAGCTACAGCATCACTTGAACATTGTGCAAGATGATGCCTTAGCCACCATTATTTTTCTGATTGTGTGTATTATGCAAAAATACAAACCAAATGACCACTCACGAGTGGTGATTTTTACACAGCTTAACTCCGTCTATCAATTTTGATTCTGCGGCTACAAATGATATTTGGGGGAGGGGGTGACAGCTGGCCTTGTGCGTATGTGTGAGTATGTGCTATGTGTGTGTGTGTGTGTGTGTGTGTGTGTGTGTGTGTGTGTGTGTGTGTGTGTGTGTGTGTGTGTGTGTGTGTGTGTGTTTAGGCGAGGGGACTTAAATCCAGACCGAATGCAGATGATGGGCTTAATCCGGCCGTTCAGTAGGTCATGCTGAGGATAGCTACTGTGTTTTAAAGCTGACCACATCGTACTGACACACAGTATCTATCTTTCTGTCTGTCTGTCTGTCTGTCTATCTATCTATCTATCTATCTATCTATCTATCTATCTATCTATCTATCTATCTATCTATCTATCTATCTATCTATCTATCTATCTATCTATCTATCTAATCTATCTATCTCAGCCAGTCTGTATTACAACTAAAAATAAACATGTTGCTCCTTACTGACGACTTTAATTCCCTAATCTATGAACAAGCAGAAGAAAACTAAACATACAGTACATTCTGTAGTTTGTCAGAGAGAACATGTGATGAACAGATTGGACAGACAGAATAAAAGAGTGAAAAGAGAAGAGAGGGATAAAAGGTAAAGTTTGAAAAAACAAAAAGGAGCAGAACGCAAGGGAGGTAGAAACAGGGTGGCAAGAGACGAAAAAAGAGTAAGAGTGGTGCGCTCTCTGTCTGACCCCTGTTACATGAGCCTTCCAACAACACTAGAAACCTGTTAATAACAGGAGTCCATTTAGCTTGGAGTGACTACAGTCAGAGTTCAGAACTGGACTCTGCACCACCCTTTCCATTAGTTACACAGTATCTACGGGAACACACATGCACATACACACACAGAGGAATCAACAAACACAAGTACATTCACATGAAAAGAGACATGCACCCTTTTCTCAAATGTGAGGAATGTTCACTATCTTAACTATTTAGCCTTCTTTTGCAGCTAAGTCCCTATCACAAAGTTCACAAAGAGAGTCTACAAAAAGGAGAGGCGTGCAAAAGTGGAGGACTTGTATCCTCCTAGGAAATCAGCTGTGAGCCTAAGAAAAAACACTGGAGAGGCGAGGAAAGCAAGTGGGCACAAGAAAAAGGAGAAGGAGAATAAGAGGTGAGAAGAGAGATGAGAGGAAAGGTTAGAAAAAAAGAAGAGATGAGAGGGAACTTCAAATGTCAAAGTTTAATATGTCAAAGTTGGGATAAGATTACTGATGGTGTGCAATTGTGCATACAGTACAGTGCTTGCAGTAAAAAAAAAAAATGTAAAAGGGACATTCCAAATCACTCCAAGGAGGAAGCAACATATAAGGTCGTATCTTAGCCAGAATTTGAAAAAGTATATTTAAAAGTATATAGCACAAGCTGTTTTTACTGATTGGGCAAAGTTGATGTAACACTAACTACCACTCTGATGCAGAGGTTCATGTTTCTGGGGTGTTAGAATATAGCACTGAGCCTTTCTGAGGTGTTGCTGGCCTAATTCTGTTGAAGAGATGTGTCACATTATAACTCTTTCCTTTCCACTCAAAGATAGAGCAGGTCATTGAGTAGGTCATTATCGAAATATGTTTTTTCTCCTGTACTTATTTGCTTGAATGCGTATTTTCCTGCAAAACTTGTGAATTTGGCCTTGATATGAATGGCATTGGAGCTAATTTGAAACTTTAGGCTTTCTGTTCTCTTCTATGTGTGTATCTATTCATGGATGTGAGAAGTCATATCTCCAGCAAACAGGTAAAAAAAAAAATAAGCATGACGTGACCTGAGAGCGAAAAAATAATAGTAGCATCAGTTATGAAAATCTCCAAAAGGAATAGAATGACTAACAAGGGACGGTTCTGCTAATAACAGGGTCCATCATTCAGAGGATAAACACCACCAAAGCTACTGGCAATAACTCTGCATTTGCTTTCACACGCACAAGGAAAATAATTGCTCATAATCATAGGCCAATACACACACAAATATGCACCAAAACATCATGAGGTCATAGATACATGTAAACCAAGCGGACACCTCAATGAATTTCCATAATGTGTGTGTTTATCTGCATCTGTGCACGTTTCTATTTGAACACAGAGATGGCCCTTTCTATCTTATGCAGTTTTCTTTATAAATCTTCATGAAAAAAGAAACATACAGAATATATGTGCATTGTAAATGATAGCTACATAAGGCAAGCTTGGAAGAGAGACAATGTAAGGGGAGTCAGACAAATACAGAGACAGGTTCTAAGTGATGAGACAGATGAGGCAGCCAATGAGTGACAGAATGCAAAGGGGGGCGAAGGAAACAGAGACAGAGAAAAGAAAGGTTTGCCTTAATGTTATTCCGAGCTTCAATCAGCGCTCACCCCGCTCTGCACTCAGCCAATCATCTTAGCAACACAGTCCCGCACACACACGTGCACACACACACACATACAAGTATCTCTCCGCCCATCAACTTTGTCCTGACAGTCTGAGCGCCATGGCAACGGTTCACATACATATAGGTTTAGACAGAGCAAGGTCTGAGAGAAGGGAAAAGAGTATTGGGGATTTGGGAAATGGTTAAATGCATGAATTGATAGACTAAGGAACAAACAGAAATGTAATGGAAATAACCGGGTGGCAGCCATGTGAGGTGGTCACGTTGAAAGGCCAAGGTGATGGAGGGAAAAGTGTGTTTAAAGAGAGTGAGGAGACCAGCACTAAAGGAACCAGGAAAAGGGGGGTCGACAGACATGAAGAGAAAGTGATAAATCCTGGGTTTAGACAGGCCTTTATGGGTTCACAGACACAGACATCCTTTGAAGCTCTGAAGAGATTTTGGGCTTACAACTCTGACAACAGTGACTGGAGGAAGACTGATATTTGATTAAAGTTATGCACACAGACATGATGAGATACCAGAAATCAAGGAAACAAGATCGCATCAAAAATGGATTATGGGAAGGAGAGGATGAATGAAAAAAGAGATGGGCTACAAAGGACTGCACGCATGTTCTGCAATTTCAGAATTTGAATAATGCAGACACTTTTTGAAAGTCTTTGGTGAAAGCCTCACACCACAGACTTTGGATTTATCGTCATTAACATCCGCTGCTTGTAGTGGGAATGGGGGAAATAATGTCTTCACTACTATGAAGCGAGGGATACAACCACACGAGTGAAGACCAATAAAACAAGCATACTATAAACAAGATAGCTGCTACTATTATTTAGTTCTACAGAGAATACAATGAACTGTTTAAAAATGCAACATGGTGTGATTTTGTTACTTAAACACCTGTTGCAACATTTCTGGAGTCTAACACTCTTCCGCCTAGCATGTAGCAAACGTCAGCAGAAGTGAGTTTGAAAATTGTGCAGTGATGTCACCAATTAGACAGATTCAGGGTGGTCCTACTTTTTAGCACTGAGAGTGGTTCTGGGAGCCTACAAACTATCGATGAGCCAGGTGGAGGCATCATGTGTTTCTGCAGTCACTGCCCATCCATCCAATTAAGTACCGCGCTCAGTCTTACAGAAATACCACATACAGAGAAGCACTCTAGCTGAAACTTTAGAAGCATTTATTTCTAGCATTATAAAGTAAATAATATAGACTAAAAACAAAAGCATTTCACTACAGTATTTTACAATTTCGAGGTACAGGGTGAATGATGCTGGTGGAAACGAACAAAGCCGGCAAATACAGCACAGGAAGAGCAATCAGACAAAACATAATTAGCAGACAGCTTGTTATCAAAACACTAGTGTAGTCCAAAATCCCTCTGGAAATAAATAATTGGGATTTTCAAGAACAAAACACAATTCAGGTCGAGTGCTTTACATGCTTTCTTCCATCAAACAAAATACATCAACTTTTGCTTCTGGGATTTATGAACTTCAATTATTTCACATTGCTTACTGCTCAACAGGAAATAGGAAAACAAATACAATGGAACAAGCTTGCTGCTGATTAGAACAAGCCAAACACAGTAAAACTTTATATACTATAATAGAAGAAAAAAAAACGTTCTCAATCTTAAAACTTGCATGTATGGACATATAATGAGATGAGATGTAAAACAAGCTGCTCATGATCAGTGTGTAGAATGTGCAGTGGTGAAGAAGTAGAAAATGGTGGAGCTAACTTTAACTACTTTATACGCTGCATGGTATCTTTAATTTCCACCCAAAGTCTTGTTAATAAAGTCTTATCTTCAAAGACAACACAATGAGACCAACAAGGAGATTGAGGGAAAAAGCTAAGAAAGGACCAAACAAGAGGCATGAAAGGAGTATTTTGCCCTTGCACAATAAAAGGCGGGGTTGCTACATCTTGTGTTGTTGCACTTTTTTGATGTTTGGCTATTTTAGCAGAGGTGACCACTTGCTAGTTTTTGATCAGAGTGTACAGCTGTCCACAGCTGTTTTGGTGCTAATGTCTTTATATGGATAATTACAATAATTACGTCAGAAGTGCTACTCCATGCTCTTAGGGCTGTAACGATACACGTATTGAAGCCGAAATCGCGACACTCAGATCCACGAACCTGTCTCGCGCTGTGAGAAGGCAGAATCGCGACACAACTTCCAGTCCAGATCCAGCCCTATGAGCTGTAACCACATTAACACCACAGCGGTCGTTCGCCAATTCTCCGCCGTTGTTCGTTCACACAGAACGGAACACCGCTCTAAAGACGAACCGCTGTGTAATTCACACAGAAAGCCGGCGCTGCGGCTCCTAAAGAGACGTGACGGTACGCGTCATGATGATGACGTGTGTGTGTTTGCAAGGGGTTACCCCGGTGTCTCCCCTGTCAATCAAAACCCGACGGAGGCTCTCTTCCGGGGTAAAGTTCACTGAAGTCTCGGTCCGGAGGGCTGACTGTCGCGGAGATTTTCTTTCATCATAAACACTCGGTGAGGTAAAGTTTTTTTTGCCGGTGACAGATGCCGTTTATTGGGCAGAAATGTGACGAGGAGTCTGTAGGACGGGCGGGAGTAGCGACGCCTCTCTACATACAGCTGCGGTATTTTTCCTTGTTGCCAAAGACAGTTACAGTTACTACGTTACCTTAGTTTGGTTCTGCAACGTTGTTTTGTGGGACATTTCTCTGTATTAAGCTGAGTGAGGGATCTGTGCAGTTAACAGACCATCAGATAGACAAGCCCTCCACAATACTGCACCTCTGATACTATCAGACAAATATCATATACATAAGTTATTGAAATGTTACATAAATAAAATGTTTAATTTAGAAAAAAAAAATCGAGGTTTGTATCGAACCGTGGGTCAAAAATCATGATACAAACCGAATCGTGAGTTTGGTGTATCGTTACAGCCCTAATGCTCATTCAAAATACTGTTTTTTTTTTGTAGCAGATCACTCAGTAAGCAGATATCACCACTTGAGTTTTTCCCCTTTATCTTTTGTTCTAAAGAAGCTACAGTCAGACTTCAGTCCCCCAAAACACACAAAACCAAAACACACCTCTCCCTCCCTGCTCATGTGCTCTGCTTCATTATTTTGAAGCCCTTCAGGCGTGAATTTGGTTCACAGCAACCTCTGGCTTTATTTGAATAAAATCGATCTACTCTTGATTACACCGCTGAAAATTGTGTCCACGCTTGACAGCATCACACCCTCAATTTGTTCTAACAAGCAATAAGATGAGAATACAACCCAAAATGCCGACACGCAATGCCTAAATGCAAATAAGTGCACACTCGCATGACAAAGACCACACATATACACATTTACCCAAAGTGGAAGACAAACTGATGTGGAAAGATGGAGGCAGATAAACACATACATTCCAGAAAGCTAAAACACACATAAACAGAACAAGCATGCTTAGCACTAGCTCATTAGAAAGCCCGCAAAGAAGGAAGGAAAGGGAATGATTAATAGCTGGGGGCTTCCAACACAGTACAGGCTGTGTTGTTGAATGTATAGAAGCTTTATTCATGACATCTGAGTCTCCTTTAGCATCTTTCCTAAAAACAAAACTAATGTGGGCCAATATTTCGTCCAACAAAAGGCAAGGTGAAGCATAAGATTACTTTTTAAATTTGGTGAAAGGATATGTAAAAGAGTGTGTGTTCCAGCTACTATTTTTGTTTTGTAGGTTTAATTGAACTTGAGATGCAATATTAATCAAATTATTATAGTAATTGCAATATGGCCAAGTGCATCAGCCAGATCTTCTGATGATGCCAAAATGTGACAAAATAGCACTGTTATGATGTACTTTAGTGCTGCAGAGATGCCCTGGTCTACAAATAATGTGCAGATTGTTGAAAACATGTTTGTTTGGTACAGACCCCAGCAAATCATGTTTTTGAGTGAAAATTGTGATGCAGAATTGATCTCAAATTGTGAATCATCATCAGTCAAAATAAAGGCAACATGTTTTTTTTTTTCCTGTATCGTGGAGCTCTAATGTGAACATACTAGTATTGAAATGTGGAAGTGGGTTATCTTATCCTTCAACCTTAAACATTCAAAGCTTTGTCACACACTGTATACACACAAATAACAAGTGAAGATCAGATTAAACAAACCAGCAACACAATCATCATGGTGAAATTTCTGTTGTTTCAATATTTTTCTCATCACTTCTATTTCTGAGAGATGCCTTATCTGTGTTCAGCACAAGAGACCTTGTTCATAGTAATCAGCTTCTTTTTGCATTAGGAAACAACTTCTAGGTGCATAGGGACATTAAATCTGTCTAGAATGTGGCCCTTTAAAAATTGGTAATATTTTTCAATGACAAGAAACAACAGTCTAGTGAACTATATCTTCAACCTATTATAGCCCTTGAAGTGAGCTTTGGAGCCCAATGGGACGTAACAGTGAAAACACAGAAAGACAATATATTTTACTCCTTTTGGGATCCAGGTAGCCACATTCTTCACTAAAATACTTTCTTCTTTTCTTTTCCTAGACAGCCTCCCTGTTTCTGCAAGCATCTTCTCCATCTCTCTGCAACCATTTCTCCTTTCATTGTATGTCAGTCTCTCTTTTTCAAGCTTTCAATCTGTCCCTCAGGCTCACTCTTTATCCACTCTAACCCATATTGTTGTGAGATTTTTCAATCTTTCTTTATCTATAGAATGTCATATCTGTTGTGAAATATTGTTAACTATTAAAACTTGCACAATAAATAATGTAAAAGGGGGCTTGGAAATACAAAAATGAAACATTTGAGGTCCGTGTCCTGAATGTGTGTGTATGTGTGAGAGCTGTCACTCATTATCCAGGAGGTTTTCAGAACTGTCTCTACTTCAGCTGAAGATTTTCCTGATATTCTTTTATTCACCTTGTTTTCAGCTCCACTCCTGTAGTCCCTTGTTACCACGTGCTAAAATTGAATGTGCAGCTGGTCTGTCTGCACATGTTTTGCATGTGTCTGTCTATGTGAGTTTGAGTGTGTCTGTGTCTGTGTGTGGGGGGAAATGTTTTTATGTGTGTTTTGTTCTTCTCACCGTGGCATTTGACAAAGAACAGAGGAGGAGGTTAAAAGAAGAATACCAGAGCAGAGGAATCAAGGAGAAATTAGAGAAAAGAAAAAAGGAGTTGCGTGTGGTGAGGGTAGACAGGAGAGAGACTGCATTGAGCAGCGGTGAGTGGGTTGCTTTCACAAAAGAAAAGTTTCAAGAGCATTTAAAGAAGAAACAGTCAAAGCCGCTCAGAGGGATGTGAAGGTTTTTTGCTCAGTGACAAGGTGAGGTAATAAAATGATGATTGCAATGATAACGGTAATGATTATTAAAAAATCGCATACCAAAAACTTGAATTATATAGCTTTTGATACTTTCTCAGATGAAGATTATGAATGCACTGTTTACCACTAAGCTAGAGAGGAACTATTGTATTAGAGCAAAAGAAGGAATGTTAGAAAAAAGACATAATGGAACATGTTAAATGCAAGCGAAAGGGAGGAGTAATCGACGGAAGGCATTTCAATTATTATAAGGTGAAGGAAAGTGAGGCGAACAACGAGGTTGCATTTGATATATTATTCATTATTAGCCGACTTGGTACATTATTTAACAAACACAACCTCAGTGGAAGAGTGCTACCTACAGCCACCTGTTTGTTATTAATGGGAGTCTAGAAGAAGTGACTTTCTACGAGTTTATACACCACAAAAGCACGTCGCACACAGACTTTCACTTTCACAAACCCACCACACAGACTACATTCTGCATATAACAAAGAAATTGTCATCACACCGTGAAAGCTCTGCAGAACTTCAAACATCCTTGATCATTTCTCCAGTAAGGCAGGTTGCAGCTGTTTTTTTTTTCTTTCCTGCGCTGTTCTCAAGGCATCAATATTTACAGCCATATAAAACCTTGTTCACAGCTCTCATAGGGGTGGGGAGAAGGCCCTGGGCATACTTGGTTCTGGACAAAGCTTACTTTGAACAGTAGAAAAAGAAATTAGAAAGTGTAGTTGTTACGATCCCTACCGCTGGAACCACATGTACCCACTGGCCAAGATTGATTCTTCTCTCCAGTGTCTCCTCTACTCATCTGCACTACTTTCTCAATAAAGAGATGATACCAAGGAGTGTGGATTGCCCATGCTTCTTTCAAAGAATGAATAGAACAGAATCCTGAGGGTATTTTTGTTTGTGACAGATTTTATTTTTACCTTGATATGAGAAAGAGGTGAAAGGATTTCATTTTTGAGGCTGTAGAGGTACTTGGATTTTAGTGCATTTGTCTAGCAGGCCATTCTTTCAGCGTTGTCAAGAGGAGTACTCTTTTGTCGAGAGTCAGACCTACTGCTGTTGTGCTGCACTTGAAATGGTGGGTAGTCATTCAAACAGGTTGAACAGAGACAATCCATGCATGTGTTTTGCAACCTAGTTGGCATGAGTTATTTTTGTCTGAACTCATATTTGACTCTAAGCAGGTTGCTTTGTAGCACTTCACATTGCAGCTCTGTGATAATAAGATAATAATGGGCAGATGTTGTTGTAACTGCAGATAGAAGAGCCAATGAAACAACAAACAAATGTTTCTTGTTACTTTAAAACAATATATTACTATAAACTACATACCAAGAGTCATTTCCTGGAAACATAAATGACAAAGTCTATATACTTAAGATAACACAGGGCTTGACTGCTGTAATCATAAACCCACAGTATCCCCATTGAAACTTTTGTAGGATTTGTCTAGATATCAGGACTGTACTGTTTTTAATAATAATACTCGCTGAATCCCCTCCGATGATGATTACAAATGCTTGACAGAGCTTGACAAGCCTGTCACTGATTCCAGCTTAAGTGTAGCAAAATAACTACTTCTTTTCCAGTGTCTGATGCAAGGCAAATTGTAGCCAGCTTAGAGCCTTATTAGAGCCTAGCTTATAGTCACACCACCAGAGGGGATACAGTAAGGGCCATCGCAGTGCAAACCTGCTTGACATAAATACATTTCCTCTCACCTGCTAAAATGTCAAGGTATACATTACTGTTTGATAGTAACAACTTCCAAAAAGTAACAGTATACCTTGTTTTCAGATGAATGCCCTTGTTGTGTCCATAGAGAAATGCATCCTCGGGTGAATTTCAAGTTAAAGGAACCATTTTAACTCAGATCACACAGTTTAAATAATAACCACATTTCAGCAATTGAGCAAAACAATTACAAACACATGGTTGTTTGAATGCATTTTTTCCACTCTACCATATATGAATATAACATTCTGCACACGTGTTATGCATTCAACAGTGAAACACAAACAACTGGATAAAGGCACATACAACTATGCAAAACAGAAGATACATTTAATTTCAAGCCGTCTTAATATGGGGCCCCTAAACAATGCTCTATTGCAAAAGAAGAAATACTGTTGGGAAAAACAGTGACCTCAGATACTGCAGCAGATAATGATTATTTTCTTAAGCTGATATTTTTTTAAACGAGGTGTATTCCCACTATAACAAAACAAAAAAGAAAAACAAAATGTGGTAGCTTACAGAATGTGTCTTTCAATTAGGCCTCAAAAGTCAATACTTTGGAGAACACTAAAATAGTCAATTTTTAAAACATTGAAGTCAAGAAAAGCATTTAATATTATTGGGTCACATCTCAAAAGACCCCTCAGGATTCTACTCTGTAGCTTTCTTTGAAAGAAGCATGGGGTTTACACACTCCTTGGTAAGATTTCTTTCTTAAGAAAGTAGTGCAGATGAGTTGAGGAGACACTGGCGAGAATAATCAATCTTGGCCAGTGGGTACATGCGGTTCTAGCTGAAGGGCTTGGGACAACTACACCTTCTAATTGTTTTCTACTCCTCAAATACATTCTGTTCAGGACTAGTGTGCAAGTATGCACTGGGACATAGTCTATTTTACCACTGTCGCATATTAAGGTCACGTGATTTCTTTTTTTATTTGATTTGTTAGTGACCAACATTAACTCAGGAGCTTAAGCATTAAATTTGGCCTGACATTTGGTGTACCTATGAATGCTTTGTTTTTTCTATTTCACCACCAAGGTCGGTTCAAGTAACAAAAGACCAAATGTGCAAAAACAACTAACGAAGGCACTTTCAAAAATACACTGTTGAATTAAAATCCCTTCTATTTCCTATCAAACTTTGACATATGACCTTCGTCAAGTATCCCTCGCATGATACTATCATTAGCCCTTTCCCACACACAAGTGCTGGTTCTGCCTGACTCCTTTTGACTCAGTTTGTCAGCCTGGCGCGGTGGGGATTTGCATCTCCATTACAACAGGGCTACCCACTTGAAGGTGTGTCTTCAACTGATGGCGTGCTTGTCTTGAGTCAATGATGTTTAAAAGCGCCCTCCTAAGTGTAGTTTATCATCATGGATGTCTGAGGTTATTGCAATTTTGCTTGTCATCTCCTGATTTTTTCTTGAGAAACAGACTGGTTCATAAAAAGGATCTTGAAGAGAAAGATGAAGCTACAATTCTTTCGTGAATGATGACAAAGCCATCTAAATTCACTCCGCTTGCAGGACCTGTTTTCACTGATGGTCCATCTAGAGGGTCAGCAGTACTCAGTGAACTTAAACTAGTAATGGAGACACAAGTCACCATAGCGCAGTTTGACTCAGCACACAAAAGTCCCAATGGTAAAATCCCCTGCATGTTAAATGATCATTTCCCATCTAAAAACCATACAGTATAAATTATTCCACAAATCCAGAGATTATGAAAGTAACATTTAGCTTGGTTGATTAATCAGATATTGGAGAGGTTCTTGTTTAATTTATTGGTTTCTTGTTTTTTCAATCTGCAAGATGACAAGAAGGAAAGAAGACAAGTCCCACAAACACTCATATACTGTAAATACTGTAGTGTTGGCACACTGTCAGCTGCTGCATTGTATTTCATTTATCACTGATGTACAATACACATTCAGATGTCCCCTCTTGGGTATTCTCTGAATAAGTCTTTGTCAAGTACACAACAATCACAAGCATTTGTGGTGCATTATGTAGCCCCTGTGATCTGTTCTTTAGCAGCATACTTTATGTTTAAAACATGTTTTGGTGGTGAATCAAGTACAGCAATTCCCAATTTGGCCCGAAACAAAGCAACACCTTACCAGTAGAATGTTTCTCACAGACAGTTCAGTAATAATTGTACTGGCTCAGTGGTGGGTTAAGTACTCAAATCCTTTCCCTGAGTAAAATTATCTAGAGCAGAATGGGAAAACAAAAATAAAAACCTCACATCAAAAGTGTTGGCAATAAATTGTGCTTGTACATCAAAAGCTAATGTTCATGATAACCAGAAACTGTCAGATGGGACATATAATCACTGTTTTTAGAATACCTGAAACAACAGCAATAATTTGTGAGCTGACAATTAAAAATTCTGCAAATGAATTGATAAATATAGTGATGGTATGACAACATTTATTTCTTGAATACACTTGCCTTCTAGCTCTAACTGGCATTAATTATGGTCCATGTTAAGACAAAAGTTTTTGAAAAATAAATATGTTCTAAAAAAATTCAAATAAGGCTTGCATGCAGAATTACAAGCTAGCCCATTAAAACCAGTACAAATAACTCGTTGTCAGTGAAAGAGTAGGATGATATTTTCCTGAGCATGTTTTACCCAACAGTGAAGACTATCAAAGCCAGAGAAAAGTATTACATTTACCCTTTTTAATATGTAATTGAATCAGATCATTGCTGTGAAGGCAATGTGATTTCTTACATCGTTGGCAGATAAAGTTGGTTTGTGGGCCATTAATAAACAGTTAGCAGTTTGGACATCATGCATTCATTTAGCTCATGTGTCTTTGTGTGAATTATGCCAAAGCATAACTGTTGAGGAATTAGTTTATACAGTTTAAGCATATACAATACAGTGAAGGGCCAAAACAAGCAGTGTAAAAAAAACAGTTGCTTGGTTGTGTAACAAAAACACCTTAAAATACAATGTGAAAATGGGCTGTATTTTAGTGTAATGCTCTAATGCCCCATGCATGGTGGCTAAGCACATCTGCATTACAATCTGAAGAAGCAGTTGCAGTGATACAGAGTGTAACACACATACATTTGACAGCTGATCAGTGTATCCAGTCTGGTGGCCACTGAATTAATCTATTGAAAACCTTGGGGGATTAAGAGCCTTGCTCAAGAGCACTATGAGAGCTGTTGCTGGAAAGGGGAAGTGCACTTCAGAACTATTCTAATGCCCACTGTAGTCTTGCTGTGATTACAGTTTGGTACTTGTAAGTCAAGACTCTAAAATGCTGAATGTAACCACAGCAGAGCACATGTTGGTGCTGATTGAGCTGCATATTGCTGGAAGATGCACAGAGAACCCTGTTTTATATGTTGGTCCTCTTAGAGAAGTTCTTGTGGATAGGCTGCTTTTGTTCAGACACTCTGCAATTGGCTATATGAAAAAATGATTTCAGACAGTCTGATTAATGATTTCAGCTCTTTCACGAGGCTGTCAAATAGCAAACAAGACAGTTGAAAGCTTTAGAAGACGCAAGATGGTTACAAAGGACTGAAGAATGAAGACATGGGACAAGGTGAAGATACTTACTGTATGGGCAGATTTGAGATCCAGCAAATGCCACTTGAGCATTTTCACTCCTTTCAAGATACCTCACGTACCAGCAGAAACTTTCCAAGGTACAAGACCAGGGTTCAAATCAAGATTTACAGGGGACGGTGGGCAGTGACCCTTTGTGATGAAGTGGTTATATGGCATTTAAAAAATCTGGCAGTTACAACAAACACAGACCAAGTGGCACACTGAGTCAGCATTGCTAAACACTGTTTTAGCCTACTGAACTGCTTATTCAGGAGCATGGAATTAATATGAAAATAGAGTAAAAAGAGCCACCACCTTGCTGACAATGCAAAAAAACATACTGCACATCCAATAGGCTGAGGTTAGAAAAATGTTCTGCACTTTACATAAAATAGTGCACAACTGTAAAAGTGAAAGGTCATTGGAACATCACTATATACTTATTATAAAGACTAACAACATGTCTATAGAAGGTAAGAAGGTAATAGAAGCATAAGCCGCACATTAGCAGCACCAGCGGCAGCTGCTTAATTCCGCAGTCTGTGTGGACAGATGACATGTTCAGACAGAGTGTTGAGCGTAGATCAACAGTGTTTTGGGAAAGCTTAAAGCCCAATTGCAGTGATGCACAAAGACAAACTTCAAGCATTAGAATACACTTGGGGTTGTGTTGAGCTGTGACATGGCCTTGAAAGACAGCTGGATTGATTCATATTGGAGTGTATCTGTACTTTTCCAGGTGCTTTGGACAGACAATTGAAAAATGCAGCTGAAACACTTAATGTGTGCAGATGCCATAACAGTCCTGCATGCTTACAACCGCTAACTTGCACAAAACAAGTACAGCTGAGGCTCATAAGATTGTTATAGATTTTGAAGAAAAATCGATCACACTGGATTAACAGGTGATGGAACCAAACACAATTCAGGGGATTAACGATCTGAACCTCACATGCACAAACAAGCCCACAATAAGCATGCACAGAGGTAGAGAAGACACACACACACATGCACACACTGTACATTAGGGTGGTTTCACAGGACCACCCATTATCACCCTTTGAAGTGGACTAGTTGCTAATGGTTTTGGATCCTATTCAGGGAGAGTCTGTGGCCTGTCTGCCCATTAGCTGGCTGACACACTCTGCTGACTAAACACAACACTTCCACTGCCCTTGTCCTCTGTTCCTCTCTCCCATGCCCACCCTCACCCCTCTTCACCTCACACTTGAAAGTAGCCTGCTGAATTCTGTGTCTCTGTATGTGTTTATGTGAGTATGTCTGCATACATTAAGTATAGGTGTGAGTATGAAAATCTGGTTTTGTTAGTAATTCAGCAGACAAAAAGGGAAAAGGAGCACAGAGAGCAAAGGACAATTAAAGTCTTCACCATTTGATACTTTTGATTTGGTTAAACTGTTGGATGAGTACAGACTTTGATTCTTTTCTAGTTACTTTGTGCATTTAGTATTAGATAGCAGTTATAATGTTCTGATATTGGTCTAACACAGATATACTGTATCGCAGTATATCTTGTCCAATATGTGCCAATATGACAAACTTTTTTATTATAATGCATAAATAAGATGCCTTGGGTAATTTATAATCCTAAAATTCCTGGTTAATCTTAATCTTTCTGTACATTATGTCATTTAAGACAATAACATTCATTGTTAAACTGTAATTGTTAAAAAGCAAATCCTTGACATGAAGTTCATCAAAATAAAGCCTAATAGGCAGTGACCAACTTTTGAAGGGTTAAAATGTCACTCAAAATTGTAGAATCTTGCTCCGGTGGTAGGACTGATTCTTTAAAAAGAACTACTTTTCCAGTCTGTTACACTGAGTTGTCCATCTTTATTCATCGTTATGGCAATTGGCTATTTGAGTTTACCTAATCTACCAAATAATGTTAGGTTCAGTTTAATCCCACATTATTATGTATTTGCAAAGCCAACACAAAAACAAAAACAATAAAGCTACTGACACACAACAAAACAGACTTGAAAACTCAGTCTCAATGTTTCTTTCACAATTAAGTAGTTTGTTGAATGTCACATAATAAAGCCAAAGAATAATCAACAAGTTTGTCAGAATGGCAGAAGAAATGAGTACAGTATAAATCTATGGGGTGAACACCCATCAGCTTCAACAAATGGAGGAACTTATTCTAAAAATAAACCAACAAGTAAAAAAATAAATAAAACATGAAGCATTTTGCTAACTGACCACAGCCATCTGCCTGCAAAGCTGACTGCCTATACTGCTGACCGCAAGGAATTATATTTAAGGACTCCACACCTGGATGTACAGAATACACTAGCTTCACATCAAGCCCCAGACAAGTCAAGAACCAGACCCCACACTGAGCTTTTAGGGCAGCACTTTGCACTGTGTCCTTCAAAGATTGCCAAAGAGCATTCGCCTCTGCTCTCCTCTCACAGTCAGTCGATAGCAGACGTTTCTGCCTCCTTAGTAAAAAGCAAGGAAAACCTCTGCTGCACTATGTATGTGGTTGTATGTGAGTTTGTGGATGGATGTAGTTTATAATTGTGCATTCCCCAAACAACAAAAACATACATGGGCATGAGCATATGCAAGCACACACGTACATACTCTCACTGGCCCATTCACAGTCAGACATGCACACAGGAACAAGAATGCTTACACATTCTATCCATCACTAAAGCTGCTGATATATTGGAGCATGGTAGGGTGCTGGCTGAGAAGATAAATCTATAAATCAGATTTGATATTTCCTGTCTGTCTGCCTGCCTATTTGCGTGTGTGTGTGTGTGTGTGTGTGTGTGTGTGTGTGTGTGTGTGTGTGTGTGTGTGTGTGTGTGTGTGTGTGTGTGCGTGCGTTAGTCACTCAGCATCTCTGTTCGTCCCAGACACAGATTAAAGAGCTGAAACTGATCTGTGATCAGCCATGCAGTAATCCCCTTCATGTTGGCCACCATCATTTCATCTCTAGACAACTGATAGAGATGCCAGCTGATGGAACGGCCATTTATTAAGTAATGATATTAAAACTAATCTCAAATATTTTCATTTGGGATCATGATTTGGAAATGTAAGGCATTCCGTGAATTTCATTGGCAGGCACTCATTAACCAACAGTTTAATGGGGATTTAATGAAATTCCAATTTAATCAACTGAGCTGCTAAAGGATTGACCTAACTCCGTCTACTGTGCTGCTGTCTTTAGTATCATCTTCATGGCACTTCCAGCAGCTCTAAATTGAGCTCATTCTTAATAAACTCACACAGCATATATTAATTAGTAATTTGACCTCTTTCCACAAAGGGCAGGATTAACTGGAATTATTGCTGAAGAGCATATCAACTGACTGTACTGTGTAAAGGTGGAGGAATGGTGGCAGGAAAAAGAAATGTATATTATTGTGCGTGAATACTAATGGGGCTAAATTCACATGAAATTCTTCGTCTTGTTGGACTTTTTGGTTTCTTATATCGATCATATCATTATTTGTTCAGGTTCTGTATAAAAAGGGACACACGTTTGCTATCCCAGTTTCAAAATACAAAATATTTGAAAGGAACCCAAATCTTTTAAAGAAATTAGAAACTTTACTCTATTTTTCCCAAGCAGAATCTGGTTCATTAAGAATTCTTCTTTGGCCATAGTTCCTTTGTCCTATCAACAACTCAGTTTGCCTGCATGAGCAATGCACTGATATTTATCTGAGGAAGGTTAGGGCTAGTGTCTAATATTGATGCAGATCTTGCAAACCGGGTCAAAAAGATTATCAGTCTGATTAATAGTAGATTGGTGTGGGTGGGTAAAACAAATCTTTAATGAGGAAAATATTAATTACATTACATGCAGCATTCCCCCAGCAGCAGAGACAAAAGTGTGTCTCTCCATTCAGGGAGACCGATACAGCAGCTTAACTTTAAATCTCATGACACTTCGACAAGATAAGTCAGGATCTATGGTTAATTAACGTCCTGTGTTCTTCTACACATCCAAAAGGTCACACAAACATAATGTGAAATATCTACATAATGAAGCAGCCATCATCCTGCTAAATCCTGAGCTCAAGCATACTTGTTCGAAGGTAGAACGTTTGAATTCAGTTTCTGTCAGTGTGAAACTTGAAGTCAGGTTTCACACTGACCCAAATGATGATGTTTTCCTCACCCTATCTAAGTAGTTTTCTTGCTGAAACCTAACCAAACTGTGAGTGACAAAGAAGGTTTCGCTGCAACAGTCATGTTTTTTTGGGAACGTAGTAGGTATGAGGATGTTTTGGAACCTGCCCATGCAGGCTCATCTTACTATCTGAATAATATGCCCTTTAAATTGAGGATAAATACTATGCTAATGACTTTATTTGTTCCTATTTTCTGGTGTATCTGTTATTGTGTGTTGTTTTCATTTGCATTTAATGTTTTTTATGTTGTTCTTTCTTTTAATGTTGCTAATATTTTATTTAAAGCACTCTGATTTTTCCTTTGTGAATGAAATGTACTGTACAAATAAACTTGCCTTACCTTGCCTTATTTCATCTTGATGGTACAAAGCACATTACTAACATTAAGCAGCTCCACGTGTATACTTAAACTGAAATGATCTGTGGGCCCAGAATCAGTGCCATGGTCAGCAAACCTATGCTTGCTGCTTTGTCAAGTAAATGTAATTATTGTGCCAGTGCTGTTTAGACATGATAATCTAGATATCTTGAATGAGAAGTGAATCATACTGGGTACAGACTGTAAGATAAGGATAGACAAAATGGTTAGGGAAAGTCAGATGAACAAGACATGAATGGGGAACCAATTCAAAAAGAGACAGAAACGTGGTGGCATTAAATAGAAAAATATAGTGAGCAAGAGTAAGAGGCAACCTGAGTGAATAAAACAGTCTGACAAGCACATAGACAAAGACAGATGAAAACCGGGAGGAGAAAAAATCAAAGAAAGTCACAGTGGAAGAAAAATACAGAAGAAGTCAGAGAGAAGGCTGGTGAAGAAAGGTATAAAGAGGATGCAGTGACCCTTGTCTGACTAATCTTAGCTTACACTGGAACAGCACCTTGAACTAGAGCTAATGGACCACATCCACATCTAGCCTCAACCCTCTCTTTTCCTCTATCTTGAACACACAAAGTATTTTTTATTACACAAGTGTCCACACCTACACACACCTAGCCTCTGCTGTAAACAAACAAACACTCAAAGATGTGTCAAAGTAGGTGGTTTGCAGTATATATGTATCTATGTATATATATGTGTGTATATATATACATATATATAAATATATATATATGTAAATGTATATATATATGTGTGTGTGTGTGTGTGTGTGTGTGTGTGTGTGTATATATATATACAACAAACACAACATGCAGCGAGCAAAGAGTTCGTTCATGAAAAGGCACTGCCTCGTCAGTAGCTTGGATTTGTGGCGTCGGACCTCGAACAAACCACCATCCACTGCAAAGTTTGTTTAAAGGCTGCTGTAACTAAAAGCAGCGGAAGGAACCATTTATTTCAGCATCTCAAACAGACGCCTGGATCACAGTGGGACACTTGTTGTTTACTACGAGATGTACAGACCGCGGCAGCCCACAGATACCCACTAAAAAGCATCCAACATTAGCGGAATCATTTAATCATTGTGTCCCATATGAGAAGAAAGGGTCCCAGTGGACAGCTGTTACGGATTCAGTCACGTTGCATATCGCTAAAGATATGGTGCCCGTATATACAGTGTTCGACCCCAGGTTTGTGTTACGAAGCCACAACGGGGCATGATGTCTCAAGTCAGAGGAAGCAGACAGGCTCGTCTTCCTGGCCAAAAATGTGTAAAACAGACAGCAAGCACGAACCGCATGTCCTGTACATCCACCATGTCATGTGTACTATGCAATGCATGCAGATGTTTCATTTAGGTAACCTATCTTCAGGGATATAAATTACTTTTTTGTAAACAAAAGGCACCTTTTGCAAAATAAAGTGTTTAATGAAAGTTATGTTAACACTTTATCAATATCAATATGGAAACTGATCTGTTTTAAGTGAGTTTGAAGCTGCACTGTTTACAACGGCAGGGCAAATTTGTTGGAAATCATAGCATTAAAATAAAAGCAAAGCAAAAATCGATTAAAATTGTAAATCGAGTTTTGGTGTGAAAAAATCGGAGATTCAATTTTTAGGTCATATCGCCCTGCCCTAGTACACACATATATAAATACATATATATATATATATATATATATATATATATATATATATATATATACACACACACATATATGTATACTGCTTTCTACATGTACTATACGTGCATATAAGCAGAGGCATACAAAGGTTTTTATTAAGTTTGTTCCAGTCATATTTTAATGGATCCATACTGGCTACAATGTAGCTGGTCAAAATGTAAACCTTTTGCAACGGAAATCTTCTGGGTCTTGTCATTGATTTATCAGCTTGCCAGTGTTGCAGCACTGCTCTTGACATCCTACAATATAATATTTCACTGCATATGCAAGTGAAAATTACAGTGAATGGGAAAAATTATTTTGTTGCAAACCGCTATGAAATCTAACAACAAATTTTTAAATACACATATTTACTGAGCTATGATGGCAACAAATCTATTGAAGTAAAATGTTGTGCACAAAACATTCAAGTAGCAGTTTCAAATGTATAGACAGCCCAAGACAGCAAAGACAAACAACAAATTTGTTAAAGGCTAATTAACATTGATTCCATGAGTAACTTGATGGCAGGCCAAATTTAAACTTCTCAGCAAGCCAACTTCTACACTCTGCCGAGGGTTATTTTTGAGATAAATGACTGATCACTCTGTAACACCGTTATACACTCCCACAGGTCAACACAAGACAAGACAAGACAAGACACAGGTCTTTTCTTTAGTGGATACCATCACTTATTCTTCAAGTAAAATTTTCATTCAATCAATAATTAAAGCTTTTCATCTTATTTGTTCTGAATCAGGGCCTACAGTAGTTGGACCATAAGCTCATTTAAATAAGGTGGAGTGGACTGAATTTAGATGGCTAAAGCCATTATCTCAATGTGTCACACACATGTTTAATCAGCATATTATTCAACTATTCAGCAAATCAGCAGATATTAAAGCTTAATAAAGGACTCGGATAGACACTCTAACACACACTGTTGTGTGAACCCTGGTGTTTTTTGGCAATCCTGCTAAAGGTTGTTCCAACCCTACTGGAGATCAAGCCTGTCTGACATCCCAGACACACTTCTCACTAAGCCAAGTCTACTAGAAGCACTGGTGTCATTTCAGCAGAAATGTTGCTCACATTAAATAAGGCAGACAATGCCTCTTTTACTTTACCACTTTCTCTCTACTATCTCTTTCCACAAACAGTCATAGATGCACCCCAGTGAGACACACACACACATGCGCACACACATAATGACCAAGTCCTGCACCATCAGGACATGCATATGTATACTGTAGCTTCACTATACCAAAATAGAGACACACACAGAGAAATACAAAGGATATGTTTTCCAAGTGACTGGCTGGCTACAGTATGCTCCCATTCTGTCTCGTGCTTTTCCTTTGAGTCTAAGGAGAAAAAGGAGGAGTGTTTCCTGAATGGAAGTAGCCCAAAGATTAATTCACTTAATCTTGGGCTGTAAATGGGGTATTCAAGCGGCTTAAAAAACAAATTGAATGCAAAGGCTGAGAGTAACAACAACATTTGTCTTAGCTGCGGCACAATGCCCTTTTCCACAGTACTCTTCCACATGAGCTGGTAGCTAGATTTCCAACATCCATTATGACAGAAGGGAACTTGTGCATACACACATGCACGCACATGCACAGTTTGACAAACAGACAAACTTGCTCTTTCACACATATACATCTACACACATTTTGAATGTGCTACCTACTGTACAGAATGACAAAAATATGGAGAGTGAAAGACAGATATGGTGAGATTTATGGCGAGAGTATCACTGTGTGTGTGTGTGTGTGTGTGTGTGTGTGTGTGTGTGTGTGTGTGTGTGTGTGTGTGTGTGTGTGTGTGTGTGTGTGTTTATGTGCATAGAAGACAGCTAAACAGATGTTTGCTGCAGTTTTAATGTGTAATCCCCGGATTCATCATGCTACTCCATCAGGCATGTGCAGATCAAAGGGTTAATATTGCAGAATATAGGTTAAACTCGAAGAGAGAGACAAGCTAAAGCAAAAGTTCATGTATATTATTGTTAGAGATTGCAGCTTTCTACTGCTTTTCTTGGCTCTTGGCTAATGACTTAGTAATGTATGATCATTATTTTTAAATGACCAATAACTAATTAGTGAAGGTAATTAGCTCAAAGTCTCATTAAATCACTGTATGCACTATGCAGTGTACTCATTATGACTAAATAATGCATGTTTTTCAGGCAATATACAGTATAAGAAACTCATTTAGGCTATCATTGGTGTCGTCCCCTTTTGCATTTGGTTTATATTTGCGGCACATAAATAATTGAATATCTAATATCACACTCATAGCAAAGCAAAATCAAATGTTTGTTTTTCTCAATGACTAAAACTGTGACCTAAATTGAAGATAACCCTTTATGCAGAGCAGTGAGCAAACTGATTAGTACAGTGGTACAGTGTCATTTCACGTTGACAGAATGACACTATGACACCTCTTTGCAGTTAAGATCATCACGTTTTTTTTTTATGACTACGCTAACGCTAGGAAAGGCTAATAAATGTGTGGTAACTTGTTAAAACCCCTATTCGTCTAAGGTTATTTTCCCTGACCTTTCAACAGACTTGGCATGTTACTATGGATTACTCATGCTTTCCAAGTCATAACCCACATTAATCATGCTAGATTAGCTCAAAGGTCGAAATAATGATTACGAAAGTATCAGATTTCATCGATAATGGTGCAAGCTAATTATCAGAAGGATGTTAACTAATGAACAACCAACTTGGATTTGACCAACTTCAACACAAAGACACAAGATAAAAAAATGTTTTAAAGACCTGGAGTGCAATCCCAGAGAGACCACTGAGGTACCGCATACTACTCAACAAGCCAGGAGGGTGAAATTAATCAATGAATTATGAGAGGCTGTAAAAATAAAAATAAAAAGCAATGTGTAATTAAGCAATAAAACACCACTGTAATTAAAACATGCTAACCTTTCATCAATGAGAATTAAAACAAACAATAAAAAATGGATTTTCTTATTCTACCAGTTAATATGATGCTAGTATTGGTATAGATGTTTAGTCACCTACATGAACGTACGTGTGCATTAATTAGTCATTTTACAACACTTTTGAATGAGGCACCTGACTAGATATGTTTTCCCACCACAAGAGCACCTTGGATTCAGTCACTGGCTGCTAATTAAACGTACATTGACTATGGTTAGCAGTAAATATGGGTGGGATGCCAGTGAGGGTTCATCTAATTTTTGTTGCACAATTAAATAGAAAAAACAGTATTAATACTTCTCTGGTTAGTGTATCTAAAGTTTAGACAGAAAGTGTTTGGACTCTAAACCTTCTGCCTGCTGTTGACAGAGATGATGGCTCGGTTTTACTGCCATTTTTGGCACTGTTGTTTTGACACAGATGATTTGGGTCAGGTTCACTTACAGTGCTTTTCACTGCACTTTGTAACACCTCCAGTGCCCCAGTGCAGCTCAATTCTGGCATTCCTCCAACAGTAATCCAGGTCAGCTGTTGTACCCCATCTATTGGCTTCCTCTTAGTGAATTAAGTGGTAAATGTAAGGCTAAAACAAACAAGATTTCAAGTCCATTCTGCATAGTTTCTGTAAGTAGTTCAGATCTCAATACAGAGAGTTACTTAGCAAGGTTCCCACCAGATACAATGAGCAACACCTTTTCGAATCTCATGTCTCCTGTTTAAAAAGGGCACTCATGAGTTCTTTCCAAACATTCAAATTAATTTTGATAATCCTGTAAAACTGGTTTAAAACAGACATACAGCATTGCCGTTATGAAGATTCATATCAAGGTTCGGTAGTTGCAAAGGCTGGAAAGTCACATCATAATCTAAACTGCTTTACATAGTCTGCTGATGGAGCAGGTTCACCTGCCCACTTAAATAACTCCCTGTAGATTTCTAAACCAAAATCATGTAGCACAGACTAAGCTCCTGCGATTTCTGCTGGCTTTGCAAGGCTAGTCTTCTAAGGCTCAGTGAGGTCTAGCCCCAAGTTACTGCTCAAGATGAACTCAGGTTAGCAAAGTGTCACCATATATACTCTAGGTTACAACCTTCTCAGTAAAAAAAACTGATAAATCATTATGTTTTAATTTGTTGTCCCACAATTTTATAACATATATTTGTTGTATATTTGCTATTCTGATTTTACTTGGTTTCATTTTATTTTATAACAGTTTAATCAGGTGTTTTATCCCCTGACACTGTGTTCATAACGTGGGTCCTATATAGACAAATTAGAATAGAATAGAATAGATCTTTATTGTCATTGTACATTGTACCACGAAATTGAGAAGCAACTCCTTATTCGTGCAAATCATAGATAAAAACATAAAAAACACAAGAACATTGGTACTAGGATAAAATAAATAAAAAACATAAATACCAAGCACACAACTCACATGCATCATGTCATACTCATTATGGTCATGAGATTATCGACACAAATTCTTTTATGCCTTGATTGTATGCAGCGACACTATTGCTCTCGGGTGAAAACTGTTCTTGAACCTGATGATGATGATGATGAGGATGATGAGGATGATGGTGATGATGAGGATGATGGTGATGATGAGGATGATGAGGATGATGATAACGATGAGGATGATGATGATGATGGTGATGTACAATAAGCAAATTTTAACTGTGATACTCAAATTGACTGCAAAGCAATTATGAAGGTTGCATATGATCAATTAAGTTGTAAAACAGCCAGGTATTACCAAAGGGAAGTGCAGTATTAGTTGACATGGCAAGGTCCATTCTCTGACTAATGCAATGGCTGCGCTCCGATGCAGCAACAGATTATAATAACAACAGTAATATTGAATGACAAGGTGTCAGAGAAAATCCTCGCCTCCTGACCATCTTTCCTTCGAGCTGTCTCTCCTCATCCTTCTCTCTTTTCTGATAAATGCCGCCTCCTTCTCTAAATGTCCTTCTTCAATAGTGCCAGCCCACTCTCCATCTCAGAGACCCATGTCTAATGTGGTGGACAGATTCTGACGGGTTCTAATGAGAACACATTCCACTAGAATAACTTTCAGATCCCATAATTTGAACATGCCCACGCACACACATACTTACAGTCTCATACAGTGAAGCGTGCATGCACATATTTGCAACTTTAGATGCAGAATTACCCCATTACGCACCTGCACTCAAGTCCCCATTATGGGTTCGGTTTTCAATAAATGCATGTGAAGTCAGTAGGTCTGTATGTACGTATGTGTATGTGTGTGTGTGTGTGTGTGTGTGTGTGTTTGTGTGTGTGTTTGTGTATGTGTGTGTGCGCGCACGCGTGCATGTGAGAGACTAAGCGCGGAAAAGGAGGACAGTGGAAAGGCAGAGTATCTGCATAGTGAGGGCCTCTGTGTGTGCGTGTGGGAGTGTGTGCGCATGTTACGTTACTGACATTGTTAGGGGAATTATGCTGCATGACTTGTCAGTGTACATTTGTATCACTCGGCCTTGCTCCCATGATGAAACACAGATAGCCTTGCAGTAGAATTCACTTCCAAGAGAGAAATTTAGATTCTTCAAGGAGACCGATACAGCAGTCTAAGTATAAAGCTGAGAGGGAATAGATAAAAAGAAAACAGTCATGGTGTTCTGAGAATTAATTTCTTACCAGGAGATGTTCATTATTCTTGAGATCTGTCACATTAAGTAAGTGAACAAAAAGCATCTATGTAAGCATGTGAATATGAATATTTTTAGCAATATTTGTCATGACAGCATAATGTCTTATGATGCAAGTTAAGATATTCTTTTCAAGCCAAATCATATCCATTTATTATGGGCTGCGATGAAATGAAGCAATTCGGATTCCATGTGCTATGGAAATAAAGTGCTTTTTGGGAACGCAGTGGCTTATAGGTCAAGCATTTTGTCTCAAAAGTGCTGTTGTGAAGTCATGTTAAATGAGCTAAAATATTCATATGCTGACAGGGCAAGTGAAATTTAAGAGTTGTATGAGACTGAAGAGAAGACTGCAGTGTGGCTGTCTCTGTTTGGCTGTGAGCCATGTCAGTCTGGTGGTTGCAGTGGTCACACACATACACTCTCACACACAAACAGAGTAGGTGCTGCTTTGAAAGTTTGCATGGGCATGCACAAGCAGACACATCACATTACTCGGTCGAAAAGTGGCTAGTGGGGACTTTTTTATCAAACATATTTGTAATCAGGAGTGGAACGACAAGGGGACAGATTGTGAGCAGAGACTGGTTGGATGAAGAAAGAAGATGAAAAAATACAGGAGGGAGGGAAGTGATTATGGCCAGATGATAAAACCACTGAGAAGAGCCAAGCAGGGATAGAAAGAATTAAAGACGAAAAAAAGGCAAGAAGACAAGAGAGGGGAAGAGACAGAATCAAATGATAAGAGAATCAGAGGGCTAAGGTGGAGTAAGAGTAGGAGGGAGCAAAAGGAATCATCAGGGGCAGTTAGTGATGAGACAGCTGAAAAAAGAGAGCAGGGCATGAAAGGTTTTTTAATGGATTTTTTGTAAAAGAGGCAAAAAGACAGGCAAGACGAGCAAGGAAAAGCTATAAGGAGAATGGGGAAAAGAGGCTGAGGGAGATTTATTGAAAAAAGAGGGAGTGCAAACTAGCCGATAGATTAAAAAAAGAAGCAGGAGCAGGAAAGCAACTTAGACTGAGGATGACAGGATGGAAGAGAAAAATGGCAGTGCAATTAACAACTGCACTTTGTTTCCTAGCTCTGACTCACTTGACTCAGTGCCTGATAAATCCACCAACGTGGACACACACACACACACAGACACACACAGACACACACAGACACACACACACACACACACACACGGCAAAAACACACATGGGTGCACACATATAAATACATAGGGCCCAAACAACACTAAACACCAAGTATTGAGCCGATCTAATCGCTGTCAAACCAGTCTGCTTCCTTTAGCCCTAATCCTATTATTACCACCTCCTACTGGGAGCCATCGAACACACAAGCACACAAACCCACAAAGTCAAAACACAGACCATCAGGTTTACCTTAATTTGTTTGAGAGTTCTTTTTTTTTTTTTAAATCATAGTATATTTCAGTGACATTTTCCCACAGTGACTGATGATAACAATATCAGTGACTCATTTAAAGACATTAGCAATGAACAAGACTGCTTTCACAAATGTTACTGTGGTAGGACTGTGAGTTAATCCCACATTATTATCTTGTCTGCTCTAGACCCATCACAACTTGTCATATCTTCAAATTCGATACAGAGGCTATAAGCAAATGGGCTTTCCTTATGCAGACTCCAATCAAATATAATGGGAAGATCTGTTGTTGCCTCATCCTTAACTAAGAATGTTTGTGCTGTCAACAAGATGCAACAGCTACTTTCACGTGGCACACAACAAATCATGTTGAATACCAGGAAAGCCTGTCTTGCCCTTTGTGGCCCTGAAGGTGCAACCAGACTGATGTCTATGTCAAATGGTCTGGCATGCTTAATGAGATAAGAAAAGGCTAATCTGATTCTATATCAGACAGGCTCTAGGGGCCTCCCATTTAGCCACCCATGGTGTCAGTAACACAGACTTAAAAGCACATCCTTCACGTTTCACACACTGGTGCTGAGAGTGTTAAAAAGGAAACCCTGCCCTTTACACAGGGAGTGATGAATAGTGACAGTGTAAAGGAGAGGAGTTCAAGGCTGATTAAAGGAAATGTTTTTTTGGTTTAAAAAAAAGGGGGGGGTTGAAGTAAACTGTTAACAAATATAAAAATCTGTACATACAAAATACACTTACACAGTATGTCACACATTAAACCTCTATTGAGCTTATATTCCATGTGAACTGTCTTAATCAGAGAAACATGCTGACTTAAATGAAAAAATGTCCAAATGATTAGAAGACATAGTATTGTAGGTAATGAGAAACAAAGGGCTGTAGAGTAAGCTTTAATGTCCCTGAGGGGCAACTTGCTTTGCAGACATCAGTTAGTCGCAAATACTGCAATTGACAAATGAAATGGCAGTGGTTCTGTGCGCACCTTTAAACACACTGTGCAACTTTGCAAGTTAATATTTATCAATGTTTTTATATTCACTCATTTGTGTCCGTTTTAACTGTGCATTTGCTTAATTTTGTCGAACCGCAATAAATTTGAAGTTGCACTGTAATGCACCATAAAACTGACTCCTCAGGCTTGCATAGGAGAAAATCCCTGGATTACTGTTCAACAAACAAGCATTTGTTGAGCCATACATGCATGAACATATGAAAGAACATGCAAAAGCACACAAATCCATATGGAATGAAACATGTGTAAATCCTTCATTCCTTTATTTGTACAGAAGCTTGAATCTTTTTTAATGCCTTTACCCTGGGATGAATAGTTCATTATTTAGCTATCTTGAGAAAATGAGTACTGAGAAAAGGGAGTGAGATCAGGAGTGCAATGCTCGCATGCACAGATGGCATATAGACAACTGTAGCAACTGATTTAAGATAGAAATTTCAGATCAAGGAGTAAACATTATTGATCAACACCTCTGACTGTACATTAATCTTGCTATACTACACCATTTTAAGACCCAACAATGTAGGTAGTGTCCTCTCTAGTTCCTCTATGCCAACAAGAATTTTTTTTTATTGAAGTTGGACAGTAAAATATCTGCTTTAAGTTGACAAGTGCATGTACTGTAATCCAATACCTTAGAATAATTCATCATAATGTAAAAACCCTCACATTAAATTTCTAGGGAAAACATTCTTAGAACAAAAATGTTCATATGACACCCCTTGAAACTCCAAAACCCACCTCACAGAGCAGCCTGTCATGATCCACTCTTGTGAATCTTGTGAACTCATCGTTTTTTTAACGATTAATGATGTCGTTATCATGAGAAATTGGGCCTTTGTTTTCTCAAGGTAAAGAGGAAAATCAGTCCTTTATCTCAAGACAGCAAGCGTTCATATCTTGAAATCACAACATAGTTATCTTGTGATCTCGAGATAATGGCATTAAAAAAACCACAACAATTGTAAGCATGGCCATTCTCAGCGTCCCTACACTGGTTCCTCATAGAAGCATTTTCAGAGCGCAATTGGGAGACTCCGCACAGTCGGTGGGTCAACCAGCTCATTGACTTTTAGTGTGCGAGTGTGTTTTCCTCTGTGGAATGAAAATGTTAATCTTTTTTACTCCATGCCTCAGACCATTGGTCACGATGACACTGTCTATTCCCCAGAGTGTTTCACATCTAGTCCACGGAGGGATAAAGTCAACACTCAGATTTAAGCTCAGCAGTGGAACTGCTTGTCTGATTCAACATGCTGCTTATATGACTCTATCTGTCTGTCTGTCTGTCTGTCTCTCTCTCTCTCTCTCTCTGACAAACACACACACATACACACACACACATACACACACACACACACACACACACACACACACACACACACACACACACACACACACACACACACCTGTCTCCTGTCTTTCAAATTCTGATCCACACTTGGTTATCCGTGTTGTGTTGCAATGTTGTCTTACAGATGTAAGATGTTTGTCTTGCAACATACGTCTATCCATGACGTTGTCCTATCTTTACACATCTGAAATAGTTTTGGGTCTTATCATTTTGGTAGAAACTTAGAATTAAAAGAGCAAACATTTACTGAAGAACATCAACAAGTCATTTACCTAGAGTTTGAAAAAAATCAACAACCCTGCGCATTTCCTCAGCCAGGGTTCCCCTTTAACAAGACACTAGATCTGTTCTTGCTCCTAGGACACTGAAGCTGACCGAGTCACAAGTGCCAATTGAAAGGAGCAAGAGGACTCAGGATTACCATAGTGGGATCAATTAAGTTTAACTGTTGTCCCTAAGACACCTATTTTCTGTGTAAAAAGAAAAACGCACTGCCTATTTCCTCTCAACTCTCCTTCTCTCCTTTCTCTTCTCTAACACTCACTGACATGCACACGCACGCGCGAGCGGCTCGCTGTGGCGCTTCTCTGTTGTTGTCTGTCGGAAGGGATGATTAATGAGGCGCGTCCCCGGACACATTCATCCGGGACCCGAGAAGCCCTGGCGATCACCGGGGGAATCAGTCACACCGGCTCAGTCACCGTCAGCAACATCGGGAAGACATCGAACCAAGTGTGGATGATGCCAGGAAAATATGGAACCAAAAGTAGCTGGTCTTTTTAAGACGGATAGGACCAATGAAGCCAACAAATATAAGACATATGGTAGGTTTCAAAATAAAACATGGGAAATACCAGGAGAAAGAAAGAAGTACTTATAATAAGCCTGTGCCGATGAGAATACAAGTGTGTAAAAAAAAAAATATGCAATAAAAGTGAATGTGTAAAATACTTATGATACTCAAGTTGATACGCCAAAAAGGATCATCCTTGAGTTTTCCAATTGTGTAAAATCGTTTGTATATACGAAATGCATGATCAGCTGAGGCATATACTCTAAACTGTTCCGAAGTGTTCAAGTGACTGTTTTCTAGAGAGTGAGATTGGATATGATAAGTCCAGCTCTGGTTACAGAGTCGAGACTAATCAAAGTCGAATTGCATAGAAACCACTACAACAACCAAAGTGAGAGTGCAAAGACGATCGACTCAAAATCAGAAATCGTTGTGTGCCTCTGGGTCTCTGGCAGTGAAGACTCCGAGTTTACACAAAGTTTATTAGACCATAACTCCATCCTGAAAATGTGGAGGTTCAACAAAAATTTGGATGGATGGATTAATTTTGGGCATATGCAGTGCAATCCAAGATAATCCGATAAGAGCCGAAAATAGCCATACATAACATAATAACACTTGTGATTGTACAGCTTAAACCCATAGTCTAAGTGCACTTTTTACCGGGGTCGAGACTAAACAAAAAAACATTAAACCACAACTGATACGCGGACATGTCATTCAGTACCCCAGCACTTCCTAGAAGCCCTGAAAACCCGCGATCAAAATCACCAAACGGACAAAAAAATCCATGGCGCTAAAATCAATGGAGCAGAGATCCCGAAGAGTTAACACGTGTAAGTCTAAACTCAAAAAGTCAAGCCCGCTCCCTCTCCCTTTCCCGTGAGCAGCCTGGCTCTTAAGCTCCAGAAAGCCCCAGCTGGCACCACCGTGGGGGATACCTGAAGCCCCGTCTCTGCCGTGGTGCTCCATGGGCAGGCTCGGTCTGCCTCCCACCCATATGTGGACTCACCCTTTCAGCGCAGGGAGACACTTCCAAAAAATAAAATAAAAATAAGAAAAAACAACTTACGGGTTGTTGGCAAAGCTCCGTGCACGGCGTTGACATGGCTGCAAATCCACAAAGCGACCGGCAATAACAACGCCAATCCCTGGGCAGGACGGTGCCGGTGCATCTTCACGGCCGGTGTGGACGCAGCAGAGCGGGAGCGGGAGAGAGGAAACACTCAGGGAAAAAACAGCGAGGTGAGGGTAAAGCCAGTCGGTCCGTCAGACTCGCTTCGCAGTTGAGGACTGGCGAAGAGGAGCCTGGCTGCACGGACTCACTCGCTCTCTCTCACACACACACACACAAACACACACACACACACTCTCTCTCTCTGCCTTTCGTTCTCTCTCTCTCTCTCTCTCTCTCTCTCTCTCTCTCTCTCTCTCTCTCTCTCTCTCTCTCTCCCTTCAATAAAGAGATGATGTAAGGATCGCGCCGGCACACAGGCTGCCCTGCGTGTGCAGACGCAACGCACTTCTCCCAGCAGCTGTCTCGCGTCCTTACTTAGCGATCCCCGAATAGAAACAAAACAAAGAACAACCAGGTCTCCACCTGCACTGGACGAGGATGACTTGGTGCGACTGTAGTGTGCAGTACAGGCTCCAGCAGTTCAGGGTGGCATGACTGTGCGCAGCTCCAATCCACTGAAGTGATTTCTCCTCTCCGGCGCTCTGGCGCGCTGACCGTGGTGCTGAACTTATCTCAGTCTTTCTGTGTCGCTCTCTCTCTCCCTCTACATGTCTTGTAGCCAGACAGTGCCCCCCTCCTTTACTCGGTGGTGGTGGCCTTTTTCCTCGTGTATTTGTTTCATTTCCTCACAACAAAACCTTGAACAAATATGACACACGACCAACAGCCACTCTCTATGTCCTGACGTCTGTCGTTATATCTCGTCTCTCATAACACATTGTTATCGGGGAAAGCAATTCCGAACTGTCTTGTGGTGAGCAGTTCAACTCCCAGATCAGTCTTTGCCACAATAAACATGTCACAGCTAGGCTCAATGAATACATGGTTAAACGTAAAATGCGAAATTACTTCTGTTAGACGTTTACTTGTTCTGGCAAGTTACAAGGGTTGTGGAGAACACGAGAATTCTTGTATGAGATGCACAGAAATAGACCTGACAAAATTAAAAGACTTTTCACAAATTACACTTTTATTGAAAAATAAATCCTCAGTACTGAGACACCTGTCAGTGATTATGTGCATTAACTAGTCTTGGATATATCAGTTTTTATTGCCTCCAGATTGCACAAGTTTAAAGTCCGTGTAAAGCAAAAATAAATTTGTGTGATGAGTTTGTCATACCACAGAAACATGTGTCATTGACCACTGAGCCAAATTTGAAAGATTAAGATAATTGCCAAGTATATAAAATTAGGTCTCAAAATCCTGGAAAAACAAGCACTTCTCTCTGCTGTGAAACGCTGGGGGCGTGTCAGTTAGAGGCGCTGGAGCCACGCCCACGCAGGAGGGGAGCCGCCTCCCTGTACTGCAGGAGGACCGAACCTATTTTTTTTTTGTATGAAAATCTTTATTTAACATTTGCAAAAGTACAGACAATCAGATATAGCAGGCACTGAGTGATAAGACAAGATACAAAATGAATAAAAAATATATCTCTTGATAAAATAATACATGTAATTGGAATAGAATAAAATAAATATGTATAAGGCATTTCTTATTTTGGGGTAAGTGAAAATGACTTTAAGTATTGTAGTGTCTGTTCACTTTTCTTATTTGGCATCAGTTTTAAGGTGTCTATGTAAAGAATAAACTCATTTGTGAAGACATTAAAGTTTGGGAGGGACTTGGAAAATTTACTCTTATGGATGTGGAATTTACCTATTAAAATCATGAGGTTTATTGTGGAGCAAATTGATTTGTCGTTATATTCGAATTTTGAAATGATATCTTTGGGTCTTATTGTTACATATTGTTTAGTTTTGTGGAGGACCTAACCTACAGTAACAATGGAAGCTACTAGCAGCGTCATCGATGGACCCAGCCGGACCCGTTTGAGCCATCAGAGCCAGAAACTGACTCTGAGTCAGACACTGATAGTGCTCAGCCTCGTTCCTCACAGGCCATGTTTTACATTACACACAAACATAACACCCAGTCTACATATAACTCCTTGTCATAGCTATATTGGTGCACATATAAATATAATATGTGGATTATCATTGTGCTGTCAGATGGACTCGGGACTCAGGGACTCAGGCCAAATCATGTTATGATTAAATGCAATAACATCTGCTAACATTACATGGACATGACAGGATGCACGATGTAAAATCACTTTCAGGATTGGCACCTTCAGCAAAATGCATTTAATTGCCCGTGCACGTTGTGTCCGAGCCGGCCGGGCGACACATTAACTAGGGTTCTCCCCAGACGGTGGAAGAGCAGCGCTGCGACGCTATACTCATCCTCAATGTTAGCTGCATACAGTGGGTGTTTGTGGGCTGCAGCGATCTTGTAAAAAAAAAAAGAAAAAAAATTGAAAAAGTGATTTATTTTTTATCACAAACACTCGGTGAGTTAAGGTCTTTGCCGGTGACAAACACTGTTTTCTGAGCAGAAATGTGATGAGGAGTTGGGAGGACAGGCGGATGACGGACAGGAGGACGGACGCTTCTCCACATACAGCTGCGGTATTTGTTTTCCTCATATAAGTTGCTAAAGACGGTTACAGTTACTATATTTTTGTCTGGTCCTGTACGTTGCTTTGTGGGACATTTCTCTGTATTTAGTTGAGTGAGGGACCTGTGCAGTTATCAGACTGTCAGACCGACACGCCATCGCTCCGCGCCTCCGGATTATCCGTTCACACTGGGACGGCTCACCAATAATGCTCCACATACCGCCGGTGGGACCCGCCGTCAGCGGGACGGAGAGTGTCGGCTGCGGCGGCCACATTATGTCGGTGGCACCCGCCGTCAGCAGGACGGAGAGTGTCGAACAGTGTCGCAGCAACATAAGGCCGGTGGCACCCGCCATCAGCGGGTCGAGGGGGGCCGGGGGCGGCCACATAAGGCCGTTGGCACTTGCTGTCGGCGGGAGGAGAGGATGCAAGCCGGGGACGGAGAGGATCGGTTCGGCCCCAGTGCCCAGCCTAAACGGACTCTGCAGAAATCCAGAGTTTACCTGGTGACAGTTGCTGAAACAATCAGGGGTAAAGTGGACACTGCAGAGACGGTGTTGGTGGTGGTGTTTAACTCCCCACAGTAACGCTAGCTCCTCTTGACAAAATCGATCCACCGTTTCTTTACGTTGTCATCTGAAGGAAACTTAAATAAGCTAACTGCGCCATCACCCTGCACACTGTGGCATCCAGGAAAGGTGCAGGAGCGATGAGGAGGAAATGTGACTGTTTTGCTGACTGGTTGGCTGGTTAGCTAGCTGCAAACTATTGTAAGCAATGCTATCCAAGACTGGAGAGCGAGTGGGAGAACCGCTAAGGCTGATGCGCTGCACGTATTTATACCACTTCTGCAGCAGGGCGGGGTTTATGCAAATCATGGCCGCGATTTCTGACCCGCCCATTAAATCCTGAACACAGAAATGTTGAAAAACAGTTTGTGAGCCTAGCTCCAAAATTAAATTCTAAATGGTCGAATGGCTTTTACATGTTTTAAGTAAACACATTTATGACCTGTTTAATGTGTTTAGAAGAAAATGGCTGATTTTGCTTTACACGGACTTTAACGTTTGCAGACCAAAACTGTTATTTTCTCAATTTTAAAGGAATCAGAGCTGGATTTGGTTCAACCAGTCAATGACTTACATCTTTGATATAAAGACAATACAATTTTTATTTAGCTCTATTGGTGAATGTGACAGAAATTCTGTTTGCAAAAACATAATTCTTGAATGTCTTTCTTCAACTCTTCTTTTTGCCCAGTGTGCATGGCTCGACGTGACTGAGTGAGTGACTGACAGCTGAGTGACTGACAGCTGAGCTCCCAAGCACTTCAAGTATTTTATATTTTCCCGCTTGTATGCCTTTGTCTAATTCTGTTTCAGAACTCTCTTTTGGTTTTGTTCTTTCAGCATTTCAGCTGAACACACCAGGGTGTTTACTTTCCACTGAAAAGATGGCGATTTGTACACACACATGGATATACATGTATATATATATATACAAAAGGAAAAAAATCTGGAAATATCCTTTCCACAAATTGCTTTCCATATCCAGCTGTCTGGATTTGTTCTTACTCATTGTGATCTGTCCAGAACATAATCTGTGATCATCATTACTGTGGAGATCATTTTTCTAAATGAAGAAAATGGAGAATGAGAATGAGCTCCATCAGTGGCAATAACATTTTATTGACTGACAGTCACCAATGTACAAAAAGAAGGAATGTCTTCATCAGAGATCAACAGCAAACAGTATTTCCCGCTACACTAGAATTTGTCTTAAATGAAAAAATGAAGATACATAGTTCTCTTGATTAGGTGTTGGCTTAAGCTTCTGAGAATATACTGTAGTTTCAATTACTGTAAAAGTAATATCGTGATGTGATAGTTCTTTTTGTTCAACTTATGCATAAAAGGGCTACAATCCTTCTAAACAACAAAACTAATAAGAAATGCTATTACACTTATACACTAGGTGGTAACACCATAAAGAAAGCTGTGCGTACGCTCCAAAAACATACCACAGGCTATGTCATATATGAAATGCAGCTAAAATTTCCCTTCACATCATAAGAAGTATAATAAATACTGGATGGAGCCATCAAAACACCACTCATTGGTTTGTGGCCCATAGTTTTAGAGCCTTAACTTTGGCATTATGGATGTCAACATCTTGTTTTTTGTAGCCAGATGTGGCCATATTTGGATGAGACCATGGAGCCAGGGAGGATATGCATTTCTATGCCTTTACAAAATGCAATCATGCTGTTGAAGATGACTTGAAACCAGCAATTGAGACCATAATATCATTAGGAAACTGATTACTGAGCTAATAAATCCTGTGAGAAGTGGAATCACTTATCATAATTGTCCATACAATTAGACTACTTTTGCAACTAGTGGAGTCACCTCCTACTGGCCATTTTAAAGAATGCAGGTTGAAGACATTTGGTAGCGGTATTTAAAGTGAAGAAGAGTCAACTTTTCAACTTCCCACCCTAGCTTTCACCTTTGGTGGCAGCCTTGTCACAAAGACCAAATTTCTTTTTCACATTATTTAGCTCTCAACATTTTCTTCATAAAGATAAGTCTAAGAAAAAAAAGTTGTCAATAGCTAGTTTATGCTAAATACTACATTAGCACTCTTAAAATGCTCCTAATGTTATAATGGTTATAATGTTCAACGTCTTACTTTAACATTTTAGCATTCTATAAAAAGGTACAGCTGAGATGATGGGAGTTTCATTAAAAGCTATTAAATTACAGCATGGTCGGGATGTCTGTACCAATTTTCACAGTAATCTTTCCAGTAGTTGTTCAGACATGTCTTTCAAAAACCACAAAATGTTTTTTGAAAGGGGTGGTGCGAGCGAAAACGTCAGGAGATTACCAAAGTCAGTAGAATTCATCACCTGGAGACCGTCAATTACTGTGCAGAATTTCAATTTCAATATATCCAATTGTGGTGGAGATACAGTATCTCAGCCCGGACAAAAGTCATGGTCCACGTAACTGAAAGACTGAAATTGCCATCCATTGAGCCACAGTATCAAGTATGACTTCTTTACTGTGGTCAGTAATATGTCGAAGAATGAGCTTCTATATTTTTCTTCTCTCTCCCTTTTACTCTTTTTCTTGTTGTCGGTTTCTCTTGTTCTCCCCGTGTCTTTCTTCTCTGCTTGTTGATTACTCCGTCCAACCCTTCACCATGGCTTTCTCTGTATGACAGTACTCTTTCTCCACAAGGACTGCAAATGGGTTTGTCAATATGTCATGCATTGTAATTTACAGCCATCATTCATCTTATAAAAAAACAGTGATGACTGATGGCCCAAAGATTCTGGACAAAAAAAAAAAGTTGATGACAGCAGTGATGAATCTCCAGAGGAAGGCTGTTTCGTTAAGTAAAGCGCTTGTGAGAAAGGAGTGATTTTCACAGACAGTTGCTATCCTGGCTACCTCCCCACTGTCATCTATCCACTGTAGGACAGAGAAAATGAGGCTCTGAGGAGATTTCACATAGTGTTTAAGGGGTCATTAGAAAAGGGACCGCCTTTGTGTCTGTTGGGCTATAGGCTAGTTTTCTTTTTTAGACCTGAACAAGACTTATATACGGAGCCGTGGTCTGTTCTATGAGAGGAAATTACTGTGATGATGACATGCATTATTACAGACCCTGACTCAGCACAATAAAGAAGACTCTCAATAAAGTCCAAACACTGGACTCTATTAAATATACACTGGAGAGCAAATGATTGGATAAACGATATAAGTGGTCTAAGGTAGAAAAGGAATTCATTGTTGAGATACCCAACAAAATTGGAGGACTAGAGACAGATGCGACCAAATTGCTACCCCAGGGAGGAATTCACGAGTCGTCTATAGAGTGATTCACTGCTGTGGAGAAAGTGAAAAAAGAAACCCAAGAAACCTTCCTCCAAAATTTCATCAGGAACCAGTATTATTGAGTTATTGTGGCAAACTCAATTTCAGAGTGGGATAAAACCACCCGTTTTATTTGGTGTACGAGTTTAATTTGTTTCAGGCATCTCAAGTTAAGGAGGAAACCATCCTACTGACAATAAAAGGGGAAGGGAAGAGTTTCCTATGCGTGACGCAGGGCCCCTTCTTTTCTGAAGTGCCATCAGGCAAATGTTTTGTCTAAATGTTTTATGTAAGTGACCATCTCTGGTGCATTTAGTGGCAAATCACAAACGATAAACTGTACACAGTGAATCACAGGGAATGTCACACAGTCAAGTAAAATGGTACAAACATGGCACTCCTAGAGAAAAAAGCTCCTCACACATAAAACTTTAAATAGGTCTGGCAAGATCTCAGAGCAAGCAGATGTGGGGTTATTTTTTAAATAGTTCAGGGTTTTAACAGATTTTGCTTACAGTCTCTCCCAAAAAATACCGCCATTAACAATGTGCTTCATGATATAACAGCAACTTCAAAACAGCTACGTTTTCATTTGTTGTTACAAATCTGTGGACAAAAGCAGCATGAGCACCGACGCCTCTGTGCGCATATGCACTGTTTACAGAACAAGTGAAAGGATGAGGAAGCATGTTCTAATTACCATTTTCTCTTCTTTAAACACAGCCATTTACATGATGCATGACAATGAGGTAATGTATTTTTGGCAGTGTAATATGACACTGCTCATTTCATTCTAAACTCTTGCCATGAGAAATAGTTTTGACTTGTCTGACCCATGTAAAAGTAAATTAATATGAGCTCCCCCTAAATCTGTTGCTGCATTAAAGTGATGAACATATTCATGCAATAGTAATACAATCCAGTAGTATATCATTCTGGAATCTACTTTAATTTTTCATAAAACTATTTTAATTAAACAAATGCATTTCAGCTAAGCTTTGTGATGGAGTTTGCGGTATCTAAAATTCAACATTTTGACACAAACATTCACATATTTGCTGTAAATGTATATAAGTTCCAAATATCAGTTATCTGTCTCCTTGAGAATTAATCATCGGTACTGGCCCTGAAAAAAACATATTGGTTGACCCCTAATTCCTTGTAGTATGTTTAACTTCAAATGCTCACCATCTGTAATGGCATGCCTCAACATAACAAATAATTTTCAATGCAATTTAAATATGTAGGTGTGAATATGTAGAAGGCTTCATATATTCCCCTTTGCCACCAATAAGTTAATGACTTAAAACTGTATCAACTTCACACTTACTCTCACACAATACACTAAGCACAGCATGCACCTTGATGGAGAAGTGCCATAAAGTCAATTAGTGTTTTTTAGGAAAGGGTAAGAACACAAACATTTTCCATATTTGGTTTTACTGAGCAGGTCTTTTGCCCTCAAACCATGTCCTTACCTTAATGGATGGTCTGGAGTATGCAGAGACCATAGATGATGTTGTTCTTGAGTGGACATCTGCAGAATGCAGCAGTAGTATCAGAAGACGTTACTTTGCTCCTTGACCTGCACATAGACACAGTAGTTAGGAGTTATTTATTTTAACAGCTGTCTGTGCAATTTAACAGACAACAAAAACAAAAATGTTATATTGATATTGTTTTTAAAAACATCTACACAGCCAGCAAAGCCCTCTGACACGACACAATTGTTGTAAGGCAAGGCAAGTTTATTTGTATAGCACAATTCAGACACAAGGCAACTCAAAGTGCTTTACAGGCACACACAAATTACATTAAAAAACATAAAAATGTTATTTAAAAGACATTAAAAATTGCATTAAAAAACATTAAGAATTGCGTTTTAAGACCAGTAAAAACATTAAGAAAAAAACAAACATCAAAAAGAAAGTAGACTCAAATAGAAAAGCTTTAAAAGAAACAAGACTGTAGAGTCAGAGTCATAATGCAGTTCGAAGACTTGAATTGCTTCAGCTAAAAGCAGTGGCAAAAAGAAATGTTTTAAGTCTTGATTTAAAAGAGGTGAGTGTTGGAGCAGACCTGCAATTTTCAGGGAGTTTGTTCCAAATATGTGGCGCATAGTAACTGAAAGCTGCTTCTCCATGTTTACTTCTGACTCTGGGGACTGAAAGCAGACCAATGCCTGATGATCTCAGAGTTCTGGATGGTTCATAACGTGGCAGCAGATCACAAATGTATTTTGGTCCAAAACCATTCAATGCTTTATAAACCAACAACAGGACTTTGAAATCTATTCTTTGATAGACAGGAAGCCAGTGTAAAGATCTAAGAACTGGAGTGATGTGATCTAATTTTTTGGTTCTTGTTAGGACTCGAGCAGCAGCGTTTTGAATCAGCTGCAACTGTCTGATGGAGTTTTTAGGGAGTCCTGTAAGGACCCCATTACAGTAGTCGAGTCTGCTGAAGATAAATGCGTGAACAAGTTTCTCCAAATCCTGCTGAGACAAAAGTCCTCTTATCCTGGATATATTCTTAAGGTGATAGTAGGCTGACTTTGTAACTGTCTTAATATGGCTGTTGAAGTTCATGTCTGAGTCCATAATTACACCGAGGTTTCTGGCTTGGTCTTGGTCTTGTAGATTTATTACCTCTGCCAGGAAGTTGTGTTTTCACCCGTGTTTTGTAGGATTACACAGAAACTACCGGACAGATCTTCACGAAACTTGGGCAAAGGATGGGTCTCGGTCCAGAATAGACCCCTTTTTCTCACTCTCTTTAACACTGCGAAATAAGGTGCTTTTCAACATTAAGGTTATAATTCATAGTGATACAGGTCTACTAAGTTTGATATTGGATTAGGCTTGATTGAATTAAAAGGGAACTGTTGGGCCTTTGCTGAGGTATGCTCTCTACTGAGTTCAAGTCTAGTGATCCCAGACTCTGTGATCACAAACTACTTTTCACCAAACACCAGACACAGCACTCTTCAAATTCATACCCACACTTCAGTTTCTAGAATAGGAACACGGGTCGCTTCAGTTGTTCATGTTTTTTTTACCATGAGTTTGCTTCGTGGAGAATATCTAACCAAACATGATGGCTGTGTATTTTGCTGAGCCATAGCACACTGTAAATACAGCAATAATATGAAATCAAAATAGCTTACTTTCAGCAGACTGATGTGCTGTGAAGGTACTTCAGTTTCACATAACTGAAAATAATCATAAACATATAATGCAATACAATTAAAATTTCACAGTGTACATAGAGCTGTATAGATGTAAGGATTATTATATCTCCTACTGACACAAAGTACAGTATGAGAGCTCCAATTTGCAATAAAACTGCATAGCCTAGTGAGGTTGGTCCCATATCTGTCTATTGAATTTTTAAAAACTTTGACTGTCAAGAACACTTTGCTATTCAAAGAAAAAGTTCGCCACGCTCTCTTAGAAAGGAGAGATGGAGTAAAATAGATCATTAAACACTTCAGCATAGATAAACCGACCTTATCTCTCATCAGGCAATGACTGCTCAGCACCAGGGGCGCCGCCAGGGGGGGAAAGGTTAGGACAATTCCAAGGGCCCGACACTGACAGGGGGCCCTTTGAGACATGGGCAACCTATACAAGGGCCCAACTAGATTTTTTTTCATGGGGCCCAAAATCCCTGGCGGCGCCCCTGCTCAGCACTAAAGGCTTTTTAGCAGACCAGAGTTGGCAGAAGACATATCTTGTTCTAAAAAAAATTGTTGCCATGCCCTCAGTATGCAATTGACACGTTTAGTAAACATAGATCACACTATTCAGGACAATGTGATTTCCATGTGTTTCAGCTGTTAGATCTTACTGACCTGTGGTAACTACTATCATTAATTCAGGATCCTTTTTATTTAGATATGCCAATAAGCGACGTCAGTGCGCTGGCGTTCACAATACCTTAGCTCTACTCGGCGCACCTGAACGCATCTGTAATTAACGTGATTAGTTACACCTGCGTTTGAAAAAATTAAATGTCCGCTGTGGCAGAGGTCATAAATTAAACCGACTAATATTACCACTGTGTTTGCTCTTCGTGGTAGTTTGTTAAGCTTTTGAAAAACATAAATATTCCCGAGTGGTTAACCCCAAACGACCTGGAATCTCTGTTAGAGAGCACCAGGCTTAGCTAGAAAAGGCTGTTAGCGCTTATGCTAATTGGGAGTTTTTAGCAGATGTGCGCAACGTAACATTAGCATTAGCTTCTCTAACTTGTCTCATCTGAAAACAGGTCAATAAGTCGACTAACAGCACGACTGTACCTGTAAATTGTGCGATATTTCCTGCTCTTCCTGTTTTTTTCCTGCGCAACCTGGCATCCTGGACGGTAACAGGGGAACAAACGGGCTGTAGGGGTGAGTTTTTTTCTTCTATGATTTTTCTTCTTCTATGATTTTCTGTAAAATAACCGTGGTCTCATGCACACTTTACCTGTTACTTTCTTCCTGCTCACTCATTTCCTCATTAGCTCTGATTTGCTTTGTTAGCTGTCTGTCCCAATGCAAACATGTATTTGTTTTGTTAAACACACTTAAAAACATGGTACAGACAGATACCAACTGCAAATGAGAAGTCTACCATTTTTTTGGATGTAGTTGTTTCAGCCTATGAACAAACATAAAAACAGGCCGAACAAGGGCACTTAACATCCCAAATCACCCACCCACATAAGTTGCACTAAACAGCAGCGAGGTAAGAAAACAGATGAGCAAAAAAATACAAGAGATGAGTTCAAATGTAATGGTTTTACATATATTTTATATTCTACCAAGATGAAGCATTAAAAACACACCTGGTCATATCTGTCATGAAGAAAGAAGAAATCATTTAACAACAAGACTTGAACTTGAAACGTCAGCCGCTCTTGGGTGACCTGTAACCATATAAATGTGACATTCAGAGCAATTACTTCACAGCTTGTTTTTATCACATTCAAAATGAGCCCACTGTAGATTTCCATTAGATTTGGCTATATATGTGGAATGACTGTCCGGTCCCCGGATGAACTGACTGCATTCAGCTGTGTGTGGCGTTGCAGTTGTCGCGATGACTACCTCTGTTTTTAATTTTGCTAAGTGTGCCCCTCTTTCCAGGCCTGCAACTCCATACCTGTCCACCAGATGCCACAAATCCTGGTCAGCTGACTCCCATGTCAGAGATATTCCCAGACCTGCTCACATTCCCAAATCATTCTTCTCTGCTAACACACCTGCCTCTCATGATCTCATCTGTCCTTGGAGTGAATATACCGAACTCACTAGGCCTTTCCTTTGGACAATTTTTCATCTTGTCAATATGTATTCTTGTTTCAGCAATCTGCACCTGTGCCAGATTTTCTGCCTGCCCTTGCCCCTCTGGATTTGTTTGTTTCTCTTGACTACTTTCTCATGCCTGACTGTGAGCCTGTTCATTTGAACATTGGTTTAGTAAAGTCCCCTTTTTTTTCCGACTTGTTCTGCTTCATTGGGCCCTCAATCCTATTGACTGATACACACATTCATGACAACAGTATGTGGATCAAAAGCACGATAGAGCAATGAGACTAGATGATAAGAGCAAGAGATTCTGCATGGGAAATTGGTACACAGGCTTCCTCTGTAAACGATTTGTTGATCAATGTCAGTGTCGACTGAGTCTTAGAAAAAGAATTGTGGTGGTGGAAATATGTCACCTCGCACGGAGATGCAAGGTGCATTGTCAGTCGCTCACGATAATGGTCCTTGAACAGAGGTGCTGGTTACTTTCCATTTTTCATGTAGTCAGGTGAACCGTCTAGAGCTTTCCTCCGCCTCTCACACCACTTGAAAAGTCTCCAGTTCTCTGTGACCCTGAACAGAGGGAGCTGTTGGAAAACTGAATGAACTATCACTAATAGACCATTTACACAGATGTTTTGACTTGTCAAAGCAGCTAAAGCACATGTGTGTCCAACAATGTTAATAATGGTGCCATACTATTAAGTGTCTCAGTAAGCCATGCCAGTGAGTGAGCATGCACAGTACCAGAGTCCTAGAACGAGCTCACCTAAATGGCCAGCACCCGTCAGTAATGTTGTTAATTCACCTGTTGTTTTCCTGCCATGACAAGTCAAAATATCTGCTGTGAGAATGGTCTACAAGCAAAATGGTGATGAGGATGGAAATGCCTTATAGCCACTTACCATATGTATGTGATGTATATAGCATTTGGGAGCTATAATTAAAAGTAAAACCTTTCAGCCCTTTTACTCTCAATTTATTGCATTTGCTGTATACCACAAGTGACTGCCTTTTATTTGCTTTGTATGTGCACTGAGAGAGAAGGTAGAACACTGCTACATTTCACTCCCAGAGGAAGCACAGTGGAATTGACTTATGTTAATTAACGACCTTTGGTGTCAATCGTTCCAGGGATTATTTGCATATTCTCAAAATAGCAGTGGAAAAATCAACATCTGCACTTCTGTGAAACTCTCCTTGCTTCTCTCCCTTCACACATATCATAATACTGCATTACAAATCACTATGCATGTTGTACAAATCACTGTGATTTATGCAATATGTTGATGAGCATGAGCTGATTCGCCTCATCATTTTACGCTTGGTACATTTGTTTTTTCGCTGTGTGGCAAATAAAGTAGGATCGTGAACCAAAGTGCTCATTGTTCATAGATGCTGAAGGAATCTCCAGCCGCTAATGGAATATGTCCTTGTCTCAGTGTTATTACTTGAGCGTTTGTAATGACCCATAATTAAAATAAACAGAAGCATTTATAATCTATGCTCACGCTGAGACATCCCCACCACAACTCAAGAAGTTCCCTATTTAGAAGATAAATACAACACACATGTCTACATCTGATTGGTTCAGCTGTAAGAAGTATCTTACAAAATCGTTTCAGGCAATTTACATGTGGAGAAGTTGGTTTTAAAATAGATATTTTCTTAAATACAACAATGTTTCAGTGCTTTGCGTAGGGAAAACCTCTGCTGTGATGTTGACCATAGACCCTTTTAGTTAAAGACAAAAGGCAACACTTGGTTGTAAAAACCATAAACTAAATTGTAATGGTTGGAGTCGCTGATATCATGCAGAGGACGTAAAATGCCCCTGTGCTGCAACCAGACTAATAAACTTTATTGCCCACGTCTTTAACTACGCTTAATATTAAGGATGGATTCCCCTTTAAGTCTCAGCAGATTTTGGAGTATTTCCCTAAAAAATCTTAATTTTCTGGTTTCAATACCCCCATATTAACAGCAGATCCTATCAGTGGCATGCATTGTCAGTAATCTGATGTCAGACCCTTCTTATCCCTAATGGAAAATCCTGTTGCAAAGAATGTCCAGGTCCGTCACTGCCACGTCAGAGTTTTTCAAGTTATATTGCAATGAAAGATAACGTGGATCCACAGGTGAAGTCAAAAGGAAAACAGACAAAGGGAAGTAAAAGTTGCTGATGCTGCATTTCACTGTATAAATCCAAACCCTATTTCAACGGCCGCTTAGGTCAGACAAGTTCCTTTTCTCTTGGAAGACAAGAGACAGACACAATCTGCACTTACAAGGAAAGGTGGTCTTTTAATAATGTCACTGCATAATTGGTTTCTGAAACATTTCATGGCCTTAATTAACTAAATGAGCCTAAAGGAATCGGCGAGGGCCAGAGGAAGAGAGGAGGAGAGCAAGGAGTAATACAACCGATAGAGATCAGATACCTTATCTCTTCAGTTCACACGTCTGCTATTCATTCCTGGTTGTCCTCTCAACTCTGCTCCCACACTCTCGATGGGTTTTCGTCTCTCAGCTCAAATGAATGTTCTTCACATTCAGAGGCAGTCTCTCTGGCACACTCTGGATAAAAAATTAGCAGTATGAGTATGCATTTTTGCAGAGTTGTTGAACACTCTGAATGCTCTTCACATGTGTCACTGTAACCTCAGTGCTACAGCATAACAAGAGCACATAATGGCATTTTTCATGTCTCATACATGCTCCTACCACAAGGGCTATGTGTTGGTTTTGATTCAACCTAGTCTCTAAAAGTATCATTTAAACAGTATGCAAGACTCTGCATGAGTAATTACTTTTCAGGCAAAACTGGTGCTGAAAGATGCACACGGACTGCACAGATGTTTCTTTTTTTTAACAAACTCATGACATCAAAATATTATCAAAGATATCCTTATAAAAAAGAAACACACACATTCACAATGCACTTAGCCCAGTGCCAAAAGTATTTAAAGAACCAGCTTAGCTCCAGGCTAAGAGCGCTGTTAGACACAGGCCAAGAAAGCTTTCATGGTGGTGCAATCCTCGCACTGTTCAAAGTGGGCTAACCTTGACTTCAGCCTAGGACTTGCTGGCTCTGCCCTGAAGCAGGATTAGCCCTGCATTTATGGAGTTTTTCCCTGAAAATCAACTAAACATGGCGCTAAAAGGTACCAGTGTGAAACGAGGCAAAGGGACACGAAGGAGTCACACATCAATCTAGAAGATTAACATAAATTGAATGTTCCAAATGGACCTTTAACCCAGGGCTAAGAGAAATACAGTGTGAATCATTTACTGTAGCCATGGGCTGAGGTGTTAAAAACGCATGTGATACATATACAAATATGCAGGTTGAGAAGCCCTATAGAGACTTAAACCCTAACCTACCTTTATGTGTTGCATAACAATACATTATTTGCCATGAATATTTTAGGAGATACCAAGTCAACAATAATAACGGAACATATTTGTTTTTTCCGCTAGAAAATAATTACCACTGTAAAACTCTTATAGGAGATTTGGCTGTTTTGATGTTAAAAAAAGGATTTGCTTTATAAGCTTCTTATTTATTGACTGACTCTTCCTTTTTAGTTGGATGCTGGTACCGCTGGATCCATGTGTATCTGTGCATTATGGGCGCAAAAAAACATTAAAGAAACAAAGAAAAACAGGATTAGACTGGGCTCTGTGCTGGCAGAATGAATGGCATTTTGGGCCAATCAAGTTGATGTTTTATCTCATTACAGGAATGATTATGTTTGTGTGTGGGCTGCATCCTTTCATTTGATTATACACCGCATACTCTACTGCACGAATAGTGTTAGTAGCATGGATAGTGCTAATGCTTGTGATGGGCTTTGGTTAACACTTCAACATCACTGCAGGCTTCACAGTCATTTTGTCTTGATTACTTACAAGTTGCTCACAACTCGGCAAAAGTTGACAATATATTAACTCTTATCAGGGATGTAAACTTATTGTTTCTATAAATGTAGAAATTAGGTGATTTGTCTTTAAAAAAATCTTTGAATCCAAAATGTATAATGTATAGTTCTTTTAAAAAAGTATATAGACATGTTTTGTGTGTGGCATGAGTGTAGCACAAATAAGATAACTTGAAATGAGATGACAGAGATGCTTAGGAACCAAAACGATCCAATTTTAAGCCATTCCTTTTGTGTAATGCAGAAATATTATAATAAAATTATATCTACGAGGCTGAAGGTTGAATAAAGCAATTGGTGTAATGTGTGGCAATACAAAATGACATACAATCTAAATAAAGCAAGTATCATAAATCAGTATCTGAACACAATAACTCCCTCTTCCAAACAATTGGAAAAAACATATTGCTTGGGTCTGAGAGTCAATATTACTCCCATCCACACCAGCTTTGTGGTTTTCTAATTTGCAATTTCTAAGAACGTAAAACTGTTTCTATGAGAACTACAACTTTTCATAAGTCAGCCTCATCGAGTGTCTTGAGAGACATGGCGTGACTTCAAGACGAAAGCCTCGGATTAGTAGTGCGGTCACAGTCATTTTCAAGGAGTTTGCGCCTAGAAAAATCTCACAGGTACCGTCATGAAGAACAAGGGTGATTGGGGACATGCCAGACACTACCAGTCTTTACCCCCCTTTTTTTCGTAAAGGGCGACTCAAGGAGGAGGCAGACTTTCTTTTTACCACACTTCTGCTTTTAACTTCCCATTTGGTAGGTGTCAGGTCCATGGCCGGACAGGCTTGCACAGTGGTGAGTGTATCCAGCTAGCGAAAGAACAAAACAAAGACAAAAATGGCCCAGACGCTCACCCTTCACACAGGATAGGTAGGCTGGAGGAGTGAGAGTAATCTAGTGACTGAGCTTTTATATTTTCCTTTTCAGGTGCAGCCAGTCTCACTGAAGGAAGGCTACAAGAAGGCCAACCAGACTCTAGCAGACAACTAAATAAAGAGGAATCATCTGATATGGTCATGGCCGGAAGACTCCATATAGGTGTGTAGGTGGCAAGGTCATCATTTTTCTGTATCTCCTGAATCATTTCCATCTTTCCCCCCTGCCAATCATATTTTGGTCTGTTTTGCTTTTGACAAGCTGAACTGACAATGACAGACTGATTGCACTGAGTGTAAATTGTGACTGAGTCAACCGATTATGCAGACACAGCAAGCGCTGTAGATGTATTCTCCAAAATGAGGTGTACTTTGGAAGCTGTTCTTGGAAGCAGACAGATTGAGGAAGTTCGGAAAAAAAAAAAAAGACACATCATCCAAAAAATAATGTCCCTTTGGACTGACAGCCCTTTCTTTGCCCTTAAACTTATTTGAGGATGCAGGAAAGTTGGCTGCGAAAGAAAATTGCAAAAGTCAGGTGACTTTAATCGCAACAATATTGTGAAAAAGTCAGTTTGATGAGGAACAGGTACCAAAACTACTTGGTCAGGTATAGGAAAAGATCAGTCTTTGGTTAAACATAAGTTCGCTTGTTGCATCATTTAAGTTACGTACAGAAATTTCTTTTACATTTTCACAGCAGGCCTTTGTGGTAATGGGTAATTGTTTTCAGAATGCCAACTGTCGGAAAAATGGGTTTTCACGTGACATTTTGTGGTTTCATTATGATGGGTGGTCGGAACAATGGCCTGGCAGCACTGATCCGGTAGCTCTCTGTGGATGAATTAGACATTTCAACGAATACCAATGTTGATTTAAATAGCTTAATTTACTGGTTTTGTCTGCTTTGGGCTGCTAATTTGACATACTGTATAATTTTCTTGTTCCACTCATTTCAACGTAATAGATTCCGATCTCATAATTTACATTAAAGTGACACATGTTTATTATTTTTTTTTAAATGCGAAAGCAGTCATCCAATTATGTTCATGAAGCAACAATTTTGGAACATTACCTGGTCTCGCTTTATGACTGAGTGGAGAAGAAGGGCCTGGAAAATTGAAAACACTAATTGCATTTTCAGTATGTGATAAAAAAAAAGGACAACTGCTTGAGCCAGAGACCTGTAAAGAATATTAAAGTCTGCAAGGAGCGGGAATAATAAAGCTGTTGAGCTCATTAACTTTCCCTCCTTCCCTCTCTCCTTCCTGCTTTCCTTCCCTGCTTTAGATTTTCTCCTTGTGATCTCCTCAAACTTCTTGTTCCCATCCTTCTCCTTCAAATACTTTCCACCTATGTAACTCTGCATATTTACATCACCTTGTTCTACTCACTTCACCCTCTCATGCGGTGAGATGATTATAAAGCATGTTTCATCTCAGTTGCTTACTGCTAAATGCTAATGACTGATCACATTAGCCATATCCTTTATCATCTCAAGTGCCACGGCGACCCCAAACCCAGCCAATCCCATCGCTTTGTAATTAATGAGCGTTCCGTTAACGATCCTATGTACATGCTCTGCTGACTGATGGAATGTTTTGGGAATGTGTTACCAGGTCACTGTGGTTATTGGGCGTCTCGTTAATGATTGAGCGCTTTCCTCCTAACGAGGGGGCGGGGTGGTGGTGCGTGTCTGAGCAGGTGTGGCCAAGGCACTAAGAGATGGCTAATCAAAATGGGATTAGCAGGATGATGGCCATCAGATTTGAATGAGGATGTCCCTAAGTCAATGTGATCTCTGTGATACAGTGATGAGGAAGGAAAATTGATGAAATTACATCAACTACAGGATAACTGAGAGGGTAGAAAGTTTACTTTAAAAAACTATCACACTGGATGCAAAGGACACTACCTGTCTACCAGTCCGTGCTAGAGGCTCTATGCATTGGTCAACTACTTTGGCGGTGGCTGAAACACTCTCAACAACTATGGGATGAAATGCAAAGAGGATGCCATTTCTGTTTCTTGGTAACTAACTAATGGAGATTGACATGAAATTTGGAACAAATATCCATCCTGAGTATAAATGGTAACTGTGATCCCCAGACTTTCCCTCTGGGACCACCAGCAGGTCAAAGTTTTCACTGATCCTGAGAAATGGCTCAACATCAACTTTGTGGATTGGTTCAAAACCCTGACTCCCTCTTGCATCACTGTGAGATTGACACTGGGTTTTGAGTGAAATATCTCCAAAACTACTGGGTACATTGCCATTAAAACCTGGTATGCACATTAATGACTCGGTCAGGATGACTTGAAGTAACTTTAATGAGCCCAATTCTAATTTTCCCAATATTTCTGTCTATGACAAAAGCGCAATGTTCTTTCAGTAAATTTTGATCCTCTTTATGGTAAGATAAGGATAAAGCAGGGCATACTTGAGGACAAGGCTGCCCACAACAGCATGTCATAGGGTTCTCAATCTGATCTATTTCGGAATATCCTCCCCAGCTCGTCCTTCTTGTCCAATAAGGTTTCCTCTGGCACAAAAAATGAAACCAAGATGGTGTATTGCCAGACTTGAGGCTTCGAAACAGTTGTCCACGTACCAGTGGGCGACTAACAGTGGGTTAACATGTGGCTGATATGCCAAGCTAAAATGGTGATTATGGTAAACATTATACAGTACCTGCTAAACATTAGCATGCTGTGTATTTGTATTTGTACAGCTGTAGATTCCAGGTAGCCCCAACTCAGGGTCTCTTTCATTTCTCTCACCAAATGTATTTAATTCCTTCCTTGCAATGCCTCGCCTCTTAATGTTTCAGTCTTTATCGCTCTCTCCCTCGCAAAGTTCAGAACGAACACCCTTGCTCTTTCTAGCCCTCAGCATTTGTGATTTTGCTGTGAAGGCATTTTCTCTGTTTGTGGTGGCCATTCGTCCATAAGCTGGATTTATGGTGGCAAATCCAAGGCTTTCTTTACCAGCTTGTCCTTACTCTCAACTAATATGTGTCTCAGAGACTAAGTCAGTGTGTGGATGTGGGTGTGTGTGCACGTATGCACTATTTGTTCCAGGATTTTACTTTTCATTGAAGGCTGAAGGTCATGATGCCTCCTAATCCGCGATGATTGGCTGGCTGCTGGCTACCTCCAAATATGGACAGCTGCCCTTTTGCCCTTGTGCTGCTGCACTCCTCAAGTCTAAAATCCCAAACCCTGCTCCCATTTCTTCCTGTACCCCACCAGCCCCGCCTCCAAACACACACACGCACCCAAACACACACACACACACACACACACACACACACACACACACACACACACACACACACACACACACACACACACACACACACTCACACACACACACACACTCACACACACACTCACACACACACACACACACACACACACACACACACACAATTCTTCTCTCTCTCACATCCTCCTGCCAAATCTGTCCAGTGCGGCCCATTTTCCGTTGAATACATAATGCATACACTACTTACTGTATTGCTCCATTTTTTTCACATCGCGTTGACCCTACTAGGCAATTTCAACAACATTGATGCATAATTGAATAATTCATAACCTTCTCTGTTTTAACTGTAGTGTTGAGGTCAATAAATGCAGGTTTAAACACAAAAGAGTAATGTTATCTGTTGATGGGCTTTTCCTTGACGGCAAATGACTGTGAAATGGACAAAATATGCTCCTGAGATAAGATAAATTCAATATTGTTCCTGTCTACCCTTTTTCTGCACTCTAAGAGGAGATTTAAATTGAGTTCTAAAAAAAATTGAATGGCACAGCAAAATGATCTGATCCTGCCTGTGTTTTTGCTGCATAATGCTTTTCCCATTTCACATGTTCTAATACTCAGTCCACTGAATTTAAGCTTGAACCCTTTGAGGGAGTGTAACTTTCGCAATTGCATTTAATAATGGCCACATCACTCAGTGGCATTAAAAAAATGTAATGGGCACCCGAGTCTCCTCAATATTACAGCAATATTTTCCTCAGAGAATTAGCAAGCCATCTCACGTTTTAAAATATGCATAGATTTGGTAGATAGGATTTCATCAGAACTACCTTTCACATTCATGTATTCTCGTCTCCAAAAATATTAATTCACCTACCACCCTCATTATTTCAGCCATGAACTCAAACTCACCTCACACCATACCTTTTAATATCATTATCACCCCTCTCTCACCACCACCGCTGCCTTGCCCACACACTATTTTATTATTAAAACTATGACGGTGTAATATTTTGACCAATGATGGTAATGTCTTGTCCCATGTAATTCCAATTGGGAAGCCTGATGACTCATTTCAGTGCAGAGTGTGGGGCTAATGGGAAAATGACCAGGGCTGAGGAAAGATAGAGACCTTTTCAATTACTTTAGAGGTGAGAGGACAATCCATTCCACTATATATTTATATGACTGGCAATAACACCCTAATAATCAGGAAACTGGGAGACCAGGATAATTTCACAGTCATGTTCTAGTATTTTTAATAATATAAATGCCAGGGGCCTTTTGCCTCTAAGGGGTAAAACTGGAGGGATTGGATGAGCTACTGCGGAAAACTACACCGCACTGTGTATATATAGATGATTATATGGGTGTGTGATAAAATATAAAATTTGATGTATTTGCAATATGATGCTAAGCTTCCAGCACAGATAAATATCCAATTTCCTTCTACGGTTTTCTCATCTGTGGAGGAAAATTATTCTTAGAAGTGTCTTTAGAAGCTTGATTTGTAGGCATTTTCAAAAACTCAATAGCCAAAGGTCATCATTCGGTCCTCCTCACAATCAGTAAAGAACATTTCCAACATCTGTTTTACAAATGTAATGTTGTCTAATAAGGACTGCAGGGACATGCAGTTTGTTAGTCAACAAAACACCATTTTGTTTGAATGTTATACCATCAATTACTGTGCAAGGTGTTGCTTTTTCAGGCTGTTGACTTCGCATTTTAGAACAGCTTTCCCCAGTCAACCAGTTGCACAGAGTGTGGGTGGTAACTCAGTGTTGCGTAATGCAATGATGCCGTGTTGATACCAAACTGCTTTTCAAATCCAGATGTTCCTGCAGATGTCACTTGCTTGCAATCTAATGGCAGGTGGTAATGTTTTTTTATGGCAACTGCACTGAACTGATGAACTGATGAGCCATCATTATCCCCCATGAGAATAAATACCATTATCTGTGTACTGAGATTGGCATTAGTAATTAGGATGGGGGGCTATTACAGGATGAACCTGCCCAACATGTACCCATTTGTTTTTTTTGTTTTTCATCCTGTGTTTATCCACGGAAAAGTTTCACTGCTCGTATGTTATTGCTCAGCATTGCCCTGTTTTACATTCATGTTAGCGCACATTCAAACAGAGGGGGAAAATAATTTCTTTATTGTTTGTTACTGAACAGCACTGCTAGAGCAATGGGATCATTGAGTGCCTTGCTCAAGGGATCTCAAGTTATGACTGAAAATTAATCTTGGAGGCAAACCAAGATGTGGTGTAGGTGAACTGAATTTCTCCGCTGTGTGAGTTTAATTGAGAAATAAATAACACAGTCCAAATGCCTGATGAATTACGTGCAGCAATGGGAAGAAATACCAACAAACAAAGGTGTTATCTTGGGTCAGATAGCTCTGTTTCTGTCTGAGCCTGCTTGTCCCAAAATGGCTCCATTAGCAAATACAATTTCAGCCGTTACAGACGACTGAAACCCTATCAGAAGGAAGCACACATCGCAGGAAAATAAGACACACACAGACGCACAGCACTACCCAAAGGCAGGTGTGCATGCTTATACACGACACGCACACACCCACACACACTTCCAAATACAAACCCATACACACACATGCACGGACAGGTAGACAGGAGTATGATTTCCCTCTTAACCAACTTGATCTGGTGCCAGATCCTACCAATTGAATAAGGAAAAAAAAGCCAAGGATGCATCATAGATCTGGCAGAGAAGGATCACAGAGGAGAAATATTCTCTAACATCTCACCTGTGTATTCCTCCTGTATGTGAGCTGTTTTTGTGAGCGAGAAGCAGAGATTGTGGGAGAAAATGGGGGGGAAAAAGGGGGAAACGGGGAGTGGGAGAGAGTAAAAAAGTACAGAAAAGTTCAATTGAACTGATAAAAATACATGAGAGAAAATAGCCAGACCTTCTGGAGGAATAAACACCCAGAGTCATATCGGATTTTGCTCTAATCCTCAGCCATTAACCAAAAGGAGGAGAGCTTGTAAATTTTGGAATCGAAAAGAGGATTCGCCTTCACACCCTTTGCTGGATGTTAATGCACTGTAATGTTGTCTGGAGCTGGAGGGGAAAGAGAAGAGAGGGAACCGGAGCCTCTAGTTAGTGCTGAGGTCTGTGAGAGGTCGACCTCAGTTAACTCACAGGTTCTTAAGGGAATTCAGAGCCGGTGTTAACATCCGTCCTGAGTGATCCTATCACAAGCTCTAAGCCCGCCAGTTAACACCTGGCATTAACACGCATCTTGGCATGCATTTTCGCACATCACTAAGATGAACAGTGTTTTTTAAAAACCTGCATTTGACTGACTTTTTGGGGCACTAGGGGGCAGCAGAAACAGGATTTAAGCAACAACAACACTTATTTTAAGTTGATATGCTAGGTTGCTAGCAAGTTGCCTAGGTACACATCCAGCTAATATGAAACAGCATTATCACTGATTTGAAGTCATGTTTCAGGCTAAGTCCACTCCCTCTTAGCTTTGATTCTCCACAAATTCCTAATGGAAATGTCTGGCTTTTCAGCAGCTAAATGCTGCGTTGTGTTTTTACATAAGTACGTTTTTCACTGAAAGCAGCTGCCTTCTGTGGTTGAAAACATCAGTGATGAGAAGCAGTCAGTGGAGCAAAAAAGCACATGCTGGAATATCAAAACAATGAGATGAAGATGAAATGGTCCATGGAGCTGAAGGTAACTGTAGAGTCAGGTGAAAATTCTCTGTGGGATTGTCACAACAAACAAGCCCCTTTCACATACAAGTAGTCATGTGATCCACTGTTAGCATAAAAAGTTTGATCAGTCCCTTTCAAGAGCTGCCCTTGTGGTCATGGCAGAACCGCTTGTTTCTCCGGATTTATGCATCTTCACAATTAATCTGTTACACACTGTCTCTCCTGGCATCTGCAACAGAATTTGACAAAAAACTCACTGCAGCACATTTTTTTGGCTCACCAGTGCTAGATGCCAGTGGCTAAGTCTAATGATCTAATGAGCTAATGATCCGGGTATGGCAGCCAGCAGCACTGCCACCCATTGTTGATGGCTCAGTGATACACTAAATAAAAACAATCAATGATGCCAACAGAAACAAGTCAGCACAAGTAATCTAACTGATTAGTTAATCTGTGTTTGTCTGTCGGATCCAAACCATGGATCACCTGTTAAACAAACATCCATGCAGCACAGTGGAGCTACTTTATCGCAACCATGATTTGCTAATTTTGTACACATGAATGCATTCATTTCATGTTATTTCTGGTTAATTTCTGTGTTGAATGGATAGATGGATAGACTCCGTTATGTATTCAGATTGCAATCAGCTGTTAGCGAGGCAGCACAAACAAAGGATGGATGGGCAGATGGAGGGAGTGAAATGTTCATCAGCCTTAAAAGTCACAAAGGAAAAGCATGATGGAGAGGAACTCTCTTTTCTCCTTGGTTTACCCTTGGAGCTTCTTCCTCTGTGTACCTGCGGCGTTCGTCCAAATTAACTTCTCCACAAGCTCTCTTACATACGGTATGACGGAGTGATTCTAGTGGATTTGTATAGCTTATCCAAGTACGGTCTTCCAGTCAGCACGGCAATGTTACAAAAATGAATTCAGTCCCGGTTTCCTTTCCTTTGTGTGTGTGTGTCTGTGTGTGTGTGTGACTGTGCGTTTTCTTGTTGTTATTAATTGTGTTTGACAGCCTGTATTTTCCTCATTCTCTCTCCAACTGGAGACATCTGTTTTTCATTTAAACCTCAGAGCCATAGGGGACCCCTCTCAAGACACATGCACATCTGCTCACTCACAGAAACACACACACACACACACACACACACACACACACACACACACACACACACACACACACACACACACGCACATGCACAAGAAGGCACAGGGCTGCTGTTTGCCACCAATACACAGATGCCACATTTAAAAATACAAAGAACACAAATGTGAATTGGAAGTGTACAGGAAAATACTGCTTAACAATATCTAAAGATCAAACTTTACTGTTTAAGCCAGTTTGATCCTAAATCATGTTTTCTCCTTCATCATTCTAATTCAAGTAAGTTTTTAAAAAAGTAACAATTTCACCTTTTAGGATCAAGTGAAGAAAGGCAAGACAAGGAAACAAAAACGTCAAAATGACTAACACATGAAATTGCTCCACTAACACACGACACACAGACGAACTGTCCGGACATAGTGACTGAAAAGATTAGTAGAAAAATGTCAAATATTCTATTGAAAAGAAGCAAACTACATTACATCATAGTTTTTCCCTTCACCCTGCCCTGAGACACATTTTTTCCCCGCCCCAAATGTTGATAAGGTTCAATAAAATCCCACCATGAAGGCCCACAGTAAAATCCAACCTGCTGATGCTGGTGTTCCGTCCTGTTCTTGGATAATTATAAACTAATCACCGGCTCAACCAGGTCAGTCCATGGCCAAATTAAAATTGGGAATAGCTCCTTGGCTACGGCATGTAATCTGTGTTCAGGGAGGTGTGAATGCAAGGGAACCCCTTCCAACTGATCTTAACACACATGCCTCACTAGCCTACAAACCATTATACTGTAAACGCTCCACATATTAAGGCCCCTCAAGAGTACTACCAGAGAGGTACCTAGGTAATAGCTAATAGCCTTGATACCAGGAATTTGTTGTGTTTCTGGATATGTTCCTTTGTTTCACCAGACCTGCAGTGTATATGGGACACATGGGTATGATTGTCAAGGCAAGTGTTAACATTGTTTTTTTGTAATGCACAAATTACCACATCATGGCGCATGTTTAAGCCATGTATAGATCACATATATGACACCCACAACCCCACTGGCGTCAGTTTATTTAAGTATGAAAAAAAAAAAGTTGATACTTCAAATGTCAGATGTGAAATGTGTGTTCTCACAAGGGAAAATCACACTTCGCTTCATATTTTCACTTGACTGGCTTTTTCCGTGTGTGAACTAACATATGTGCAAATAATACAACACCACATATGGGTTGTTTCTTGTGATATCTTGTCTTTGTCATTCCGCACGATCGCACGATGACATTTCTCTGAGCAATTTACGCACAAAAAACAAAAACTATACAGACTATTTTATACAAAAATAAAGTCAGAGAATTGGTGGAGCGCTAAGGATGGGTTCAGTAGTCCCACAGCCTGAGGAAAGAAGTTGCTTTGTAGTATGCCAACGGATATTTTCTGTTTTATTTTGCTAGATGGCAGCAGGCTGAACATGCTGTGTCTGGGGTGGGTGTCGTTTTGTCTTGTCGCCTGCTTGTTTTGCTGCTATGATATCGTTTGTAAGTAAGAAACCACTGGATATTCTGGACGAGATGTCGAGACAGTTTTCAACCAAAACTGGGTATTTTTAAACGCAACCAACTGTGGTTCAGTACCACAGTTGGATTTTTGGCTTAGCCATTGTTGGTGACACTCATCACAAGCTAAACAACATGTCTGCAATTTGTCACCCCCCATTCTTTTGCTTATCTCATGTTCCAGACAAACACAATACAAAAACACAGTGAGGTACAGCTAAACCATTCTTCTCTTCAAACCTTTTCATTACAAAATATTACAAATGCATCCACGGAAAAAAATAACAAGTGCATGTTAGAAACAAATCAGTTTCATCTATCACTTTATGCTTTAACAATAAAATCACTTGTGGCAATATCAGCCAGTGATACATGACAAAAGATGTCTATTATGTCTTTATTGAGAGAGAAGACACAGGTTTCAGAGTTGTGTTCTTACAGATGTGCTGTGAAAGGTTTTCTGTAAATGAGAATGTAAGGGCAGGGAGCATGATGACAGTGTGTGTGCAGCTGTATACTGTGATCATCAGAGTTTGGGGCTGAACATTTTTGGCTGTCGAGTCAGCACAGTATTTTATTTTTGTATCAGCTTTACACACCTCGGTTCTCCCCGTGTGCACCCCATCCTCCACTATGAACTCTTCTCTCCAATATTCAGATTAAGTCTTCCCTCCTTGTTCTTTATATTTCTTTAATAAGGCTCCCCTTGCCTTCCTCCTCTGCTGCTACTGAGAGCAAACGAACATCGTCTCCATGGTGTTTGTCTTCTTTCCCTTCGAGAGTGCTGCAAAACAATTTTGGACTAATGATGCTGCAAGCTTGTTGCACACGAGCCCCTGCTGAGCTTTTAACATCATGATTGATAAAAAAACATATGGTCAGCCCACTGCTTTGGTCCATATTTAGCCATCTCTCAATTTTTGGATTGTGATTAAATTTGGTCCAGATATTCATGTTTTTTTAGATAATGAATGAGTGACTTTGTTCATCCCCTGACATTAGTGCCAGCAAGGGGGTGACATTTGTTTTTTTTTTTTAATTGGGTTGATTAGCTTGAAATTCAGTCATTGTTCATATCAACGACATTGGCATTACAAAGTGCTATGAGCATGGCTGTAAACTCTTGTTTAAAAGGGACCTGTTATGCTTTTTTGTATTTTTCCTTTCAATCACTATTTCATTAATGTTCTTGTGAATGTAAAATATCTTAACAGTAAAAAGCCAAAGTCTGCACCAACAGAAGCTCCTTTCTCTCACAGAAATCCCTGGTCCCGAAACACCTCATCAGTATTCTTGACTTTAACTTGCGGCTGGTTTGGCACGTAAGAATTGGTTTAACATAGCTGCACTGTTGTTGTAGGCAGTGCTGGTTCAGGCATGTGTGAGCTGACCAGAGGAGACTGGGTGTTTGAAAAGGGGGGGGGGGTCCTTAAAGGGACAGGAGCTAAAACAGAGCATTTCAAACAGAGGGGGAATAAAGTGCTGCAGCACTAAAGAGTGTGAGAAAACTGATGTGTTTTTTGGCATTAAAGCATTTAAACATATTCTATTAGTGACCCAAAATAAAAATGATGAACCTGAAAATGAGCATCTTTCAATGTAAGGCATACACTTCTCAGACAGTTTAATGCACTCTCCAAAAAATCAACATCCAACAGGTGAACGAGTGACCGATGTGACGCATGGACCCAGATGACACTAACATCATCTATGAATTAAGCAATCAGTCCTGTATTGTATGGCTCCTTGATTAATAACATTGAAATGGTTGCGGCCTCAGTTAAGATAAAGATAAAACACACCTAGCTTTATCAGTCACAATGGAATGATAATTGGTGTAATTATTATGAATTTTCTTTGAGTGTCACAGGGTTTCCAAGTGGATGAAATGTGTTATCTTCAATGTAGTGAACCTCTCATCTCTGTCAGATTTGTCACTAAATCTGCATGGATGGTTGTGAGCAGGTATGCACATTTCCAACTTTCCACATTTAGCAGTTGGAAGCAGTTTCCGAAAAAAACAGATCTTTCAGTTTTCAAAACAAACACATATATACACACACATTCACCCACACACAGTGTAATGATCCTTGTCGTGCGTATGGCGCTGCTATTGTCTCCCATTGCAGATCAGCTAAAATCAGGTTTGGGGAAATTACTGTTGCTCACCAAAGGTGCTCATATGCCTGCTGATTTGCAATAAAGCAGAAGAACAGATTGAGCACGGAAGATGTGGTATTAAGTAGATTTATTTGCAATAACCCTGAAAATGTCAATGCAAATGTTGTTTAGAAGACATAGAAAGTGTTGGATTTCATGTCAAGTTAACTTATCAAGTGAAAAGACTGCGCGTTGACCTCTGAAAATAATAATGTTTTCGATTTAAACCCCTGCACCGGATTGCATGTGCCTTAATACACATCTTAAAAGCTCCGTGTAGCTGACAACCTCCCCTGAATTTAAAGTTAAATTAAACAGGAACCTATGCTGCTCCTATTTGAGGATTTCTTTTGGTCTTTGAAGTTGGTTATCTTCTCAGCAGGGTTTGCAGCTGTGGAAGCCACTGTGCTTAAAATTAATCCATATATTAATAATGTCAGGGCTCTGTCTCTCTGTCTCTTCCTGTGAGATGCAACATTAGGGGAGAGGAAAAGTTTTTAATCCATGCATAAATGATTAGAGAGTTTTGTTACCCAAGGATTATCGTTTCTATCCCTTCTACCCAAGTACCTTTTGATCCTGTTGCACACAAACACACACACACACAGTCACCGACACACACATTTTTGACCGGCAGTGCAGAGATCTCCACAGATGTATACATGTGCACAGCCCGCTCTGAGCATCTCAGAGGCGTGAATGTTTGTGCTTCTGTGTGAGAGACAATTTATGTGACACGATCAAAGTTACTCGTGCAGGAGGGATAGGAATGATAATCCCTTTGTAGCCTAACTCTTTAATCATTTACTATGCATGGGCTGATACTTTGCCCTCGCTGAAACAGTGCGCACCAGGGGCAGAGAGGGAGCAGGGGGAGAGCGGAGGAGGGTGGCGGAGGCAGACAAAGAACAGGAGGAGATAAGAGGAGGTGAGCAAATACTAAGGTGTGTAAACAAATGAATATTTAAATGTATCTTAGCGCCCAACGCACTCTCGCCTGAGAATTTGCATGAGCATCGCTCGGCTGGATGGAACACAAATGTTTTTCCAAGCCATGGTAGACTACAATTTGACTTTCTTTATATAATTTGGGAATGGTGAAAGCAGATTTTTTCCACTTTTAAATCGAGAAAGAAAGCAATTGTGTTGTTGTTTATGAGCTGAAATAAGTCTCACTGTGTATTTCTTGGTTTTTAATAAAGTTGATTAATACAAGGAGGAAGTTGACATTTGCAGTTAAAAAACCAAATAAACAAAAAAACTACCCCCCCGCAATGGTGAGATTTCGCTAATGTTTTCCACATAAACTGGCCTGTGAGGGTTGTTGTGAGTCGCCTTCTCTTTTCCTTTGTGGCAGCAGACTCATCATTTGAAGATTGCAGACACAATTACACATTTTATTTCTCCCCAGGTAGCAGGCCTAGTTTGAATTACTTCATCGGAAGTCAGACGATCAACAACAGAGTCCAGAGACTTTGACAAACGACCCCATGCCCGACGGTTCAGAGATAACATTTCACTTGCTTTGTCTATAAATCATCGGCTAAAATGAATAAGAAAAAACTTGTCGTGTGGCTACTGCCGCACCACCTTTACGGCAAATCTCCCAGCAACAGCAGATTGAATTTGGTCTTTCTTGGCACTAAGAATAACTTCCTGATAATTGCCACCTCGGTGGAAAAGTTCTGTTTTCAGATTGTCAGGCGCTACCAAAGAGCGCGAAAGGATAATTGCAGCTCAAATTATGCCTTTTAATAATTACGCAAATGAGCTCCACCATAGGTTTCAGTTTTTATTGGAATTCTAATACGAGCTATTTTTAAGTTGTTGTTTTTTTTCCCCTCCATACTTCTACTCTGAATGAGCCTTATTGCTGTCACTGCTGAAGCCACTGTTCTGCTATTATTATGTGACTGTGCCCAAAACTCAGAAATGTATGAATACATGAAATGAAAAGAATATTTTACTCTCTTCGGAACATTATTACATGCAATTTGAGATCAAATGCTTTTGTAGCACAACTAATGTGCACATATCTGGCGCTGATTGTGTTTATAAAAGCTAAAGCCTGCTGGAAAAAAGTCTTTCTCCGGTCAAACGTGAATTCTATTTATTATAACAACAACCCTGAGGGATATATTTAGGTGCAGGATATACCTTTAACCTTTAAAGTGCTAATTGAGACAACCATGCACGCTGCAATAAGTAGATGTCAATATTTGCTTAAACCTAATCTCCCATCCTGTAAACGATCTCACCCATGTTTTGCCCGGTTTGTCCGTATGTGTGTTCGGTAAGTGTTTAAGGTGGCTGCTTGTTCACTGCCTCTGCTTCTGTCGAAATGAAACACATTATTCCGCAGTCAATATCTAATTTTCCTGTTTTGCCAGGTAGAACAAACAAGAGAAAATACTCTGCCAGCCCCCCTCGCAGTCTACCTGTTACAGGTGGCTGCACTGCTTCCTCTCACCGTCTGTCTTTCTTTTCTTTTCTCTTTTAACATGCACTTTCATTTCCTTCTGTGACTGACAGGACCCCTCATCTGACCAAAATGTGTGCAGCTGGGAGCGAGGAATAAATCCACTTGGTTTCTAATTGATTAGTTGTCCTGCGCCGACTAATCTTATGCCGCACTTACCACACTCTGCTAAGACTTAAGCTGTCCACATTGGCCTGGGGATCTTAAAACAAATAAACAGGCAGACAGCACACAGTCAGACAGGAGAAACACTCAATCACACGTGCAGACAAACGTAATTTCAAAACGTTTGATGCATTCGCGCTGCCTGCCGCTTCTCTGTGTGTGCCTGCTGCCACGCTTAGTAGCACATTTACATCAGTGTGTGTGTGTATATGTATGTGAGCTGTGCGATTACACCGCGTCCACTTATAAATTATAGAGAGAGGAAAAGAAAATATGTGCTGAGGTGGAATGGATCGACGAGGCGAGACATTAGTATTTTTTGTCCTACTTTCCCCTCCAGCTTGTTAAAAGCAATTGTCTGGACTATCTGTCACCCGGCCTGTAACGGCCTGCCCCTCGTGAGGCTGGACACACACACACACCAGTGACCACCGTGCCACCACCAAACAGGAGGCAAGGTGGCACGCTAGTTAGCCTGACAAATTCGCAGGCCGAAGGGATGTGGACAAAAGTTTATGCTGAGCTGCCTCCTGAGATGAGGTCGCTGAGGGTGATTACTGTATTATAATTATGCCTGGTGCTCAGTGGGTTGAGCCTGCTGGCTGACTTGACGTGGCGTTGTAGTTGTAGTTGTAGTTGTAGTTGTAGTTGTACACTTCAAACAGTGTTCTGGGGACCTCACTTCGCTGAGAACAGCTTGTTTCTTCATTTGTGTAAAGTAAATATAGAGAATGGTGTCACCTGCTATGCGCTTTCTTATGGATTTTCATAAGAAAATCGCCCAACTTTCAATACATTGTACCGTGTATTCATGATTCCTCATTGAACGGATAATAAAGGCCTAGCTTGTCTGATCTGATGAATGCAAGGATAGAAGAGAGATCAAAGGAAGCATAAAAAACAAACCATATGTGTGCCTGTTGTCGAATGTGCGCATCCGTGTGCATGCACGCATTCGGGTTGTTCAAGCGCTCCATGCAGTAGATGTGTGCCGTCCCTTTTTGTAGTCGTAATCCAAACACCGTAAAAGTAAAATCAAAAAAGAATTGATGTTTCTTTTTACACACAGCCGAAAAAAGGGAATTTCTCTCAGACTGTGAGCTCCCAAAGACTTTCTCCATCTTCCCTTTAGCTTTTAAAGACAGATCCAGAGCAGAAATAAAGCCTCTTACAGAGTCCCCTCTAGCCGTCAACTGCACTGACAGGATCAGATTTAACACCGCACTTGATTTTCTCAGCCCTCCAAGAGAAGGTAAGAAATGACTGTCTAGCATTTCTCTGCCACCCCTTTGTCTCGCCGGAGATCAAAAGCGAACCAGACAGATAACTGTGTAGTTAAAAGCTACATAAAGGGCTCAGTGCTGGTAGCTACAGCTGCTCCTGAGAGCTACAGTATGTGGTGAGGGACCCAGGCTTCATGTGGCTCTGTCCTGTCACTTGAGCTTTTCTTAACCAGTGATGTGGTGATAAGTAGTAGATGAGCTTCCTTGACTCCCTGGGGGAGGTCATTTTGTGATTTTTCTAATTTGTCTTGTAAATAACTGTCTTTGTCTGGTTATTTCAATATCGCTTAATACCGCAATTACAGTATCTTACCATTTCTATTTCACGCGCTGTTCGATCCAAGTTTTATTTCGCGCACTACTTATTTTTCATTACTTGATCCTCATTAGTAAAACTAAAGCAGTAAGTGAGAAGTAATTGATTAGATGAGCAATTGAAAATGAAGCTCATATATTTATTAATTCTGATCATTATCCTTATAAGATGCAAACTTTATCTACTGATGGATACATTCGTACAGCTCTCTGATTTGTAATTTGGTGTTATTAGGCATCTGTTTTTTAGCTGTCAAACAACTAAGTACAAACTTTGATCGTGAGTCGTATGATGTTAAACAACAGTCAATAGCTGTGCCGTGAGATCGGCCAGATTGATGTGTAAAATGAGTATTGATGGACGGTTGGAAGCAACGAAAGGCTGATATATTCAAGTAAAGCCACAAAACATCTGTCACTTGACCTAAATGAGCCGCAAATGTGTATTTATGCTTCTAACATATGCAGAAAGTGGCGAAACCATAATATTAATGCTGCGGAAGAACACATGCTCCGCTTCTCGAACGTTGATGTAGTATTGACGCCTTGACTTGTGCTCCGGGAGATAATGTCTTTTAAATTGGAGTATAATACAGAGTGCATCCCGTGTGAATGCAGCATGTGAAACACTAATGGAGGGGGGGGGGGGGGGTAATTTCCCAATCACATGAGGTCCCCTGCTCATACCATTCCTGTGCGAGCTGGGCTTAGGTTATAGAAAGACTGTGACTTCTTGTGTCTGAGCTCACAGCGGACCTTTTCTGTGATATAACAGACCATGACCTTTCCCTGACCTCAACTAAGTGCTGCCAGTGCCTACACATGTAGAAGCTGAATAATGCTGTAGTCAATGTGACTGGATGGTGTGACGTAAGATTATCAATTTTGGTTGGAAAAAAAATGAAACGGGCTACACTCAAACAACGCTCCATTGATATGTCCAATACATTACTCACGCAGGCCAGGTATGTTCATTGACAGCATTTTCTCATTACGGTCGCCATTAAGTCTCCTCAAAATGTGTTGCGGTTGTAAGCTAGCTGTATGTGAACATTATTTTTAGAACAAAAGGGGCTGACTACCTCATTTTGCTATCGAAAGCGAAGCGAAAATAACTGCTATGCTTTATTCTGCGCTGGCTTCAGAGTACAGTGCAATTTGCAGTGTTTTCCCTACCTGATGCTTCGGAGAGAGAAATGCTCAATCATCATATCATGCCGGCTTGCTCAGCTGAGTCTACAGTGCCACATATGGATAACACTGCCTCACCCCTGCGCCTCGACAACAAGCAAGGTCAAGCTAATGAGTGCTCTTAAAGGCCGGAGGAGATGGTTGAAGGGGGTGGGGGGATGGCGCGGTTGGGGGAAGGCGGTTTGCTGATTATCGAGCTTCTTTGATGGAAACGGCCTCTGGAAAGCCGAGCTGAGTGAATCAGGGAAGAGTGGGATAAGAAATGAAGATGGAAAAAAGCAGGGGATGACTGTCAGTGATATTAAAGGCCTCTTCTGGTCCACTGATGAAAGACTAATCATGATAAATGCTTCTTAAGATCTCGCTCATTTTGTACCGGTTGGCACACGCACACACGCTCGCTCACGCTCACACAGACATGCGAAACCGTTTCACTAACCAACACTTCAGCTATTTTAGGGTAAAGCCAAATCAGGCTTAAAAATATGGAAAAATGGTGCAGAAGGGAGATGGTTTGTGAAGACACTATTTGAAAGATTGCACCACTGGGTGTTTTTATTCCACCCCTGTGGCTATAAATCACTTATAATACTGCAAATCACTAATAGGTCCGTGTGACTTTAATGAAATACATGCATCAAAACACATCGCAGTGAACATAGGCGCACAGATCTCTCTGTCATGCGCTGCAAGATGTTGTTTATGTTTTTCTACTTTAACTGCATCATGGGAGAACAGGTTTTGAATATGAAAGCAAATGCAAATGATATTTGGCACGTGTTGACATTTGCAGAGACTTAACCATCTCTATTTTTGATTTTTTTTTTAATAGACCGGGCGTGGCATGTTCAAGTGCAAACTGCCGTTAGTGTGCGCAAGGGCAGATGTTTTAATGGGAATCTCAGTTTGTGTGTGTGTGTGTACTGTGTGTGTGTGTGTGTGTGTGTACTGTATCTGGTGTCTGTTGCTCTGTGTGCGGCAGATGAATAAAGAGAATTCACACGACTCGCATCACTCACACCACATCTCATCACTGACAGCATCTCTGTTCTGCGCCGCATCCCAACACAAACAAAATACAGCTTATGGCGTTTAGGGTTTGAGTCATGGATGCAAATTACCGATGCGCACACAAACTGATGCGAGCGTAAAGTCATTCTCTGTGTCTCTATAGCGCGCAGGCACACGAACACAAAGGCTTACTGTACAGTTTATGGAAGCAGACGGGGACGTCTACACACACACACCGAAACACACACTCCCTCACGCACCGCTGCCTTTTTTTATTTTGCACGTTCAACTGAGTGAGCTGGATTTCCCTCCCCATCTCTCCTTGTCTCTGCTGTAGTTAATGACTTCTGCCTAATGTCTCCATAAGCTCTATTGAGAGGAATGAATGCCAGGTAAGACTGCAGGCCGCATCACATTTCTGCCTGTCTCTGCTAAACTACACGGCCTGCCTACAGTAATTATCACAACACATAGAAGATACAGCACCAGAGAGAGAGTGTGGGGCATTAGCTCGGGGCGTTCGTATGTATGAGCAGTTGGTTTTATTCAAATTCCTCCCTGCATTCTTTGTGAGTACGCGCGTGTGTGTGTGTGTCTGCGTCTGCGTGTGCGTGTGCGCGGGGTTAGTATTTGTGTATATGATTGATTCACTGCCAATGCGAAGGAAAGAAAAACAATTGCCAGGAGGAAAGAATTCAAATCCGACACATTACTGAAAGGGGTCATTTTCGTTCTGCATCCCGAGTGTCGCTCGAGAGGCAGAGAACATAAATATGTGCTGTCAAATGAATTGATTTATGAATTTTAACACATTATGTGGCTATTAAGCTCCTAGGGTTTACCGATTTTCCTGTTGAACACGGAAGGTACACAAAAACAAAAGCCAAATGGAAAAGCCCCCCCCCCCAACATATTTTTTTCTCAATTATTTCTGGCTTTTTTGTTGCATATGGGAATTGGGACGAATGGTCTAATTCTAAACAAATAAGGAAGTCAAACTCTGGGGTGTCAATTTGACTGATGGCACAGCAGACAAGGTATTATCAGCTCCAAGGCCGGTTTTGCTGTCGTTCTGCTGTCACAGCTCTCACACACCGAGCTGACAGTTGGCCATGGGGAGCTGTGGTGGGCCATTGTCTTTGCAGCATGCCCGGCACTGCTGGCACGGGTTGGATCTTGTTTTATTCAGATGGAGCGAGTTAAACGAGTGGCGAGTTGCAGTCGATGAGAGAGCTCTCGGACTGGTTGTTCAGTCAAGCAAATCTAAGAATTAGTCCAAATCCTCTTCTTTCTTTTTACACAATTGACACAAAAACACCAATTCTAAGCAATGCTTAACATACAACATACAAGGCCAGTTTCAAAATAGTCATGAGTTGTCTTCACCATATTCCAGCTATATAAAACCGACTAGTTCACAACAGTGTCTTGGTTTTATCTTTCTGCAATGTTTTTGTCTTAAAGGCACAGATTTAAATGAAAAGTTTCACGCTCTCTTTTTAAATATGCATATTTGCTTTCTTGCTGAGAGTTGGATAAGAATACATTCTTCATGATTGTACTATAAATATGGAGCTACTGCCATCGCTAGCCAGCTTAACTTGGCACAAAGACTGTCAACGGGGGTAAACGGCTAGAATGGCTTCATCCACATTAAAGCTCCAAAGCTCTTTGCCTGTGCCGAAGAACTTTCCTCTCTGCTTCACACTGCCGCTGCATGAGCTAACCAGACTCTGTACAGTAATTGAATCTCAGATGCTTAACAAGGTTTGTTCACAGGTCTCCCACACACATCTCATACAGCGCTGAAGTTGTTCTGAGAACTGCAAATGCGGCCGTCATAAATCAGTGGCACCGTTTTTGCATTCATGGAGCCGGAGTTTGCATTTGACTATGAGAGGTGAAAGGACAGGTAGTACTTATCAACCCATAGGTGATTCAGATTAGATCCTGGTGATGGTGTAGTCACTGGCTACTGTGTCCCTGTTGATGGTAAAACACCCACGAACTGCTGCGTTTACATATCATTCTTTTTATTCTGAAAAGTCATCCTGGAACAGAAATGTTTGGGATTTGAAGTATCGATATTTGCAAAGTGGCGTGCCATTTAAAAAACGTCTAATCTCGGTTTAAGTAGAGTGGTATATGTGTTTGTCGTCAGTGCAGTGCCGCAGTCTGTTGCGTCAAGTTAAAGAGACGTTCTGCTGCGCATTTGACAACCCGACAGCTTAAAGAAGAAACTAAGAATTAAAGTGCCAAAGTCATTAGCGCTCAGGTGTTTGAGTATATGTGGCACACTGCTCTATTTTAAGATTTAGCATTAAAGTTGAGCATCTCGATGGAGGCAGAGTTATATTCATGACAATTCTTCGATCAGGTCCACTTACTCTCTGCCGGTTGCCAGACAACTGGTTGCTACATTGGCGGTAGCTACATATTTAGACACGAAAATGGCATCAGTCTTCTCATTTAACTCTCTGCAAAAAAAGCAAGCATGTTCCTTAAGTGCAGCAGACAGCTGGCCATCGGAAGTAATCAACTTCCAGAATGCAAGGCTTTGCTTTTTGTCCGGGCGTAAATGGGGAATGAGGACCATTAGACAGGCGAAGACAGGGAAGGAGAGGCTGTAATGTATGACAGAGATGAGCTTTCAGACAGAGTCTGTTGTGGGTTTCTCTGAGTACTGATGTTTAACTGTATGCGCGCGACGGAGAGAGAGCAAGATTTGAATCAAATCACATTTAACCTCTCTGTCCATCCATGCATCCCCCTGCCGATCCAGGGACACAGAAAGGGAGATAGACAGAGTACAAAAGTGAGCGAGTGTGTGTTATTCCCACATGATTTACCACTCATATTAATACAGGAATATATTATATCTCAAATTCAATTTGAGAGGAGGGCGGTGTCAGCATTTTGCCTGTCATCTCCAGCAATGGGAAGTGACTGGGATGGATGTGAATGCCTTCTCTTATTTAACTCTGTCTGATTCTCCTGTGGCATGAGCAACTGCGCGCAGCCACAGAGGCAAATACACACTTCCTGGGGTTCATAACCTAATCCTGGTTAACATTTGGGAAAGAAGCTGTCCTGCAGCCTTTACTGCCGAGTGAAACAATTGCATGAAATGCAGCAGAGAAACATTTCTCATCAGACAGTCAAACACAGATTTTCAAACAACGTTACTGTCATGTCTTACCTTCCAGTCACTGATAAGTTTCAGTGCTTGTATATGCAGAGGTTTGGCTGGCAGACTATCATGCTCATAAATATACATAATATATACATACTGCATCATTCTGACGACATGCACTCTGACCTACACATTCTATGCATATGAAGCAGCCGTAAAATGATATATGACGGGCGAGCACCTTCTACCTGACACATCATGTGACTCCTCAGTGTGATCATCCATAGAGAGGAAGTGAGGAGATGGAGTGCGCTGTGTGCATGTGTGCCTGCATTCAGCCCACTCTCCAGAATGAATTGTCGGCATAGTACATTTCCTACAAACCAAGGACACGTCAAATTCCTTCTATACCTCTCACATCAGCATTTCTGTGGCTGCCAAGGGAGGGACTACTTTTTGAGGCCACTTCAGTTTGGTCCGTTCGGTTACCTTATCAACTGAGAACACTGGATAATTTTCTTTTGGAGCCTTATTTTGGGTGACAAAATGAGGTATTAATAGCAAGATGCTAGAATATTTCTAGCTGTCTTTGTGGCAACAAAATTATTTATTATAATCATTTGAAAACCCTAAATCTAACCCTTTTCCTAACCGTAAACCCAACCAGACCGTACAGTCTTGTCACCACATAAAATTAAAAAAATTCAAAGGTGAACAAGTGTTAAAACTTGATTTACCCAACTCTTCATATACTGATGCTTTGGGACTGGCAATAGTCTGGCAATGTAAAAATGGCAAAGGCCGACAAAACTGACAGTACTGCGCTTCAGGAGCAGGGCAAAGACAGCTGCTAAGGGTTTATTTCAGTTCATTTTGGGCCGAAGAGCAGAAAAAGAAAAAGAGAAAGTAAAAAGGAAAGGCCCGACATAGTCTGGGGTGAGCTGTAGCCTGAAGTTTGCATTATACAATAGATGATAAGGAGTGATTCTGCTGTCTTGCCGCTGACAGAAGGATCATTTCACCACTGAGAGCCCAGGAGGGCGAAACGTCCAGATAGCGCAGTGATAGTCGGTCGCCACACGGGAAGAGAATGTTGAGCACCTATTAACTACAGAGTGCAACGCTGGAATATAAGGTTGAGCCATTGCCTGAAGGCAGGGGGTACACTTCCTGCCGGATCCTCCTCGACTTCATATTGTTGTCAGCACTAAGGTGACTTGGAGGAATTTAGAGAGGTGGTGTAATGGGTGAATTGCATGGCCCAGACAGAAGTGCACAGGGAGGCAAGCCGACAGGGGGTCTAGTCGGGAAATGACTAGGGCTCGGACAAGGACTTGAGCAGAATCCCTGGTGAGAAAAGGCTGGATTTGACAGATGTTGTAAATCTCCTGAAATGCGTCGTGGCAAAGTGGGGTTTAAAAGGTCACTGGTGGTCACACTGGGATCGTTGCCAGACAGGGACTGGGGTCAGGAGAGTGTTATTACTAGAGTTACTGCACAGGCTAGGATTTTCAATAGGAAAGTAAGAGATCACTTTTTCTTTTTTTTTTTTAAAGGTGCTTGAGCTGTCGAGTTGATATAGAGTCATATGTGAATATGTCGAAAATTAAAAGACATTTCTGCTAATAAAACCCATGAATAAGAAAGCACCTCAGGGGGAGAGGGAACAACAGAGCTGTAGAAACTCAGACAGAGAAGCTCCTCGACTTTAAGAGTGTTAACAGCTAGAAGAAAGGCAATCACAATCTGAATGGATGCCTGAGTAATATGTGCCGTTCTGATATCAAAGGGTGAGAGCAGGCAAGGGGTGCAAAAAGCCTGCCGTTATACGCAGACCATTGGGGACTCACCATGAATACATTTCCACCGGCGAAGTATCTTTGAAGGTGATAAAGTCCTTGAGTGCTGAAAAAGTGAATTTAAGTCTGAATGTAGGGCGCATCGACGTTTGTTTGTAATTGTTTTCCAATGACAGCCTTCTGTTTGCTGCACAAAGCTGATGGTGCATCTGTCCCTGCCAGATTTCTGTCTGAACTGAAAAGTTTGAAGATGCTGAACTAGTTGGAACTGAGGAGAACGTTTTTCTTTTATGAGTTTTCATCATCCTTTTAGTCTGCAGGATCAAGGCATCGCTTGTGTTAAATATATTCCAAACAACGAACCGAGAGGACACTGAAACTTCTGGTGTCCCCTCGTTCAGTGGATCGATGCGACCACAGTAGCAGAAGCAGTGTGGTTACTGTAGCGCTGTTGTTTTAAACTAATGCTCCCTATTTCTTTCATTGCGCGGTTAATGTTCTCAATATATGGGGCTATCCCCAGGTGCTGTTATCTCCACGGTCTGAAACCAACCTAATTATGGGAATAAATGTTGGCATTTCTTTACATTTGCTATGTTAAAGGAGACATATGATGCTCATATTTAGGTTCACAATTTTATGTTTACATGCTTTAAAGGTAAAAAAAAAAATAATAATAATTCTCATATTGTCTCTTTAAAGCCCCCCTACCTGAATAACCAGTCCACCCTGATTGGTCAGCTCACACATATCTGAGCCAGCACCAGTCACTGTGTGTCCGGTCAGCTCTGTCCTGTTTTCAGTTTCCACCTCTGCCATGGAAAAAGGCAGAAATTATGCAAATGTGTGACATATTGATGTGTGATGTCACAAAGTTACAGAATTAAAGGCGGGACTACTGTGGAGTTGTTTTAGGCACTTCAGGAGCAGGAGATAGGAGCTCCTGTTGGTGCGGACTTTGGGCTCTCCTTTAAATATTCTTCTGTGACAATGCTGTGCTCGTGTTCCTGTTTTAAGACACAGAAAACCAATTAGTTTGAACACTTTTAAAGGTGTATCTGTGAATGGAAAGATATCAAACCTAATATTTACTTGAACAACAAATCATAAAAAAATCTATTGATCCATCTCCTGTCTAAACTTTACTGGCAAACCTCTTCATCACTCCACTTCCGCGGCGGAAGTTCCGCCCCGACTGACTCGTAATTTTAGATCCGAGCCGCGCCAATTGCCATTCATCGAGGCGAGTCATAACTCTGCCTAAGAGCACTCAATGAGGGCCGAGGCAAGGAAATGGGCTCATATATATGCAAAAGCTAAAGGTGTGAATAGCATGTAAATGACCAAATGCATCGGATCTTGCCCTTGTAAACACAGCAAACACAGGTGTCACTAATGGAGAGAGTCAGTGGTCAGCGGTCGGGAGGAGGCGACTCGTGGCTGAGCAGGTGCTAATCACAGCTCAGGTCATGTTATCTGCCCCTGATTAGAAACACTTTGAATTCATTACCGCCGGGGCAGTTGCAGAAGTAACCTTTTGATGATAAATGTATGGGAGAATAATCTGTGTGCATATGAGTTAGTTGTTAGAGAGCGTGTGGCACTGATGATACGAGTCCGCATTCCACTCTTGTTCTGTAGTGTTGAGCTCATAATGGACCTCAGTGGCTGCTGCATTTTCTCCCACTCCTGCTCTGAAATGATAAGTGGCTTTTACTCTAAATTCAACTTCAAGTAATGACAGTTTGTTATAAACATTTTCAGTCTTGCTCACTCTGACATATTTAATTTGAGCAAATTAAATCAACCCAATTTGTGACAACATTGTGCTCATGCTCTGGTTAGGTTGAGGCAAAATCATGTTATTGCGTAAAGTTCCTGTTTGGTTCACCACAAACACAGCTGGAGATGTCCCAGCTTCTCGTCAAAGCATCTACAAACCCAGCAGGAAGTTGTGACCTTAACATCGCAAATGTTGAAATGCCTGGTCAAAGATATCAAGATTTACTGAACACTGAAAACGCAGAGAAACTTGCCTGCTGACTTGGCAGCCCGTAACTACGCCAGCGTCCCCCTCCTCATCCAGATATGAAAGTCAGAAAGAGAAAGATGTCATGTGAACATCATCCGACACTTCCTTCACAATTGTCAATTTGGGAGGTAGAAATGTGAACATAATCAGTAATTTGCAGAATTCCGGGGGAATGGGCTGCTGGAAATGTCCCAACATCTCGTCAAAATGATCCACTTTTGTCACCAAAAACATGGCTGGAAGTGTGCCAGTGTCTTGTTGAAAATACCCAGTAGTTTCATGCTGACAAATGTTGAAATAAAATCTTGAACTGTGCTTTTTCCTGCTCGCCGGTTGTCTCCTAGCATCCCGTCTAAACATGATATGACAGCCATTTTAGAAATGTCAATATGATGTGAATGACAAGTACAAATTTGAACGCCTCTGTGATTTGCAGTTGTGTAAAAAAAAAAAACTGGGGGTTATTTGGGCTGAGTAAATCCCGATAAGGCAAAATTATCTTATTATCTATCTATTGTAGAAAGTGAATCCACTACATCTGTGATCCCCACTCCCACTAATCCCCTCGCTCAGTGAAAAGCCTCAAAGATAGCCGCACTGTATGTAAACTTTTCATTTCTTATCCAATTCCCACTATCACTTTTTCTTAATACTTTTTAATACCCTGCCATTTCCTAGTGGAGGGCTACATGCTGTCTCAGCAGCGGACAGACAAAGGCGGCAAGGGACATGGAGAGAGATTCAGGGGCTTAGTGTCTATGGGAGGGTGACCCTATATTGTTCCGAATGCATAAGGGACCAAAGAGAAAACCCGTGGATGAGGAGCCTTGGCTTAGCGCATAATGCATAAAATGAATGTTTCTCCCCCCCGTCTACTCGTTTGCCACTTATTCACTCTAATTCCTCCCATCCCGCCTCCCTTCCCCACCTCCCATATCTTGCTTTGCTTTCGGTTGAGCAGCTCGTAAAACTGATGTCAGAGCGGGATCGCGGGTACGTGCGTGTGTGCATATGAGGAAAGTGGTGATAAATTAGAAATTGTGCGCATCTGATAGCAAGAAAAGAGGAGTCAAAGAGCAAAAAGAACAAACGTGTGAATGTATGTGTGAGTGCGAGGGAGTAGCTAAGTGTGTGTGTGTGTGTGTGTGTGTGTGTGTGTGTGTGTGTGTGTGTGTGTGTGCGCGCGCGCGTGTGTGTGTGCGCACGTGTGTGGCGGAAAGAGACAGTGTTCCAGGTTTTAGAGGCAGGTACAGTTGCAGAACGCTGAGCGCAGTTAGCTTTTTCTCTCAGTAATTGCTCCTCGCCGTAAATGCTAATTTGGTGTCATGACTGCTTGACTGAGTCCCAGATGGGATTTTAAAAGTACCCAGCCTCTGTCTAATTTCATTCTGTTTAACCAGCCCATCCACAGGGCTCTTTGTGCATGCATTGTGGGCTTCAAACTTAAACCATCCATTTTGTTTGTGATTTAACAATTTAGCAAAAACGCCTGTGGTCCCTTTTGGTTTTTCTCTAGTGTTAAAATCAATTTACAGTTGCACAAAAATCCCCCGGAGGGCTGGTTTCATTGAGCGAAAAAACTAAAAATAACATAATGCATATGAGTCATGAACCATGTTGGACATATGCCCAAGGTGTAGGAAGGTACAGTATCCATTTGTTTCTCTGCTTTTGGAATAGGTGTGAAGCACCGTGTGATTGATGCTGAGTTGCCGTACCGTCATTGAACGCCCCCGAGCAAAGCGATTTGAATTAGGTCTAAGCTTGTGTTGAAATGAGAAATTGTTTTTTGCCATTACAAGGGATTTAAAGTGCTCAAAGTAGCAGCCCCAAGTCCGTAAAACACTGCTATTACCGGTTTAACCTTCAAATCATGAGCTGCAATGTTTGAGATCCATGTGTGGAGCATTGCGTTTGTGTGTGCCTGAGCATATGTGCGGGAGTTTGTGCGTGTCGGGGGGTTATTTTGGCAAAGCTGTTTTCACAGTAGGCCCTCGTCTTTTTACTGTCAGTCCGATGATTACTCTGCTGGCTTTGCAAGTGCCCTCACTGCGTGGGGGTGGGGGTGCGAGGGAATTTATTGGTGTTTCTGGTTAAATGTGTGGGCTTGCACTACGTGTGTGCCTATGGATTTGCATTCATGATTTGTATAGTTTGAGCGTACGCGCAGTGGCAGGGTTGTCACATTAGGGTGCACACTAAGAGCAACAATTCTGTTTTGCAGATATATGGCTTCTGAGGAGTGAAGGTTTTAAAGCTTGTAATTGTCCGTATGGATTAGGCTGTAACGAACTGAGTCTACAACATGCCTCCGGCTCCACTTCTCACAACTGTTGACTTCAACAAAGGGCTTATTAAAGACGACATGGTAGCTTGCCTCTGTCCACATGTCATCTTCTATTTATTTTTTTCAAACAGTCCCTATATACTGCGCCTCTTTCACAATGGACGCAAACCCACTAACAGCTAGCATTCATTCCAACTGAAATAACTGCAGTAGTCACAGCCACTTATCGGCTTCAGCGCAGATCCGCTGCGATGGAAACCTTACACCCTGGTGGACACGTTGAGTTTTCGCTCCCTTTCCCAGAGTGATGCTGTGACGGACGTTCAATTGAGGCGACGCTGAGTTTGAAAGAGCGACTGAAAGAAGAGAAGAAAAGAAGTCATTGGCCTCCTGAATGTCACAACTGTCAAAGGAGATGAGAAGAAAGCGAGATGGCTCAATCTTTAGCTGCATCCATCATCAGCTCTGGAGCAAAAGTATGTGTCTAATTCAGAATGTTGAAGCAGTTTTTTTTTTTTCAAAGTTTGAACAATTCATGGATTCAGTCAGATTAGGTAAATGATCTGCTGCTTCCCACTGTCCTCCGTTTTCCGTGACGTTGCAACGTGCCTCGCCAAAAGAAAACTTCCAGTGGGTGTACCTGCATATTTTACAAGCATCGAGTGTGCCCTCCGCTAAAATGTAACTGATTACAGGACATGGATTTCACATGCTTTCTATAATCTATTTTTTTCTGTAAAGGCTTCCCCCCTTTAATTACAGCCTTTTGGATATTGTAGTACGTACGTAAATGGATATCTATGAATGTTGAAAGCACGTAACCTGTGTGTCATCTCATCTCCTGCTATTTCATCGCTTCATTGACTTATTTGTTTCACCTGGTATGTCATTATCTAGGTCAGGTTAATGCCGCCTATTGGCTGTCGCTACTTTCTAGGTCGGGCCCCATGCATTGTTTGGTTTGGAGCCCTGATAATGACCAGATGGTCAAAACATGATGGCTCTTTTAATGATTGCCCTTTTAATGGGTTAGCCACGACAATAAAGGCTTTTTAATATTCCCTATCTCGTTTTTCAAAGTTTTTCTTTTTCGGAGGGGCCTGGATTGCCTTTGGAATCGCCCTTTTCTCCTGATCTCTTAGATAATTTCTGCCTACACTGTGTTTAAGAGAGCAACCAGTCATCTTCAACTTCAAGATGCTTATTGTTGGTTTGGTCGTCGTTGATTGCGTTGCATAATCACATTTACTTTCACAGTGTTAATGTACAAACTAATAAAAAGCTTTCTTTTCTCTGGCTGAAACAGACTGATCGGCTAAATCCAGGTGAAGGCTGTGATCTCCGTTTAATTTCACCTGTTAAACCCACCTCAATCAGTGCAGATGAAGGCAGGGAGATCTTTATTACAGACTTTAAAGTCTTCGCACCCCTGAGACTCTTGGTTTTGTGAGTGAGGGAATGAACAAAATAAGATTTACTTGCCTTTGAACTGAGTTTGATGGAAGGTCTCAGGATGGTTTGAGGGAGCAAAGAATTGCAACACTGCTGGGCTTTTCTTTTTCTTTTTTTCTTTTTAACCTGAGCACTGTCTTGTGTGTATACAGATTGGTCCGCCTCCCAGGGGACATGTGGCTACCAGCAGGACTGTGGTCAAGAATGGCTGCTTAATGAAAGAGGTCAAAGGAGGCTGACACACACTGAGCTCACAGCCCACAGTTAGTTATTTCTGAACGTCCGGCTCAATAATTGCCCTGAAAGACCTGTTAAAACAATGTCCAAATTGGTGCACCTTGACACTAACAGTGTATGGCAGCTGAAAACTTTACAGAGACCGACATCTATCAGAATCAAAAAAGAAAAAGCATTGTTTCAGTGAGTGAACGCTCTGGGCTCTGGAGGATTGGGTAAAAATTGCCAGGACTGATAAACCACAATTCTAGCTGTTTCAGTCGAATGCACAGACTTGGGTGTATGAAGCAAACAAACAACAAAACATTCATACCCCATGTCAGGCATTGTATTTGTGACTCCCTCCAATTTGCTGTAACCTGTCAGGGTCTTTTTTTTTTCTTCCTACAGAAACTAATACTTTTTCTGCTGAGACAAAAATCCTTCCGACTCTCTCTTTTGCAGCGAGGTGTACCGGTTCGCTCTCGAGGATGGGACATCTCATTAAGATTGGCATTAGAGGTTCCCTGTGACAGGATTTGTTTCCAGGGTGAGGGAACTGCGCGCTCCGGGGGAGACTTCCCACATCAGCCGGGACCGTTATCCCCTGGATCACCTTCACACTGTCTGCTGAATATCACCTTATCAAGACTTGTCGCTGCCGCTTTCTTTTCCCGAGTTGCTTATTTTCCATTTTAGCTGTCTTTCACTTCTCTCTTTTACATCTGATATATGTAGATCTGGCACCTGTTATCTCCTGAGAGCTCTCAATATGCCACGCATGTGTTGTGAGGCCAATTTATAGCTCTGTGTGAGTGAAATATTTCACTGTGTGTGAAAAAAAATAGTGAGAAGGGCATCAATAAACTGTTCTCAGTATTATATATTTTTTAATGTTTTCCCAATTCTTGCATAAGTATGGCACTTCGTGACAGTGGCAATGCCTCATGCTTTGAACTCTGCACATAATACATGTATATTGCGTATTTTTCTTCTACACTTGCATATTGCATATTTTCCCTCAATATATTGAGGCAGGAAAGAGCGATCACTCTGTGTTGTTGTCTTTCATCTTCCCTATATTCTAATGATCTTGCACTACTTTCCCTCCTGGGCAATGACGATGATGCATCTCAAGTTTGCCTTGCACAGATGCGAAAACCTCCAAGTAAATTATCCGGTTGCGTTGGAATGATCATTTTGCACGTGAGTCCGTGGGGAGTTGATATCTCAGCAGTAGGCAATGAGGAAAACCGTACAGTTGCGGAGAGACTAAATTGCTATTGCCTCACACGCAGAGACATCGCTCTTTTGAATTGAACCCATGGAATCTCACTCTTGTTTCTTCTTCAGCGTAATTCCCCCTACTCTCTACCCTGGCTTGTGTGCGCGTTAAAACAAAAAGATAGACATTCGCTCTCTTTCACTTACTCATATTAGCCTGCACTGCTGCCTTCCTCCTTAACTGGAAAGGATCAATAATGGTGATGGCTGGCAGGCAGGCAGACTTACAGGCAGGCTAGCTGAGGAATTTTAGATGATAAGGCCAAAATGTTCCACTCCAGGAGCCTTCAATAATCTTTATTGACCACATGAGAGCAAGACAGCGATGACTCGGTGCGGTCATCCTGCCAAACCTCCCACATAGTTCCTCTTCTTTTTCTACAAAAAAAAAGACAACGAAAAATGGTCTCTTTTACAAAATAGGTTTCTGTGGATGCTGACATGTTTATCGACTCCCTCTAGCAGATGGGAGAGGTTCGGTAAAGTTCCTGACTCTTGGCATCCAGGTCTGGGAAGAAAAACTGACTCCCACATTTGATCAATATGTTCCCTGTCATGACGAAGCATCTGTTTGTCACAAAGCATATCTCAGAGCGCCAGCTAGTCAGTTTGCAAACCAGCCAGTCAATCATCCAACTGCATGGCAGGACCAATTTGCAAATTCTATAACATCAGGTCAGTTTTCTTTGTAGAAGACTTTATCTGCGTCGATTATCCATCTCAAGGTCAGGAAAGAAGATTTGTCATCATTTTCCATTTTCCATTCCAACATGACCTCATCCAAAAGCAGCAGTAGCTGTTATGAAGACAATATTAATGTTACCTTCCTTCATAAATACTGGCATTGATTTTGGACCCTCTCTGCCATCTCATCCAGGACACTGGCAAATATCCTCAGATTTATGACAATGTAAAAAAAAGGTTGAGACAAGGGCCTAAATCTCCTAAAAATGACTTGCCAAAACTTTATTATTGTTTTTTTCCACAAGTTCCTTGCACAACTGACCATTTGAGAGCACTCCTTACAATACACTGCTCACTGACAGGTAAAAACACATCACCAGCACCAGCCCTGCCGTCAAGGGTCCAGATTAGCCTGGCCCAAGGCCCAGGGAGGCCCATTGGAAGGTAGACCTTTAAACGGGATCAAGTATAACAATTACTCACTAGCCGTTTTTAGACATAGCACCAAGCCACCAATTTGCCCGTCCTTTTGGCGGCTCGGTCCGTGGTTTTAGACAGAGGCCGGCAAATTGTGGGTCTGTTTTGGTCCGCCGATTTTCCGCCTCGGAGGGTACACTTATTTCCGCCTCGACTGCTATCTAAAACCGAGGCGGAAATGTGCCGGCCTGTGGGTGAGATGGGCGGAGGTGTCAATGACCTGCACTGCTGTGCAACCCACAACCGAGGAGTTTTAAAACCAGGAAACAGCTGATCACAGCAGTCAGTCCATCATTTCATCCGCGGACATTAAGACGAACAACTGGACAGCCGCTGAGATCCAGGAGATGCTAGTGTCTCCTCGGTCTCTGTAGCTGTTTAGTTTTGTTAGCATGTTGTTGTGTTGGCAAGCAAGAACGGTCGCAACTCGGTCAACAACAAAGTCAGAGGCTGAAGACGAAAAGCCAGGATGTAGAGAGAACAAAAAAATGTAATGTAAGTAATGGCAAAATCTCTAGCCACAAAGAGTCTCACAAGGTTAGAGAAGGCACCAGGTACGACAGGCGAGGCTTAACATGGCATGCACTGCCCTTTTGAGGCTAATATACTGCAGCCTGCTGGTATTAATAATGCTGGCTGTTAGTGAATTGTTTGGTCTAAAGTCAGCAACAAAAAATAATTGGAATGTTGAGAAAATGTTGTTCTCCGAATGATGATACTGAATGGCTGTTCCGACCAGAGCCTCAGTGCACAGCTGGTGGAGCGGAAAGGGAAATCCTTCAACAGGAAGTCATCCTGCATCTTACTGTCCATTTTAAACTCGCTATAGAGACCTGTTTTTTGCAATAACTTATTCTGAAGTAATAACTGATTGCGCACAGTATTGGCTGCAGGGGAATGGCACCATTCCCGTATAAATTGCTTCCCTATAAGCTTCTCTCTCAGTAAGCTATTTGATCTGCCACCAGGCCGCATATTTCCCAGAAAAAAATCAAAATCAAGGTAGAATTTTGGCACAAAAGGAACGTGTCTGCCATTGCACGACCGAAACAGGACAAGACTTTGTTTCCTGGTGGCTTTCACCGCATAACGATGGCACAACTGGAATGACTGCGGAAACTCTACAACGCAAAAGAAGAAACCTGTGATAGAAACTGAGGTCAAACAAGAATGAACGGACAGGCAGTGCTGGTGTGCTCCTGTTGAGACGTATTTCTTCTTATCAGCCGGACTTAAAGCGGTTCAAATCTGGAATTCTACTAGATCAGTAAGTACAACCAAGTATTTTACTCCCCTTCATGGCACTGAGACTGGCACTATAGGGAAAGTTAAGTTGTCTATTTTTAACTTTAAGTTCAATGGTATTCATCTGTAAAGACAAATATTTGTTACTGTCTCTTTAGTTGATACTTACCGACATGTTTCATAGCCTGTTGTAGCAACCCTCTAAGATGTCTGTTAGCCGCCCTGCTGAAGAACCCTTTGGTTGGGATAGTAGTAGAATAATAAGCTTTGGGAGCTTGAGCTCAGAGTTTTGTGGCTGATCGCTGCCAAATGCCTTGTGCTTTAACGCCGCGGCAACATTTTCTCCTCCAGCCTCTTTCCACTAAAAATCATTACTACCCCTGTGATGTGTTTTGTTTAATTAATATCAAGGATACAACAGGGCTCAAGAGCAAAAGCAAATCCATACTTGTGAAAGCACACTAAAAGCTGCTTTTTATTTGCGTGTCCTCGATTGCTATCGATTGAATGCTCTACTGATACAGAGCATTGTAATTCTTCAGCTGTTGGTGCGTCACCGCAGCAGTCAGCCAGGCAGCAACGCAGGCAAGTCTGTCAATCAAGACGACCAATCTGCCAGCCAACAAAGCTGCAAGCCAGGCAGTCAGCGGCTCCAGCACCTTGTGAATCAGGAAACCAAAAGCCTGCCAGCCTCCCAGTCAAACAGCCGACCAACCAGTCAGTCAAACACTTCCTTGCATCATTGTTTTGCTAACTATCATATACCAGCGACATAAACAGAAACATCTGGTGTGCTACCGGAGAGAAAACAACTGCGTGTGATGCTGTTATAAATACCTTCAGGCCAAAATCACGGAACAAGCTGGGGACTGTTAGACAACATATGGAAACAACTTATTGTGTTTTTATTCCCTGTTTTTTTGACAAACAGGAAGAAGTGCTTGAGAATAAATATGCTTAACACATATTATGACATATCCTACTAATAACTCAAAAATAATGCCACTGGCCATGAAAGCTTTAGATAGATTGCCAGTTTTCTTTGGATTCCACAATTAAAAGAGAAACTATTTGACGCTGTGACTTCTCCTAATTCTCATGGGAATGAAGAATAATACATTAGGGCTGGATAGACAAAGTCATAGGAAAAATAATTGAAAGCCTAACACAGTGTTCGGCAAAGTTAATACAGATTCACATATCACATTAACCTTAAGCACAGTTAGGAAATAAACAAACAAACTGATAAATTAATAAAATGCTAACCTCTAAGCTGGAGCATAGGTTATATTATGATTGGCTCACGTTCCATTGATTCCCACAGAAAAACAGCCCAATTATTCCAGATGCGCCCAACACATCCAAGCTCAATTTGGTTTACAGCTACAAAATATAATGCTAACAACATGTAAACATGTAGCAAGCTGCGCGGAAAAATATGCTTCCAAGCAGCGGGAGGTGAAAAGCAAGGTCCTGAAACTACAGTCAGAAAAACACAGAAGATTTGGTGATTTGGGTGGGTGCATTTGATCAGAGCCAAGCCAGCTGTTTCCCTCCCTGTCTCCAGTCTTGCCGTGAGCTAAGCTAATTGGCTTACTGTACAGACATGAGACTAGTATAGATCTTGTCGCTTCTGCTTTTCCTTTAATGGTAAAACTGCCGAGTACTGACACTGCAAACAGTCTAATAATCATTATTGTCAATAATACTTTTTCACTTATTCATCAGATATTCAGGATTAACACCGACTGACGTCTGGATTTTTGAAAGGCGACAATAATGAGCCCTATCATTGAATCGCAATGCTTCCCAACTGTGTTGGAGAAATTGTGCGATGTTGGTTTGCCAGCAAAAAATAAAAGCTGTCAACCCAATACTGGCCCAGTTCAAAAGCGTGTTTCTGGTTAATACAAAATGTTTTTCGCCAATCCCTTCAACCGTGTCAAAAGAACATTTCAGGGTTGAAGCTAAATTAGATTTTTCTTTGGGAGAGGAAATTCACATTAAGAGATCAAAACATAATGCACGACCTGTCCTACTAATAACTCCGCCGAATGCACTGCGTCTGCACAAGGAGGAGCGGAACTCATCTGTGAGAAAGTGTAACGTGAGAACTTGAGAAGTGAAGTGAGTGTGTGTCTAAGTGTGTATTTTTTGCAGTCTCGAGATAGAAAGCGTACAAGAGAGGAAAAAGGAAAAAGATGGAGAGCTGAGACAGTGTTGTGCTGAGGGATAAAAGAGCTGCCCCAAGAGACTGCAGAGCAGAGTTCCGCACACCCGCGCACACACACACACACACACACACACACACACACACACACAAAGACAGACACTCTCCAGGAAGATTGCTTGTAGGTTAAATCTAGCCCCAACAAGCAGCTCTAGCAGGGTAATCTATTCTACTCTGTGTCTGACAAAAGAAATCTTTTTTCCTCCCTCCTTCCTTTCCTTCCTCTCTTAACATTTTTTCCTTCTCCTTCCTGCCCGGTTGTTCCTTCCCTTCCCTCCTCTTCAATCCATTAGACTCTTTGCCATCTAAGATGAGCTGTATTTTAGAATCTTATTAAAAGCAAAAATTACACATTCTCAGCATAAAAGAGACGATTGTGAAATATATAATAAACCTTAGATGGGTAAAAGATCATAAATATGACCATAAAACTATTTGAATAGAGCTGATCTCCCTGGCTTGCATGGTCAATTGAAAGCCTCCTGGCACTGATGTGAAATTGTAATCGCCCATTATCCCCCAATGTATATTCTGGACAAAGAAAGAAAAGATGTGATACACTGCCTGCAGCGCAACATCACTTGAAGAATCCAATTGAGCAAAAACAAGATTAAGAATTGGAACTTCAGAACAAAAAAACACAAATCTTGGGATTTTTTTTTATTCACAAGATAAGTTATCAAAGCGGTTCAGAAAGTCTGATGTTGTTAGGTGAACTTATCTAGTTTAAAGTTAGGACTATCAGAACTCTTTTCTTTCCAGTGACCAGTTCCTCCATCCAGACCTGACTCCAGATGTTTTAGGGCCAGGGATGGAAAAAAAAGGGCCAACAGTTGTATGATGTGGGCTGCAGAAAGTCATGTGACATTCATAGTGAACTGGATGGGTAATCTAGAGGGCACCTCAACCTTTTTTGTCCACCCGAAGTGCACATTGGAGGACACTTTATCATGTTTTGGTCCCCTGCAAGGGTGACCAGTGCCTCCGTCAAATCCGTTTACTGTATGTTTCTCCCGATTCTTGCTCATTTCAGTGACTTACCTTCTTACTAAGTTTTCCTATTCCAAACTCTTACCCAGGCTTTGCTTTACCAACAAAACCTCTGGACCCAAAATAAATTAAAAGAGCAAATATAAAGAAACGGACAGTAAATACAGTCAATAATATGAGTTGGCAACACCAACTTAGAGCATTGATGAAAACTAAGTTGTAAAAAGTTGACAAAAACCCTTTATTGATGTGAATAGCCGATGCAATGATGCAAAATAAGATCACCTAAAGTAAACAAACGCTTTGTTCCTCCACTCACCCCCTGTTTTCTTACTGATGTGACTCGAACCTGAACCAGAAATAAATCACACCTCCCCCGACTGATGGAGACGAGGGACTCTCAAGGTGAGCGTGCACGTTGAATAAACATCGCAAACACGTTTACTAAACCCCAATAATCCTCTGTGCTTGTTAATGATGTCATCACTGAGCTCTGGCTTAATCCGGAGTTCCTATTTATGAAGTGGAAAAGGCAATAACTTTATTATCCTTTTGAAACAACAACAGATTTAGGACTGAAGTGTGTGTGTGTGTGTGTGTGTGTGTGTGTGTGTGTGTGTGTGTGTGTGTGTGCGCGCAGAGGAGAGCGTGTCAGAAATTAAATGTTTTGCAATAAATCTAATAAGGGTAGAAAGAGATTTTTTTAAATATGTTTGTTATAATATAGCATATATTATGTGAATGTGTGAGTGACTGAGACACAGTTTTTTAATTAGAGACTTGCTTTTGTAATTTTAAACTTACCTAAGTGTCTGATCTCAGAGGCATTTTCCTCTGTACCCGCCAGTCAAAACAAAGCTTTGCCTGCATCAGAAGCAGCTTTTCTCAAATGGCAACTTCGTATTTCAGGCACAAAAAGTGTCTCTGTTGCTCTTGGCTTCTTACCCTGATACTCTTTTTCATTTTGCTGTGAAGTCACGTCCGATATAATATTAATATAACATCAGAAAGAGTTGGAGTTTAGGTAAACAGCAATTTGGAAGGCATGCTGATAAATGGTCAAGACTCAAACCTACGTAATTACAGGCACCACCAAAACTAAGCTACAAACTCTCCACCTTGCCGAGCTAAAAACTATCTGTGAGCACAGACTGATCGAAGATTTAAGCCATGGCCTTGGGATAGATTTTATGAAGAGCAAAGTTATTACATTGCCGTTCTGTCACAAGTTCTCCCTGTTGCTGAGGCAAGAGGATTTCACAGGTTCTTTCCCTCTTTACCCTGATACTTTTTCCACACAAATTTGGGCAGCACTAACCAGAAGATTTGAGACCAGAGCTCGGGTTCACAAGATTACCAGTTCAAATCCCTGGACAAGGTGTGAAAATGTGGAGAGGCAAAGACGAGAAGTATTTCTTTATCCTATGTGGAAAAAAAAAAAGTGTCATTTAAAGAGTGGCCTTCGGCAAGGCACTCGACCCTCATCTTCTCCACTCCACTTCCAAAAGTAAAAGTCTCTTCTGTATTTAGACTTTGCAGCTTCTTGGTAAGGCTGGATAGAAAGTGTGACTGTGCAGCGAGGAATATATGCTCAGAAATACTTCTATCACTTAATAAAAGCCTATGGAAAAGTAAGATTTTCTGTATTTTGGTGAACACACTCGGTAACATCGGTGCGTCCTGTGTTCTGAAATATAATCCAAACCTGGAACCATTTGAAAATCTATCAATTACTTTTACTTAAGGCTTCTTGGAGAGCGACAGTGACAGGGTTGGCTTTGGTGAAATCAGACTGGCACAGAAAATCAGTTTCACTTTCCAAAAGGAACTCAGTTGCTGTATTTGAATAAGTACAATGTAAGTCAGAACCAAACCAGAATGGAGAATGTGCCAGGGAGGAAATCATAGTCTCAGCAGGATGATCTGAATAACACTATCGACCAAAGGTTGATGGGTCGAATCTATATCATGTGCTGTGTGTCTCCCTTTTCTCATTACTCTGAATTTTATATAAACATAGAATTTAGATTCCTCGTCTCTTTGTTTCCTGAACAGTAAATCCACCATGCAGCTGCCTTGTTGTGAGGTCTGAAAGGTAAGCAAAATGTAGCACGCTGGTCTTTTTCTCTAACTGTATAAAGAACATCCCACAGGGAGTGTTCACACACACAGACACAGACACACGCACACGCACACGCACACGCACACGCACGCACACACACGCACACAAATAACCCCAGAAAAACCCTCTCCAGAGAGTACAATCCTCCTTTCAGTGTGACTAAAAAAGAAGGAATAAGCATCTTTTCTGTTCCCTTCACCCATGAAAGAGAGCAGTGAAGGTAAGACAAACAGGGGAATCACAAATGGCCCTCCCTGGAGGCCATCAGCACTGTGTCGGGAGAGTTGCTGTCACAGTTTCATTTGATCCTGCATTTGATTTGCTCATAATGCAGGAGCCAATGTGACCCACTCCTGGGCAATTACACGCCACTCAGGAGCTAAGAAAATTAGTGTAATGATCATAAACTGACACTTATGTCATTTTGAAGATTCACATGAGCACCACAGTTAGAGCTGACTTGGTCCTGAATGAAACGGATAAAAAAACGTCCTTCTAAGGCGTTAAAAATATTGTGAAGATTGCGAGTTAGTGATGTAGAGTGTCTAAAAGAAGTGGATGCAGCCACCGTGATGTCATAGTTTGTGGACTACTGTTTTGAAGCACCAGGTTTGGCTATCTGGCACTCGTCATCTTGTTTTTAGGGCTGCAAGTTGCAATATTTGGACTGGGGACAAGTAACGGATAGATTCCTGTATCGATATTGCCCAAAAATGGCACAATGCATAATTTGACCACTTTGTGTTTGAATTAACACTTTATTGTTTTGATTGATTTCCTGACATGATGAGTCTAGCAGGATCATAGGTCTCATTTGACCTCTTTTGAGCCAATCATGCTTGGTGTTGGCTATGATGATGAACGCGATTCGGCTGATGTTCCCCTCCCGCCCTTAACACTTCGTTTTGGAGCAACTTGGTGGAGGCGAAGCTTGAACTTTCTCTCTGAGGTATGCTGTGTTCAAGTGGAGTTGTAATGAATGTGCCAGTAATCCCAGTATTTTATTTTAAAGATGTGCTCTGAAAAATTACACATTTTCGCAACACTGATGGGTTTGACTGTGTTTTGAGACGATAAAACACCAAAAAAGAAGTTCACGGCTATTTAAATGTACACAGTGGCTTGGATACGCATCGCTGCTCCTCTATCCTGATTGACAGGTTGCCGTGTTGTGAACACAAGACAGCCATACCCTAAAGCGTTATTGTCAGTTTCATATTTGGGACCATTTTTCACTTAATGAACATCATGCTGTATCGAAGAAGTCTTGAAACTTGGGACTTGGGACCATTACCTCATCAGGAAACTCTTTACTGAGGTAATAAATCAAGTGAGAAGTAGGGTGATTTTCGCATGAGCTTACATACAATCTGACCTCTTTTTGCAACCAGTGGAGTTGCCTCGCTGCTGGCTCTCACATGCGTACCTACCAAACCTTGGGCCCATCAGAGATTCTCAAAGTAGATATTAAGTATGAGTCAATATCTAACCAACACCAAGGGCAGGTGGAAGGAGCCAAGAAAATTAAATGATACGAAGGAAGTCTAAGATATTAAATTTGGTTGAGGTCATTTGAGATTATCAGCCTCGTCAAGAGGACAAGAGAAGGTTGAAAAATGATAGAACGGAATGAGAAAAGAAAGACAAAAACATTAGAGCGGGAGAGGTCCTGCAAATAGTCCTTCAGAGGAGTGGCAGTGGAGAGTCAGGAGACACTTCATTCATTAAACTGATTGATTCATTGTCAGAGTTTCTGTTGGTCTGTGTGTTTAGACAGAGCCAAACCCGAGAGACTGGGCAGGCGAGGGAGAGAAAGATCAATCGTGTTTTGAGGACAGAATGAAGTTGGAAGGGAGAAAGAGAGAGAGCATACACAGAGCTATAAACTGATGGCTTTTAATGATCCAACAAGACAGTAAGACAAATAAGGTCTATAACAACTCAAAATGTATAAGACATATCTTAGAAATCTTTATCACTTATCGATTTACATGTTATGAGATGGCAGTATTACATTTGTAATATTTGCTGATTATGATTTTTAGTCAGTCGCAAGATCCTGCTCACGTACTAGAAGGCATCAGTAGTCATATTGAAAATGTCATTAGACTGTCACATCATTAGGTAACATCTCCACACATTATTGATGTTACCTTATTTGAGTCAAGTATTGAAAGTATGATATACGATATGAAATATTTGATTTTGATTAACGCAAAGCGCACGCGAACGCAAGCCGACAAAGGTTGCAGAAATCAAACACAAAACTAAGACGGACTCCAGAAACCCACATCAGCCGGCATTACTGATAATGAAATGCAAACAGTTGGACCTCTGCCTCCCGGCATAGATATATATTGCATTTCATGGGCCCCAAAACATATCACCTCCTAGACAATATCATTTCAAGAGTAAAAACAATACATTCTCCTCACCCTCAGGCATGCTAAGAACATCTCCTTCAGCAGTGCCCAGGATGTGACCACTCATCCTCATCTTGTGCATCGCCCGAGTGGCTAGCTTTGCTTCGGAAACAAAGAATTCAATAAAACGCATTGGTCTTTTTTCCATAAAGAATGCAGTACATGATGATGCCTACCCAAAGTTTCCTTCTCTTACTTAGCCAGTTAAAGCACACACTCCTGCCTGCAGGCAATTTTCTTCCAGTTATTTTCTTAAATTACAACCATCTGCAGGTTTTTTGACCTCTAAAGGAGTTGCAGTGCCCTCCCGCCATCAGTGGTCTTGGCAAGCTGTTCAAGTGTTGATGGAGGTTCAAATTTCCCAAAATTTTCGGTTATGGAAATGAGAATTGAATATTCAGATCGCAAAAGATAGCAAAAGTATTTTTAAACCTAGAGCTATTCTGTCAGAATTATTCAACTTTCTCATTAGAAGTATTCACTGTTCTGACAATTTATCGTCTTCATGACGTTAACACGAGCTGTGTGCATGCCCCCCTCTTTGTGTCTGTCGAAAAATAACTAATGTGCACATCATTGAAATTTTGCCTCTATCCCCCTGCCAAACCCCAGTTTCTCTTAGTGCCACAGGGAGCTCAGAAATCTCCTCCCCCGTGGCATTACCCGGCACCATCTGCACCATCCCTCACAGCAAACTGGCAGGGCCACCGGCAGCTCCCCCGTGAACCCCTCTGGCAGTTTCAAGGAGGTCAGTCCAGTCCAGCTCTGATTTCTACCGATAGGTAACAGAGGTTGCGCTCCAACTTTGTGATTTCGACCCTCACAGGAATGTTCCTTGGGGTTGTAGACACACACAAGGTGGAGATATTAATTTTTGGGGATGACAGGTTTCTACAACAACCCCATCCATTCACTTTAAACCCCCACATTACACCATCCACAAATGTATACCTCAGCAGGAGCCAAGCCCTCAGGACAGATGTGTAGAATAAGACGTATGAGTGATTAATAACCTGTAGTGCTCTTTTTGGCTTTATGTGGGGGGGGGGGGGGGGGGACGACGACTTAACTGCCAGCTCTACTCCTCTCTAAGAGCACATCCTCACCAGATATGAGTACATGAGCTGCTGGAATGGAGCCTCAAGGTCGCTCTTTATCCCTACTTTTGGACAGGCAGGTGAGGGACACTAGCCCTAAGGCAATGATATCGTGCCCAAAAAGAAATCACACCAGTTTCCCCTGGATATATGACAGGAGGCCTCTGCTCTGGGGGGATTTTAATATAGCGCGGTTATGCCACAGGGTGAAATGCTGCCAAGTTGTTGATAATCACCAGCCGGCCCATGAGTTAAAAGAGCCACCACCTCCACTTCGACACTCTGGATCCTAACACTGATCAGAGCTGATCTATACCTGGAGTCCTTTAAGACTTGTCTCTTTCTACTGAGGGCCATTTGTGTGAGAGAGTATTCCCAATCTAAGCAGGATATTGAAATTTGTTGTTTGTACCCTACTTGACCATGGCAGGAGACTCAAAAACAAGTTGAAAAAGAGGCTGTCCTCCTTCGCCCTTGTGTTTCATTCATTCCTGGCGAAAAATGGGTCATCATTACTGGCAGATAAGAAAGAAAAATGGCCTACTTAGCCCTAATTCAGCCGCACATGCCCCCTGCAACTACTGTGTAAGGAGTTGACCCCAGACTGAGCAGAGCTGTGAGATCCCCTGAGTAACCATTAGCTGGCTTGTTTGAGCTGCTATCCACCTTTTATCAAACATGAAAATAATCATTATGAGCACAATAAAAATGCAGCAATAATAATTTTAAAAAAAAATCCAAGAGCACATTGGGAAAGAGCAGACAGGCAAAATGAGGGAGAGTAAAGCTGAAAGCAAAAGAAGAGATAAAAGGGAGCGGGTAGCGGGGAAAGGCAAGACAGATAAAAAGGAATAAAGGCGAGACAGAGAGAGAGAGCGCATTAGTGGGGAAAAAGGAACAGGTGAAACAGAAATGACAGGAAGGACTAAAGGTAATGATAGGGCGTATTAAAGCTAGAGAGAGTATATAAAGGGAGAGAGAGTCTGAATTTGCATATCAGTTAGCGTCTCCCTATTTTTATTTTTATTATCCGTCACAATAACAGGTGTATTCTGCCAGGGGTGAGGGGGGTAATAATGTGACCTGTGTAGCCACTGATAAGAGATATTAAATTGAAGTCGAGACGAACACGCTCACTTCTCGGCGCTGTGACCTTGAGCGGAAAATGAAAAAGAAATGTACACAGCAACAGTTTTCACCAGAGTCTTCTCTGTGGGCAGGCGATAATTTAAGAAAAAAAATGGCCAAGCGTGGTTTTCTGAGCTTGAGCAGCTAACGCTGGTATTTGCGGCCGACATCACTTCATCATTTCCTGCAGGTGAGAAATTGGCAACCGCCCCCTGGTTCTGATGTGTCAAATAGCAGAGGTAATTAGCTGCACAAGATAGATAGCCAAAAACCTGGAGACCAACCACAATGTTCTGCAAAGGGATAATTAAAAAGCAATTGGCAAGAGATTTTGATACAATTCTATTATTACCTTGCACAGTAGAAAGAAAGATTGCAAATGAATGTCTGGCAGAGGTTCACTTCTTGGAATGATATTTTTCTATGGTTCAGCCCTCTGCCAGCTTTGAGAAATGTTCCTGCTGTGCATTAAATGTGATTCGGTTGTCTCTTTATTTTGACTGATGGACCTTTCAGTCAGACTTGTACAGAAATCACGAAGAGATGTGGAAAGCAGGGGACGCTTCATTTTAACTAATGGACTTTTACACAGCCATGGTAATGTTTTGTTTTGTTTTTTTCTTTTGTTTTGTTTGTTTTTTGTTTTATAGCTATATTGTCGTTATGTTGATCTTATTTTAAAGAAAGAGTTAGACATTTTTGGAAATATGCTTTGTTGCTCCAGGTAGATGATGACAGTCATGTTGAATATGTAAAGAAAGCAAAAAACGAAAAATGCCATGAAAGTTGAAAATGTATGTGAAAACGCAAAAAAAGAGAGAAAAGTATTAAATGAATGAAGCTATTTAAATGTTTTTAAAAAGTAATATTGTTTTTTGCATTTGATATTGTTGGACAGAGCTAGCGTAGCTTTCCCCCGTTTCTGTAGCCCGAATGTTAAGCCTAGCAAGAGATTGCATTTATATTTAATCTTTAATTATATATTTTTATGTTTTGTTTGTATTGTATTTTAAATGCATTTTTAAACATTTCCTTAATTTATTTTATTTATTTATTTTATTTCTATGTTCCTATATGGGACTTTGAATTGCCTAATGTCCAAACGGTGCTGTATAATCTGGCCTTGCCTCGTCTAAGCTAACTGGCTGTAGCTTCATATGTTGCAGACAAATATAAGAGTGGTATCAGCTAGCAGTAAGACCTTGTCCACTAAATTGTGCATGTTCATTCTAAAAAGGTTTCAGGTATTACTCCACTCTGACTGACAGCATCACATACATGTCCTGTTTCAGCTTCATTTAAGCTTCATTGTGTTTATCATATAAACAATATAATAACAATATGATATTCAAACAATTAATATTTCACTTTGTTTCAATATGGAGGCAAACGTTTCATCGAATGGAAATATCCTAGATGTTGTATGCTTCGCTTCATGCACATCTGCTCAAAATTCATCCTGTGGTGTTATAATTGGTGACTTTGGGAGCTCCAATAGAATTTAATATAAATATCTGTGGATTTGAGCAGTGCACACGCAGAGTCTGTGAGGTCCAAGTGATTAGATATTCCACATGAATATCAATCTCATGTTTTTTGTGAGGCTGTCTAATAAACCTCCCTGTTAAAAGAATGTGGCTGCATTGTCTCCATCTTTACTGCATCGCTGACCATCTTTTTCTTGCAAACCCGTGAACTCCCCCCCACAGTATTGAAAAAGTGAGGGGAAGAGCGCTGCACCCATGAAATGAGGGGAGAGTAAGACCAAGAGAAAGACAAGACGTTGTTCTAAAAAAGACAGAGAGGTGTAGAGGGAGAGGAAGAAAGGAAAACAGTAAATATTGGAAAGATTGATGGACGAGGAAAGGTGAGCTGGTTAGATAGATGCAGAGAGAAGACAGATCTGATCAAACATTCAGGTAGTGTGGCCTTGTAAAAAAAAAAAAAAAGTGCTGCCAAGAATCCTGAAGAATGCACTCAGTCTTGAATTTATTCATAGATGTATTTATAATGCATGCCCACAGAAGGGAATGACTTCCCATGCAGCATGGCATGTGCGCTCATTTGTGTGTAGTGTACACATACCTGTGCAACACGGCATGTTGAGTGTGTGGTTTCCTCCCGTGTGCAGTCTGGGAGACAGGAAAGGTGCTGATTGATGAGGAAGCGTTTTCTTTAACGAGCCCCCGGAGTGGATTCACCTTGAGAGAGATTTGGTTTCTCGCTTTACACTGGTTCGACTGCTGTCTCAAGATATCAGAAGCATATGCCATCAGTCGACTGATTTTGTGTGTGTGTGTGTGTGTGATGTTGTTTGCCCGTGTGTGATTGTCCAGTTTTTGTGATATTTCTTTTATGTGGCTGCATTTTCTGGTGGTCTGGCTGTTGCTGTTGCAGGAGTGAAGTGAGTGTGAGTGTGAATGTGAATGTGTGTGTCTGTGATAAATAATTGATTGTGGACCATTAGATTACCCAAAGATCAGTAGTTTAATATCAGTACCAATCTTTTTTTGTCTTTTTTCTTTTTCAGTTAACATTTCTTTCACTCATGTCCTAAATAGAATAGGAATTAATCCATGAATTGGTCACTTTATTAGGTAAATATCAAATAGTGGCTCCTGTGATCGGCAGTAGTTACAGTCAAGCATTATACCTAAAGAAAGTAATAAGTGAGAATTGTAGTGTTTGCTTAGGATTAGTCTATCTGTCTGTCTTACATTTTCAAGATTTTAAAGCTCCCAAATATAACCACATTAGGACAGTGGGCCCTGTTTTATGGGATTAATTGTACCGATAGAATTAAGTTGTTGTTTTGTTTATTGGCACTAAATTGGACAGGTGTTCAATATCCATGTTGTAATGGGGCACATGATGATGGTTACTGTGAAGAGGGAAAGCAGTGATTGCAGTAGTCTCTCTCGTATTACAATAATTTCCACTGAATGAACCTGGGAGTGAAATTAAACTATTTCTCAATTTAGTGGAGAACCCTAGAGTCTCCTTAAAACAAACCTCAGGGGCTGCCTTTGAGAATTCTCTGCTTTAGAGCGGTCTACAAAGCAAACGCGCTTCCACTTTTGGCCTCTAGGTGTCCCCGTAACAAATTCCCGCCACTCCTCTCCCCCTGATGGGAGCTCCCTGTTCTCTCTTCGACTGTTTACACTGTCAATGGCGGAAGACGCCTCATGCCGTGAGTTTTCGTTAAATGTTTACATCATATAGCAGTGACGGCTTTAACGTGTGGTGTCGCTTTCCTCGCAGTGAAACATATTGTCGCCATATGTGTTGTTTTTGAACGAACAGTACGGTTTTTATGTGTGAACAACGGGAGGCAGCCTGGTCCGTCGCTCCGCCGTCTCCTCCCACATTAGCCGCGTTCAAGGGTTGAGAAACTGAAAGAGAAGCCGCTGGTAAGAAGTCCACTTCTCACATGTCCTGCTGCCAAAAAGGTTCGGTTACCCCGAAAGGAGCTTACGGGTCAGCTGCTGTCGTTTTAGTGTGGTCAGGTATTTGTGCAAACGGATAAACACCGGAGGCAAAACAGTAGTGACTGGCACTTCTTGTGGTACAACTGCAGTGGCATTACATTTAGCATATTCAGCAGGGGGCTGTACTCAGCTGACAGTCTTTCAGTGGCCCATCAGTCTCAAGGAGCACATACCGTCATGTGCTTTCGATAACCATGGCAGCAAATGTTAGCGACTCACTGGTAAACTACAATAAGTTATTATTATATAATAATCAGTTCATATTATCTATATCAATGTTGTGGAAATGTGCATTCAGAGAAAAGGTGAAGCTAATAAACAAATTACATGATTCCACTTTATGGCATCCAAAGTTCATTTATCTATTTTGTTATGATTGAGTTAGTAATGTAAGGTAATGATTGACATGTGACATTTTAACACAGACTAGCTGGCACATGCAGTATCTCTGCAGGCAGACGGGAGGAAGGATCATTATTAAAGTTCAGTGGAGTCACTGACTGCTGTGAACAGCTTTGCTTTATTCTGTTAGCTGGATTGTCAAGCTGAAAGGTGAGCAAGGGGATTGTTGACTAGATAGAGTACATGATGTTTGTTCTATGCTTTTGTTCCTCATGTGTGTTTTCAATGTGGTGGAATAAATTAATTGTAATTAATGGAGAAAAGTTTGTGCAGTTTTGACTAAAGGATGGCATTAGATATTTTGACATCCGTTAGAAGGATTTCTTAATGTGGAAAGGTTGTTTGTGATTTTATTTCACATACAGTTTAATTTCAGGTTTGCTGTTAGACTTAATCTGCAGAAAATTATACTTGGAATTGCTAATTGTATGTTTAGTTTTAAATCTGAAACATTGTGTTACTGTTTAATCTCAGTTTTCCATTAAATTGAGTCAAACTTGAAGCTCTTAATAATGCAGTGAATGATCGTATGATAGATTCCTGCTCACTAAAAAGATGGTTTAGTGCTGCAGCAATTGATTATATTACTTTTTTTAATAATCTGCCAGTAATTTTCTCTTTAATAAATCATAACAATTTGAATTCTGCGGGGACCAGAATTTTGCTTCCAATCGCTTGCTGTTTCAACAGTCCAAATCAGAAGATATATAATTTACTATCATTTGTGGCAAAGAAAAGCTTAAAGTACACATTGGAAAAGCTAGAACCAGCAAATATTAAGTAGGTATTTTGACCTGAGAATTTACTGATAAAACACTAGTGATAGATTAATTGATTTATATGAATCATTTATCAAAATAGTCTTTGATTAAGTTTCTGTCAACTGATTAATGAATAAATATTCTATGTTCATTCCTTCTAATTACTTTCTAGACAACATTTGCTGCTTTACAGTTTTGTTTCCCCTTTAGCAGAGTGATGATTGTACAGAAGTACATGTGTGGTGACATGATTATTGCCCTGTGTATTATATCTGTCGATTCATCATAAATTGATTGGCAGATTATCAATCTGCAACAACTTTGATAATCAATTAATCAGTTGAGTCACTTTTTTAATGAAAAATAAACGTTCTGTGGTTGTAGCTTCTGCAGTTTGAGTATTAACAGCTTTTTCCAATGCACATCATTATAAAGGGAATACCTTTGGTTTTGGACTGCTGGTCTAACAAAACAGTATTTTTGGTTGATAAAGAAAATGCTGTGCACGAGGTCTGGGAAGTATATCATTATTGGGATATGAGACTATACAGTATATCGTCCTAGATTTTGGAAATCGTTATATTGTGATATGGCGTACATGTCATCTTTTCCTGGTTTTAATGACTACATTACGGTGATGTGTTGTAATTTCACCCACATAGTCATTGTGTTAATATTTTGTGATGGTGCTAATTAGGGCTGCACGATATTGGAAAAAACTGACATTGCGATTTTTTTTTAACCCTGCGATATATATTGCAATATGAAAAAGTACAGGAATTTTCATCAGATGACACTTTGTTATGCTGCACTGCTGCTGTCTTGTGGACAGTTAACCTGCACTGATCTTACCTGTTTTTGTCGTACTGAGACTGAGCTGTGTGGTACTGACGTAAATGGTCAAACAAATTAGTTGTGTTACCTCTGATTGTGGCAACAGATGCAAGGCACTGTCGACACAGAACACGTGTTTGGTCAATATCATCCTTCTTGTAGCCGAAATAATTCCAGATAACTGATGTTGCTTTTCTTTTTGGCACCAAGTCTTCATTTTCAGTGATTTTCTCTTGTTCATTGCTCATTTGTCAATGTTGTTACCAGCGGTCTGCTTCGGCAACACTGATTAAGAACTAATGTGATTGCTGGATCGCTGCGCATGCAGAGTCTGCATTCACAGTGTGTGTCAGGTACCCTTGAAATTTGTTGAGTTCATTTGCCTCCTACATCGCAGGCCCTGCGATGTGACTCTTGCGCACACATACATCGCGATGACGATGCTCAAACGATTAATTAATCCTCATTGTCTCAATCGAGCTACCTGGTCAAAGATATTGCATTATTTGTTTGGGTTTTCTTCGCCTAGTCCTAGCATTTATGTTGTGCCTTTCAGCAGATTTCAAAATATTGAGAGCTATGGTGTGTATCACGATATAGTCTAATAATATATCACACTATTACTTTATACCATATCGCCAGCCCTAGTATGTATACATTAAAGCAACATTATGTAGAAATCGGCATTTGGCACCCCCCCACTATTATGATTGCAACAACACTGTCATAAAGACAAATCCCAAGTCATTAACAATTTGTCAGTCAGAATGAAGGGGCTAACTACGAACAAAACTCGTCATAACAGTGTTATGTCTTGAGAAGAGACAGCAATAACAGTGACAGAGACAGTATTCACCGTAACACAAGACAATGTACCATCAACATGATTGTAAAGCTGTTATTTTAAAATAGTTACATAATGTTGCTTTGAGCAACAGCCAGTATATTTTAGTTGCAGCCCTAGTGTCAGTATTGTGACTTGAGTTACCCAGTCATCCAACCTTAGTGTCATCATGCTTGCATGTGCATGTTAGAGATTGTGTTCAGTTAGCTTGTTTCAGGGGGAATAATTAGCCCGGAGGGAGACTGGTGATAAACTTTGAATAGAGGCAAGTTGGAAAGTGAAGTGACTTTCTTTGATTGGTTTAACGCAAAAGAATGAACGGAGGAAATAAAAAACAATAGGTAAAAGTGAGAAGAGTGGCAACAGTGTCTGTCCTCCTCTCTTCAGTTCCAGGTGAGTCGGCTGACTGAAGACAGGGCTCCTGTGGAACCAGGCCATGGATGAAGAGTTGACGCCTTTGGACTGCCTGCTGCCCTCAGGTAGCGTCTTTCAAACACACATTCCCTTGACACAAACGCATATGCACACAATCAATCAAATAGGCAAGTCCATGCATAGACACATATAGTGTGTACACCCACGCAAGTCACATCTGTGTGTGGGACATGCAAACACAAGACAAATCTGTATGCGTCTGATCAAAACACATCTCTTACTCACATCACTGTCACACTTGTCTTCCTCTCTCTGTTGCTCCCCCTCACTCTGACACACACAAACTGTCTTGGGGGAATTAAAACTCAAAAACAAATCACTGGCACTTTCATGACAACAGTGTGTATATGTATGCGATGCACTTCGCTGTGTCTTCTTTTGTTAGGCTGCGTACATAATGAATCTTTACCGTAGGAGACCTTGATGTGTTTGCTGTTTGAGGAAAAACACACACTTTGAAGATTTTGAAGATTTATCGGAATATCTAAAAAAAATACAAAATCTTGCTTCCTGTCACTTTGTTCAAACACACTACTAGAAACGCAGGTTTAATTTGACAAGAAAATCCCCGCGCACATTTATTACATTATTACATTACATTTATTCTCTCATTTTGTTGCAAGATGTTCTGTGTCTGTCGATGCTCGGTAAAAAACAAACTCTCCAGATGGTGAGCACTGACTCCTCTCCAAACCTGAGGAGAAGGCTGGTTATAGCTGCCTTTAGCCACGACTTTCAGGTCAAGGCTTATGTGAGCTCCCAGGTGGTCTGTGTGAGTGTGGAGGAAGGAGAGCTGATCTGAGCCAAAGGGCAGCTTTTACACAGAGCTGCAAAGGTCAACGGGATCGTACAACAGTTTGGCCTGTAGAGGAGACGGCAGGCACATGTAGCTCCCTCTATCTTTTATGCCTGTCTAGTATCACTCCTGCAGTAACATTTGTTATTTCCAACTGATTTAAAGAGCTAATTTTGTGATTTACATGAAAGATATTCCTGCTCTACAAGCTTGTAAGTTAAAATAAGGCTGTCTGTCTGTCATTGGTCGAGTAGCAGCAGATACACACTGTCCAAATTGAATTGTCGCGTGGGATTTGACACTGGATAGAAATATTGTCCACCCACAGAAAGATAAAAATAGAGAGCTTAGGAGTGATAAACAAACAAGATGGCCCCAGAAAGCTCAGCAGTGTCAACTTTTGCCTCTCTCATCCTTCCTGGATTCCTCGCCATCCAGCGATCACAGATGGGCCTGGTTCATGAAGAGACATTAAGCATACCGTGTGCTGACGAGATACAGAGGAATCTGAAGTCGTTGAAAAATCTCCACTTTAATATATCTCAGCCATCTGTGTAGTTGCATTCCTGGTGTTATTTGAATGCTGGAGTTTGGTGTGGCTACTTTCCTTCAACCTTATATTGTTTGGATTGCTGAAGAATCTTTTATTGATCTGCACTCTAGTTAAACAAGAAATACCCGACTCTTGTTGTCTATGTTTACCCATTTACAGAGTAGAATCTGAAAAATACAAAAACACTGACCAAAGAATGCAAGAAGTAATGACTTTGGTTTAATTGGAATTGGTTTTCAGGGGTGTTGAGGTGATTTGATATGAGTATGGAATTCTCATGGACAATAAACTGGTAGAAATTATGGTTTGACAAAATTATTAATTGTATCTACTTTGAAAAAGTAACTGAGATTCCATTTAAATGACAAAATAAACTCAACTTGATATTAAATTGATAAACATTTGAGCTGCAATGTTTAGTTGATTTGTCAATAACAAGAAACATAAATCAGGGTTTCCATGGGGTTTTAAAAAGTCTATATGTCCATATTTTGCATATAGGTTTTAAATTACATTTAGTTGGGTCTTAAATAGGGATGCACCGATACCACTTTTATTTCAACCCGATACGATATCGATACTTAGATCTGAGTACTTGCCGATACTGAGTACCGATGCCAATACTACTACCACCAAAACGACCCCCAAAAAACTATTAGGCAAAATGCAATTAATTGGAAGACAGGTTTTATTTTCTTCTCTGCTTGTTACAACAAATGATGATAAATGAAAAATAAATATTTTCTGTGAAATTTTCAGAGAATTATTGCAGAGTTTCCACATTTTAATCAAACAAAATATCAATTAACTATTTTGCACTGTCTCCAGCTTTTAGATTGACACAACATTGATGAACCTATTGCAGAGTGTCCATATTTGAATCTAACAAAATCTCAAACTTCAGTCAGCATGCAATGGTGTGGTCTCTTTTTTTGGGAAAGTGAGTGGTAGGTTCTTGTTGATGAAAAGAATCATCTCTGCATGATCAGCTGTGAGCCAGTATCTTGCTCCTCCGCCGCTCCTCATGGGTTCCCGTAGTTCATAGTGGCTCCGCCCCCGCATTGACTTTCCACAGGGAAACAAACACAACATGCAGCGAGCTAAGAGCTCGTTCCTAAATGGCACCGTCTCGTTAGTAGCTTGGTTTTGTGGCGTCGGACCTCGAACAAACCACGGTCCGCTGCACAGTTTGTTCAAAGGCTGTTGTGACTAAAGACAGCAGACCGACACATTTATCTGAGCCTCTCAAAAAGACGCACGTATCAGAGTGGGACACTTGTTGCTCACTACGAGAAGACCGCAGCAGCCCACCTGGGCTATAAAGCAACTAACATTAGCAGAATCATTTAATCATTGTGTCCCGTATGAGAAGAAAGGGTCCCGGTGGACAGCTGTTACGGACGCAGTCACGTTGCATATCGTTAAATACTGGAAGACCAGTATCGGTATCGGTGCATCCCTAGTCTTAAATATGTACGTTCATTTACCGCTTCCGTCTGCGCCTTTTTTTTCATTTTGTTTTTTGTTTGGAGGAAATGTGTTGTTGAGATTCACAGTCAGTTACGTGTATTGAACTTATTTCTGAAGTATCCAGGAAGGTAAGTGGCATTTTGCCGACAGCCCGGTTGGAATTTATTGCCGTACACTTCGCCAATTCCAGAATGAAGTCGAGAGCGGAATCTGCTACAGCTATGGGAAAGTGTAAATTCAAAGTGTTGCTTGAACAACCAGAATTCAGTTGGTTAAAAGCCATACCTCATAATGAATTTGAAGTGCAGTGTACGCTCTGCAAGGGGACCCTCAACTCAGGAGCAGTGGTGTCACACACAAAATCAGAATAACGCCTGTTGGCTTCTAAAAGTCTCCAGCAAAGTCATGCCATCACACACTTTTGTACGCCTTTGTCACCAGTTCCAGGTCCAAGTTCATCCAGTTCTGATCAACCCGGACTTTGCGCCGCCTCTGCCGTCTAGCAGTCAAGCGACATTCAAACCATCTTAGGCTCATCTCCGACGTTAAAAAGCAGAGGTGCTTTGGATTTTGAACACTGTTGCTAAACATTTTGGCAAAAAGTTGTACCCCTCTCTCCTCCAGTTTGATGTGAGGGGAGTTATGTGACAGCCCCTCCTGTGAATAAACTGAGTGGAACTTCTCTCTCTCTCACACACACACACACACACACACACACACACACACACACACACACACACACACACACACACACACACACACACATACACCAGGGTTATTATAGTTAACTAAATTCCCAGATAAAAACTAAACTAAACTAAAGCTACTTAATGACTTGTTAAACTAATTAAAACTAAAACAAACTGAAAAGATAGATTGAAATAAAAACTAATGAAATTAACTATATTAACTATAATAACCCTGACACACACTACCTCATTCCGATTTTTCATTGTTTGAGTTGCTCTGTGAATGGCGATAAGTTATTTTTGAAAGTTATTCTGGGACCACATTTTTCCTTACTTTTTCATAGGTAGGTAGGTCTTAGGTCTTAAATTTAGTTCAAAATGGTCTTTTAAAGGTCTTAAAAAGTCTTAAATTTGACTTGTTCAAACCTGCAGAAACCCTGATAAGTGTTTATCATGATGTGCAATTAATGAATGAAGCAATTCATAAAGCAATGGCTTTGCAATAAGCAAAAATGTTAACTAAACTGAAGGTTCCCACTTCTTAAATGGAATGGTTTTTTGCTTTTCTCTGTAATTTATTGAGTAAATTAAGTTTCTCTGGGTGTCTGACTGTTGGTTGGACAAAAGTTTGAAGATGTCACTTTGAGCTCTGAGAAAGCTGTGCAGAGCATTTTTCATATCAGATTAAGCAATTCATTGATGAACAGTGAAAATATTCAGCAGAATAATCAATAATAATCTTCCTGTGGTCTTCAGTGACACTTTGTGTGACACTTTCAGTGTTTTTTATTGACTGCAGACTGGCCAAATCTGAACTGCATATGGGGCTTCAGATTGCATTTGATTCCTTTCTGAGCATAATCTGTTCTTTTGTATAGACAAACATACATAGCAGGGCTGATGATTTACCTCAAACATGCGCACATCGTTTTATGTCCAGGTGCTGACTACAAAAAGTAGGTACAACAACCCTGATTCCAAAAAATGTTTTGGTGCTGTGAAAACATCAATAAAATACAGTGTCATAATAATTTGCTAATTCTTTTTGACATATACTCCAGTGAAAACAGTACAAAGACAATATATTTAATGTTCTACCTCATTTGCTTCGTTACTTTTTCTAAATATATGCTTTATACAACTATTGTTAGTAACTATTGTCCTTTGCAAATTTTCTTTTTTTTTATGGAATTGGGGTTGCATCTGTAGAATGCTCACTGCCAAAAACTTTTCAGCCTGTCTGGTTTCTCCTTCTGTACCTAATGAAGAGCAAACCTGGGCTTGAAATGTAGTACTATACTCTTGTTCAAAGTCCTTGTGCAACCTGATTGAGCAATTTACGGTAAACAGTATGTACAGTGACTTTGATACTCGTCATTTATCAAGTGTACCATATATTTATAATGGTTTAGTTTGTGTTATTTTACATTGCTCTCTTCTCTCCCGCTGCCTTTGCGCCTCTCTTCCTCTCTGTCTCTATTGATCCAATTAATGCTCTTGTTAAACTGCCACTGTAATTGTTCATCTGTATGCACATATGTTTGATTATTCTTGACATTCTCGCACATGTTTGTGATCTACGCAGATCAGGAACACAGCAACAAGCAATGTTGATTTTCTGTGCTTGTACAGCTCTAAAATCAATAGCACACAAAGGCCAACATCAGTCAAGAGACACTCATTTCTGATAGGATGTTATCAGCAGTTGTGAAGCATCCACGTTAACTAAGCATTACAGGCTACACTCTTGGGTTTGCTCACTGTAGAAATCTGAGATTTATTCTTAAGATTTCACAGGTTGTTCAAATAATCCACCAAACGAATGCAGAGCAGATCAGGGCACAAACACGCACAACTACGCACAAACAGACACAAACACACATCCTGATTATTTAATTTCATGGATAAATCTGTCACTTGCTGTCAAAGGTAAAATACATGTTTTGAGATTCTCTGTATCATACACTTTTAAGATCTTCCTCCCGACTGTACTTAAACACTCTCTCCCTCCATTATATAAGTTTAGAGTGTAATTTTATGGCTTGTTTAGTTTAATCTCTTTAATGCTTATCTAGACTCTCGTTGGAGAATATAAAAATAGCCCCTGGATGTCTGCATTTTGAAATCTCAAGTGTGCATGGTTAGCCTTTAAAATCTTGCAATTTTAATTATAAATGCCTATTCCTGAAATGTCTGTGTACTAAGTTGTGTGTTTGTGTGTTTGCGTGTTTGTGTGTGTCTGTGTTTGTGTTGTGGTATTTATGCTGTCTGGTACTTTTTAAAAGAATCTCAAGGTGACATTTCTTTGAACGGAGTGCACAAAAGGCTGCGCACCTTCCTTGTGTGTGTGCGCGTGGGGAGATGAGTGTTTGTGTGACGAAGGGTTATCTGAAAAGTCACGGCTGGTTGAGTTTGTCTTTTGTTCTCTGTACACCTCCAGCCAATTAAGAGACAAGACTGACAAACCTGCTCCTCCTCCTCCTCTTTCTCCACCTCCTCCTCCTCCTCCACTACCCCTGCCTGTGTCCTCCTTTCTTTTCCTCCCCTTTAGTGTCTCTTCTTTATCCTCATTTACCTTCCTTTTCCTTTTACCATACTCTGCTTGGGTTGACTTTTCGTATTGGTTATGACCTTCCAGTGATGTGAACTTTTTAACAACATCAAACCAATGCTGCAACAAAGTCACAAACCTAAAGGACATTTTTTTTCATTCTCCACACTTTCTCAGCCAAGCCAAAATGATGTCTCTTGAGGATATAAATCCAAAAAAAAGATAAAGTTTTTTTAAAATTTCAGGACTCAAGGTGATGCACAACGAGAATTTCATGAAGCCTGAAATATATTCTTTTTCTTTCTTCTTCACCGTTGCTTTCTCTGGCCTCCCACTGCCTTTATGTTGTATTAGGAAAGGTGCACTGGAGGAGATATACGTTTTGCTAAATGCGCCATGTTTCGGTCCTCTGTCATTTCCCCTCTCTTCTAAGCTGCATGTTTCATTGTGTTCACACAGTGTTGATTAAGCTGGAATATGACAGTTGGCTTTGCTACAAAAGGCAACAACTTTGAGGATGTCTTAAATTGTTCATAAGTGAAGACTTAAGAGAAAAGATAAATGAATAATGAAATGTTTGTGAAGGTGAAGGGAAGAGAGGAGAGAGAAAGCTTGAGTATTTGGTCCATTAAGGCTTTTCTAGGAGCACTGTTTGTACTTTGTTGGTGAATGCAGAGTTTTCCATTATTTTTTTTTTTTTTTATCTTCTACAGATAGAAAAATGACAATTCTTGACTATTAGTCAGGGGATCTGCATTAGCAGCAGAGCAGAAGAAAAGCTTAAAGCAAGATGGATGGGGGAGTGAGGGAGGAAATAGATTTGTGAAATGATGCACCCAGGGACAGAGACTTTGACAGAGGAGCATTGAGGTACACTGAGAGAAAAGAGAGAAGCTATAGGTTGGCAGGTAACTTTCATTTGTGCTGTTTTGGAAGGGTTCCCTCTGTTGTCATGTAGTTACAGATGGTGTGTCACCAAGGTCAAGGTAATCAAACGGGTATCGATGAGAAATGTTCCTTTTGGAAACAAAAACACCTGAAACTTTGGCATTTGTGACCCTGGATGAGGAGAGTTACTGTCATGAGGAAAAGTGTTGCATAATTTGGATACACATTATGTACACATTGGTTATGTTTTGTTATATTCCCATGTTGCAAACAAACCACTCACAGCTTAATTGGATCAAGAGGGAAAACATTTTGAACTTTCACAAAACCTCGATTCGACATCCGGACATGTTTTGGTGGGTTTTTCGTCCTCCCTCTTATTTTTGCTGTCTCCGTGTGGAGCATAATAATGACTTCATTATCACGCCATTGTTTTAATTTTGTTCCTTATTTAGCACATTATGTCCCAAAAACAACAGCCTCCAATCTGTATTTTGAAAGGTATTTTTCAACATGAAAATAGTGATGTGGTTTGTGTGGTGATTGCGCACCATCCTCCGTCTGTCTGTTTCTTTATCTGATTGTGTATGATTCATACCTTTCCCTTCTCCCCCTAACATCTTTTGCAGGCAAGCAGAGGATCTGTCTGATCATTCTGAACCAGCCTTTGGATAAGGACTACCTAAACATCCTTTGGAGTAAAGGTATGCAGTATCTCACACATCTGTTACACAGATCAAACGAGTCCCCTTTACAGTATATCACATTAGGTCTGGTCTTCATTGGTTTGCACTGAGCATCCCCTCTTGTTTTTTTTTTTTTTTGACTGTGCTCTCTAGTCTATGTAGCCTCAACTGTGCAAAATCTTAATTGCTGCCATGTCATTAAAAATGCCCCATCCCTGCCCTCTGCCCACATTTCCTGTGGGATGTGTTTTAATGAAGTTAAAGATGGCATCTTTTTTAGGCAAGAAATGATGTGCCTTTGTGCAGGGGTGATTTTTTTACATTTTGTTTTTTTAATAACTCCTGGCTGTATGACTTGAACAATGAATATAGTCCAAACAAAGATAAGAATACACCTCCAGTGCTTTCATAGGCTTAATGTGCAGCATTATCTTGTTGCCCTGGAGACACAATTTTTTCTTCTGTTTTCATTATTGCACCATTTAAACATTAAGAAATTTCAGTAGACTTTCCGACATAAGCGACAAGCATTTCTGTGACGAGCTGAAATTGAGTAATTTAGCTGCACAGACAAACTCGAAAATTGATATGATAGGAAATAATACCTTAAAAGGTCTGTATTCATTCATTATCTTCATAGGTCGTTAGCTTTCACAGCACATATACTTAACTGTACAATTTGTTTATTACAGACATTCAACACTATTGAAAGCACTGTTATAGCAACTGTGAAATCTTATGTTAGTAAGGATACTGCATCCTTTCAGATTCATTCAAGTGTAGATACATTCACTATGGATAACGGGTTGGTTTAATTATGAATACAAGCAATGGCATTAATCGTCCACTTAAAACAAAACTGTCACATTTGCAGAAGACCTATAATAAATTCATTATTGTACCAAACTTCATGATTTTATTTCGTGACAAAGCAGTATGTGTTCTACTAATTCCATCACAGAAAAATGAATGCAGTACAAATCATTGGAACTCAAGACTGCCATGATGTACATGTTCTTTACAAATGTATAGAAACTTTTGACTACAACCGTACGTTTAGTTTGAAAAGAACAGAGTATTCAGTAGAAAAGGCGGAAAGGGACACAGGACTATACCCTCATATTCAAACATAAAGTACTTGTTGCGTAATACAAGCTCACTGAATGGTTCCACTTCAACAGTTTTGGAGCAACAGTCATGCTCAAGGGCAAATTGGTGATTGATATGACGAGCTGTGCTCAGTCAACTCCCCATCATCAAACTGATGGTCACAAGTTCGCTGGCAGGAACTAGATTGCAACCACTTCTTTGTAGCTGGTAGCAACAGGATATAAAATGGATGTGATTTTTCTTCTTCTTCATGAATACTCCAAGGCTCTCTATCAGAGTAAAAGACAAACAGATATTCAGAGAATTCAAAAAACATGTACAAGAGGCACATCGTTAAGAGGAACGATTTGAAGGGAAGTAGAGCTCCAGACTCCCTAGGGTGTCGCTTATGAGATGTGTTGATGCATAGCAGTGGTGCCACTTGTCTGTGATATATTAAATATGCAAAGCTGACTTTGAGCCATTAAACCAGACAGAGTCATCTCAACCTGTATCCAACAACTTAGTTTTTCTTTTAAATCTGGTGAACTGATCAGAAACAGAATTACTCAAGAGTAGAACGAAACAGGGCTGAATATTTATTAAGGAAAAAGTAGAGAGAAGTGGCCTGGATCACTGGTTCTCAACAGTTTTGAAGATGAAACAACAACAGAAAAACGTAAGAACACTAATTAATGAAAAATGTGATACACATGCTTATGCAATCAGGGAGATTAGTAAACACAGTAACTTTGAAGGGAAACCAGATCAGATTGAATTTGAATGAACACTGCTTTGATATTTTTATCATCTAAGCTAAAACATTGGCATTAGACAATTTCCTCATCTGATTTCACACCAGAGGTTGCTTAGTCTATTTGGTGAAAAGAATGAAAAGAAAGAAAGAATAACAGTCTGTTAAACATTCCAGAGGATTTTGACACTGTTAAATGAAAAAGGAATGGGTTAATTGATGCTAAATCTCATCAAGGTCTTACACTTTATATACAGAGTGAAGGGGAAAGCCTGAAAGTTTTCTATAGATCTGCTCACTACTATCAAAAATCACATTGCCTGTTTTTTTCTTCAGTAAATTGCAGTTGTATGATTTGAAATGCATTTGAACATTTTTTCGATGCAAACAATGTCTAAATTGAAGAGCATTTTTCAATACTCAGCCTAAATTGTCTGTTTGCTTCTAGCATAGGGAGGTATTAAACTTTACGCCCCATTGATTAGAACCAACCCTTAACAGTATTAGGAGAGGGATATTTTTTAGTTTAATATCCTATTTTCAAACTCAAACTGTGACAAGACCAGCGAAGAGTAACTGATGTGGTTACACTGCAGTAGGGCTGCACGATATTGAAAAAAACTGACATTGCGATTTTTTTCAACCCTGCGATATATATTGCGATATGAAAAAATACCGGAATTTTCATCAGATGATCTGAATAGCACTTTACGTTATGCTGCACTGCTGCTATCTTGTGGACAATTAACCTGCACTGATCTTCTTATCTTTTTGTCCACTGAGCTGTGTGGTACCGACGTAAATGGTCAAACAAATTAGTTGTGTTACCTCTCGTTGTGGCAACAGATGCAAGGCACTGTCGACACAGAACACGTGTTTGGTCAATATCATCCTTCTTGTAGCCGAAATAATTCCAGATAACTGCCGTCGCTTTTCTTTTTGGCCCCAAGTCTTCGTTTTCAGCGATTTTCTCTTGTTCATTGCTCATTTGTCAATGTTGTTACCAGCGACTCACTCCATGTGCAGGAGCCTGGTCTGCTTCGGCACACTAATTAAGAACTAATGTGATTGCTGGATCGCTGGGCATGCAGAATTGCAACCACTGTAATAAAGATGCAGATTTCAGATGTACTTTGACAGTATGATGTAGCTCGATAGTGTCTTATGACAGATTTGGGCATTTCTTCCCTCTTAGATAAGTCAAGCTTATAAAAAAAAGTTTCAGAGACTTTGGGTGGTGTGGATGTCAGAAATCAGGAAGCTTTCTTCATCAGTTGACAGCGGTGCACATGGGACTTGAAGAAGCTGGATGGTGCAGGATGATGATGGTGGTGAATGGCAGATCTCAGATCTCCCGCAGTGTGATGGTAAACAGGCTTGTAGTAAGTTTATCGGTCCTCGCTTAATATGCCATGTATTTTTAATGTAGCTGATTTAAGTGTCTGAGCATGTCACTCTCCAGATGGTTGTTCACCTGGAGGCATCGTAGCCAGGTCCCCACCTTTACATGTACAGACATCTGCACACACATATATACACACACACACACACAGACATGCTCGCAGAAGTCTCAGGTCCTCTGATGTGCTACCCCTGGGCCCCCTCATCACCTGTGGGAGAGGTAGAGCAGCGGGGGAGCAAAGGAGCGATACTCTGGAAAGCGCAACACTGATCAAAGGGAAACTCATTTACAGGTGCAGAGTGTGATGTTGTGAAGAGGGATCAAGCCCCTTATCTCACTCATGCACCCTCTCAGTCATCTAGGACATCAGTCACCCACTCACTCAGTCAGTCACTCATTTACTTACAGATCGCTCACTTTGTAACCACACAAACAAGCAAGTCAATAAAGTAATCAGTGACGGCAACTCTCAACAAGACAAAACACAGGCCCGTGTTTACTTCAACTGCTTCGTTTCATCATCTGTTGATGAGGAGCAGCTTGCTGAAGTTTAAGTTTTTGAACATCACCCATCAGCCAGTCAAGTGTCAGCCTTGTAATCAAGGCTGGTTGGGGGATGCGGCTGCAATGTGCTAGAGTGAACATACGCACTTCGTGCACTTCTGAATTCAAGCGCAGGTGTCAGATGGAGTAAATAGGTATGTGGAGCTATTAGCAATGATTGATGAGAGAGATCAAAAGAGGGCTCAAAAACAAATTTTTTTAGACTGTCAATGGGAAAGAAAGGAGAACGAGTGGAAGAGCCGGTGAAATTGTGCAACCGGGAATAACACAGAGAAGGATAAAGTGGAAGAATAAAGAGTAACAGAGTGGAGCTAGAGAGAAAGAAAATGAGATGTTTGTGCGGGGAATCAATCAAATTTGGGGCGAGGTGTAGAGCGCAGGGTGGATCAGCCGACAGGGTGACAGATGCAAGGGTAGAGGTGGACTGATAGATGAAGGGAGGGCATCAAGGCATCATAATAAGGATAATAATCTTTTCACCGCTCTCCGTGACCGTTTGCCCTCTCCTGTACTGAGGTAAAGCCCCGACCTGACAGGCATTAATCCTCACCACTAACCTCATCAATACAGGGGTGCTATAGAATATATCCCACAGGCGTGCGTGCGTGCGTGCGTGCGTGTCTACATGAACGTGAACATACATCTTTTTTGCATCAAAGTCAGCAGCGAAATAAAGAAACAGCAAGTGCTGAAATGGCAGGTTTAGTGGTGTGTGTGGATGTGCATTATCACCTGCCCACCTTATGTATCCGTCATACAACAGGGTGAGTGACGGGGAGAGTTGGTAGTGAAGCCTGCAGGGAGGGATTATTATGGCTGGTTAATTTACAAGGTCATCTCCCCCGACTGCCTCTTCTGTCCTCGCTCAGCTCACATCATATAACTGTCCGGATTCAGAATTTGTCTTTTCTGCGGGGCTTGTTTGTTAAACTCATATGCTCTAAAGAGAAAGAGAAGATGGAGTTGGTTTGGCTGCTGCATACACAATTGTGACACTTGTACTGCAAACAGACAGCAATTCATTGGGAGGATCAAAGTAATTCCATCTACACTGCCTTTGGATGGAGTGCAGATGGATAGATAATCTTTTTCAAGTTGAGTTTACCCACTTTTGTCATTAACTGTGATAAAGACAAATTGAAAGATGAGAGATACGAAAAGAAAGATGCCCCCACAGATGATTGAGAAAGTTTCTCTTAAAATAAAAACAAACTTTTGAATAAGCTTGACCTGTTTTATCTGAATCTTCGGAAGTTGTTTAAAGAGCAGCAACCTTTAAACGGCAGAAAAAGCATGCTCTTGACTATTTGACGTGCAGATATTTGGACAGTTAAACTTTCCAAGTGCATACTCAAGGACATCAACCATAATACAAGGGATAAAGTGCTTCGCTGTATGTAAAATAAATTCCTGATAGATACAAAGCAGAAAAAGTATAGGGTCTCCTTCAGGGAACTGGTTAGCAGTTGAGCTGAAACAATTACTCGAGTAACTCGAATAATTCCATTACAAAAACGGTCGAAGCAAAGTCTCTGCCTCGAGGCTTCGTTTAATTCCTATCACCCTATCCACACGGACTGTTATTGCGGACTTGTACCACTACATTCAGAATTGAGTTGCCGTGATGGCGGAGAGCTAAGAAACCGTCCGTAAAAAACAGCAAATGTTCAAAGTTTGGGATCATTTCACACTTTAAAAAAGAAGATAAAGTGCAATGTGTTTACTGCAAAGCAGAACTGGCGTACCACAACAGCCCGTCAACAATGATTCAATATCTGAACCGAAAGCATCCAGTTGTTAAGACCAGCTCACCAAGCATCACCGACACAAGCTAACATAAACATTGATGTTAGCTAATTTAACCTAGCCTACCATCACTATTGTAGAGGCCTGATGTCGGTATGACTAGATATCATGTTAAGATGTGGAAACGAATTCATGTAAAATTGCAAGAGAGTAATAGGCTACACCATATAACTCCCCCCCCCAACACACACACACACACACACAAATCTCTCTTGGTATTGTTGTTTGATAATGAAAAAATATTTTTTATTAGATTACTCGATTCATCAATGGGATAATCGGTAGAATATTCGATTCTAGAAATATTCGATAGCTGCAGCCCTAGTTAGCAGCTGTTTCACTCCTTTCCTCGCCTCTCATCAGAGCCATCATTATGATAATTGCAATGTATAAAGGTAAATAATGAACACATGATATAAAATGAGTAAGTTGGGTAAGTTTTTTAATTTATATTACTTAGTTTTTCCCCCATCATTGCAACGTGCTGCTTTAATTACAACTTCCTTATGCTGTTCCTAATAAATGATAGTGGTACGAAGAAATGTTTTTATATGCGTTTCTCCTTTTCTTTTGTATTGTGCACAGGTTTGATGCTATTCCTCTGATGGTGGTTTTAGTAACACGCAAAGAAGTGTATTAATTGAAGCGCAAACAAAGGCAGTGAAGAAGACTGCTAGCACTAAACGTGAATGTAACAATGCAGGATTGTAAAGATGAATAGTATTCTCTTGCAAATATTTAATAAAGAAGTAAAAACATTCAACATGTTAGACATGCAACATGCTTTTTGGTAAGAAAGACTGAAAGTAAAAATATTGTTTACAAGAAAACTCCACAGGGCACCCATAATTGCTCCGAAGCACACAAACATAGTAATCTATGAATTTAATGACCTGCTGAGCAGAATCAGGCACATCCTGCATGTCATCTCATTATCAATGTAGTTACTAGATTACAGTTTAAACAACTGTCTGATTTTTCACTGCTCATTCTTCCCGAAGCATAATAAGGCTAATACATTTGAAAAAACTGTAATAACTACTTCTGATCTTAGTGGAGGCACTGTTCATTTCAGGCAAGGCAGCAGGTCACATTGTAAAACTCTGTGTTCAAAGAAACCAAATTGTAAAAATAAATCAGCAGTGCAAAGTAATTTTAAATGAGGCGTCAACTTAAAAAAAAAGACCATTCATTGATATTTACCAGATCGGATTTCATACAGTACTGGAAGGGATCTTCTCCTTTATCATAGCAAGCATTTGCAAGGAGATTCTCCTTCGAAACATTTTGCAGTGGTTAATTGATGGGCAATTTTGATACATTGCATTGTGCCGAATGCAAGTTTTTTTTGCTTTTTGCGGTGGCAATATCAGATCATGGAATTACAACAATAAAAGGGATCCAGTCAAACGAGATTCTATCTACCTCTTAAGAGTTTTCCAGTTGTTGTGAAAACATTTCAATCACAAATTAAGTGGTCTTCACTTCCTTGGATAGTGGGAGGAGATAAAGATGATGATGATGATTCCTTCAGACAGCAACAGAGAAATTGGGATGCTCTGTTTACCTTTACCTATGTTTGTGTTATCAAATTTGACATTAGCAAGTAGTAACTGGATGTAGCTTTAGTTCTATGAGTACATATCTATACCTCTAGCTGCACGTTATGGCAGCCACAGTAAAGAATATTATTTTTGATAAACCAATACATTTGTGACGGTAAGTCCTTGTTGTTGCCGAATATGACACTGGTAACGATAGTGAACCCGAAATACTGCCCACCCCTAATGCAAGGCAAAATCATGGTCAGGAAACTGAAATTATTGTCAAATGATATAGTTGTAAATAGATGTTTAAAAAGATTGTTGTAACCTTGGTCATAAAATGGTCAAAAGCCTCACAAGAATGACATCAAACCTCTGAAGTGTGTCTGTGTGCATTTTAATGGCATACTATGCAAACAGAGCTGAGGAAATGATTGGCAGACAAAAGCAACTGCTTTAAAACACTCAGTCTGAGAATAAATGTGTGTGTGTGTGTGTGTGTCTAGATCCTCATAAACAGATAATGACTGATAGCTTTACAGTCTGTCATCATGAGGCTAAAAGAAGAGTTTCTCTGTTTTTCGAAAAATTTTTCATTGGAAAAGTTTCTCAGCCTTTGCACTCTGTCAGAGATAATGAGTCATTTCCATTCCGATTCCTTTCTTGATGTGAAACATCGACAGCAGGTGGTGGGGGTTAAGAATGAAAGCACTACCTTGGGTATAAGTGTCTTATTTACATCAGTGCAAATGCCTCTGTATTCTCTTGCTTTTTAAGGGCCCAAGGCAATGATAGGTAGATTGTGAAGGATTCCATCCTCGGTAAATGATTCAACGTTTAACTCTATCAAGTCCACCTTGTGTATGTGTGAGTCTGTGTGTGCTTGTTAATTTGCACTATGTTGGTGGGACATTGTGGCATGTTGCACATATTTTAGAGGTCATGGTGAAAAAATGTGTTCAGAGTTGTGTGATGTATTGAAATAATGGTTGTGGAGGTTGCTGTTATGCTAATCTTACCTGGATTTGTTACTACAAGATACACTTTGGAGAACAGAAGTGTGAATTTTGATATTTTCTAAATGCTGTGATGTGCATAAATCAGTTTTTGCCCTGAAGTGTGGGAAAGTATTCACATGAGAACTATCAGTGTTGTACTGAAAACGGAACATTGATATTCCTGACGAAAACCCTAGTTTTAAATACCTTGTTGGAGTTTCCTGACCATTAGTGGCACTATCGGGTAATGTTTTTCTGCAACTCAATCACAAGAATGCACCATTCGACAACCCACATAAATGTTGCAAATTTGTGTTTCTTTATCTTCAGTTTTCTATTTTATTTTGTGATAGCACTGTGCTTATGGACTTGTTGGGTTTGGCACAGAAGTGACTTTGTTAGGGTCAGGAAAAGAGCATCTTACAAATACCCAGGTTTTTGGCTAGAAACTGTCACAATATCGTGATACATATATCCACCCTTGTGAAGATAACGCAGATAGAAAAAATACCTGGTTTTCGTCTGAAGTGGTCACAAACACTGGTAACCTCCAGACGGTTCATGCTCCAACCTCTCAAAAAAGTGTAAAGGTCCCACCCTAACAAGTGCACCAAAGCTAACGGGAGAATGAGGGAGAAGTCACACACCGACAAGAGAAGAGGCCCAATGAGGCAACAGAATTGAAATGATACGCAGTTTGTTTTGGTGAGTAATAAAAGTAAGCATATCTTTTGTATGTTAACAAGAAAGTGTCTCAGGGTACCTCTGACTGGATACTACGGCTTTTGCCTGGATTCACAAAAAAAAATGATTCAATTGAGGTCTGAGTGTAGTCGTGTAGACGCAGCGTTGTGCTGGATGTGTTGCTGCAAAATTTGCTGGCCTAATGAGGCTTAGGTTAGCCTGCGTTTGGCACGTTGTGTCAGGATGTTTGCGACTTATCCTCTTTCCCCTTTTTTGATGTAGACTAATCAGCAATATTTGCCCACCTTTCACAGGCTTCTGACTATTGCAGTTTTTACAAGATAACCTGCCTGAAATCCATGATGCAATGAAGTCAGGCTGTTTAGAAGGCAACACAAGGTCAAAACCAGTATGGTCAAAGACAAAGTGGGGAATGAGTTTAAAGAAAAATGGCAACTACGTGCACATGACTGATTTAGTCAACAGATCACATTTGTAATAGAAAGCTGTGACTAGAGATTCTTCTTCAAACTAGGTCTCTGTGTCTTTTTTTGTAACAAAAACAAATTACATGCAAAAAGGCATGCCTATACTCAATAATGGGTTCAAGGAATGGACACATTTGGAGTAGGAAAGCCGACGAGACTGAAGTCGCTCTTCTCTTCTGTGCAGGAGCTACTTAGTTTAAAACAAGGTGAAAAAAAGAAAACTACATCTAATTCTTTGAAGTATTTCCCCCTGTGTGCACTGCAACAGCCCCAAACAGGAGAGGGCTCTTAAAAAAAAAAGGCTGCCTGTTCAATTTGAATAGAATAGAGGCCATGAAAGAGCATACATTTGCAAATTGTTTGCATCTAATTTAGTGCAAGTTGAACACCGTTTCAAGAAAATTAAATAACCTCATTTGTCTATTTTTAAAATCAGAGAAGATATGTGCTACTTTACTTACTTTGTCTTAAACTGATCAAAACACATTTTGAGGGACTGAGTAAAGTTATGTGTTCAATAGCAGAGAGGTTGCTTTATTCCTACCCAGGTTCTATCTAAGTTTATTGCTTGAACAAAAACTTTGGCATCAGCCATGTTGGTGGCCAAGCTAGTGCTGTTTGCTTTTTCTTTTGTCAATAAATTCCTTCCCCTGCACCCAGTGCCCTGACAGCTGTATAAAGCAGCAAAATCTGCCCAGAGTGTTTCGTAAAATAAGTTGGTGAATTACTTGGTTTGGTGACCAAAGCCAGAAGGCTACAGAGGTAGTAGGCATATTCACAGAAACCTTGGACACTCTTTGAAAGGAAACCGCATCTCAGGATAAAGGGAGAGCATGCCGTATTTATAAGGAGTAGCACTGGTAAGATGTCACATGGGCTATATGGCTCCTAAAAACTGCTCACCTTAGTATACAAGGCCATATCTAAGAATAGTCTCTTTAAAAAATCCTTGTACAACTTGCACTCACTGGTCAGTTACATATCTTAATTTCTTGTTTAACATTATGTCGAATATGTCATATCCAATTAGTATGTGCCATTCTTTTGTTTGTATGCTACTCCTGTGGAACTGAGTCAGTCTCTGAAAAGAGGGAGAAATCATTTTAAGTTTGTGGAGAAAATAACATCAGCCAAGCCACCAGTTAAGATGAACTTGATGGTTCACATATTCAGTATTTAGTAAAATACAACTTAAAGACCAAAACATCCAGAAGTAAATTGAACACAACAACCCTAACCTAACCCCTGCATAAGTGGCAACAGTGTCTGTGCTTATATTTCAAAAGGCGTAAATGTGTCAGTGAATGTGCCGTTCATTTAAAACTAATTGCCTTCACTTACAAGTGTCTCTCTGTCTGTCTTTCTGCAGCTCTCTTGAAGGCATGTGCTGATGGAGCTGCCAATCACCTTTATAATGTCACTGCTGGAGTAAGAGATAGGTGAGTCTGCCTTGTGTTCACATTTGCATAAGGTGATTTATGCCTTCACATATATGACTCCCTAGTTGTGTGGTTATGTTTGAGGGAAAGATGATGAAATTAGAAAAGTGCACACTGTTTGTGTTGCAGCAGCAGCATTGGTTGCTTGTGTTTCAGAGGAGAAAATGCACCCTGTTTATGTATCAGAGTTGTGTGTGCTCCTGCCAAAGTACTATATGTGTGTATGGCTAATGGAGGACTGCTGTCAGGACAGAGATGGATCTGGGGTTCTCTGTGTCCCTGAAGTGTAGAGGCTTTCACATTAACACCCAGGGTGTGAGCAGGAATGTGTATTTTTGTCAGGGTGTGAATGTGATGTTATGCATGTCTGTTTTTGTTGATGTGAATTCTGCCGCCCCAAACAGCCATTTTCAGATGTGGACAGCTGAGGTGAGGACATTTTTCCTAAGTGATGTCATTTAGTCTCACTTTCTCACTGTGCAAACTTATTCTAGTCCTTGAAGTTAGGACTTTCCTTGAAAGCTGAAACTGAAGCTAAGTCCAAACTAGGATTTTAATGCAAAAACGATCTCAGTTGGTTAATGATGGTTAATAGTGTCAAAAGTTAAACAAATACTATAAGAAGTCAATATTTGGTGCTTTATTCACCGTACCGAAGAAGCATTTTATTTATTTTTTATCAATCCCTTTTTTTTCCAGATATATTCCCAGTGACATTCAAAACCTCTTTTACAAGGGATTCCTGGCCAAGACAGTAGAATTAAAAGTTTCACATAAAAGAACGACGAGCAGTCTTAAAACAAGATTAAATAAAGAAATTTTCATACAAAAGAAACAAGTAACTTAAAACTTAAAATACAAATCAAGCTAATGAGCAAATTACCTCAAACAAGAACGTGAAGATATACAAAAAACAAAAATGATACTTTTAGTGCAGCATTACAACAGCTAATTTGAGGACAGACAATCTCAACAATTAAAATTATAACTTGGAAGAGGTAGAACAATTTAATTTCACACTGCGGTGGTGACTCAGATTACCTAAGTAAATGTGTAACCAAAGCCAAAGTTTTTTTATTTCAGCTTCTTAATGGGAATGAGCCTGCACAGTTGTGGTTGTAACCAAGATTATAAGCAAGTACAAAGAATGACAGCTTTTGTTGGATAAATGTCCTCACTATTAGAGAAGGGCAACCATACATGTGTCTGAACGGGCATGTACATGTATTGTTTTTCTTCCTTTTTTGTTTGCAACTTCAAAGTATAACTAGTCATGTATCTCTGTCTCAAAAAGTGAGTTTGAGCGTATTAGATGGTGGAAGAGGCATTACTCATATTTCTGTCTGTTTGTGTGACACGGCAGATTCATCTTCTGACCCTTCAGTCCGCGCTCTGTCAGTAGCCTGCACAGTGAAGCTGACAGCCAGGCCTCCCTTTTAGGCAGACCACATCCACCTCAAACTTAACTCTGTCCCAAAAAGTTACACATTATACAGAGAAGGTGGCAACTGGAGGGACAAATGACGAGGGGAGCAGAGGGAAAAATTGAAAGCAGTGTTTATGGGTGGAGATGTGTAAATCAATCACCAGCAAGTTAAGATGTATTTAACCTAACATTACCATAACTAATGGACTACAGAGAGATAGAGGAAGGGGAGGAAGGGAGAGGGAGATGCAAATAATCAATCATAGCCAAGTTTTATGAGTGCTTGCAGCACAGACAACAGCAGCAGCATTTAATCAAGTAGAGGGGGGGTATACGTGATAGATATGCAGAAAAAGAAAAAAAACAATAATGTGATAAATGAATAAAGCTAAGCAGTGCTCTTCTTGTGTGTGTGGAACTCCGTGTGTGTTGGGAATTTCCCAGTTTCTGTGTTTTTGTGTACATTTGGTGCACATCTTAACACAGTTGCATTTTTTTCAGGCCCTGATATCGTAGTGAAAAATGTAATATCAAAATATCTAAAGTGGACTGTTTTGTTTGTCAGATAGAAGCAGAGCTGATCTTGCCAAGAGGTCCAACATCTTAACTGTACAGTAGCTCACACGTCAACAGACTCATGAAAGGATAACCCCTCATCCCCACCCCTAAACTACTGCAAGTAATGCTGACAGATTTTGCTGCCTCACTGCAGGGGAACACGTCAGCTTTTAAGATCCAGTTTTAAAAAAGGGAAGCCAGCTAAAGTGCTCCGGAGTCCGTGCGCTGAAAACACTTTGACCACATTTAATGCAGCTGAGCTGTTGAACTTGTAAGTTTTGTCACTTTGTTCATGACATCAAGGCATTTCATTTGCCTGGAGGGAAACCGTGTCTGAGGTATCATTTTAAAGGAAAAAGCTAAATTGAAATTTGTAGCGCTACAATTTCTTTTACATTTAAATGATGGCAAGCCCGTCTGAAACAGCAACAGCCTCAGTAAGTGAAGTGCTGTGTGTGTACTTGTCCACATGTCTGCTTTTGACTGTGTATTTCCATTAGAATATAATAATGAGGATAATAAAGTTTCCGGTCAGCTTCTACACCCTCCTGCTCTGCCACAAGAACAGAGTGGGCAGACTGCCTCTCACAGTTAAAAGAAAGGTGCCATGTAATTTTCTATCAAAACAACCTTAATGGCAGTCATTAGGGATGAAAGAGGAGTAGGCGCGTCAGGCTAAGGCTTTCTGCCTCTCATGGTGAGTCAAGTGACAATGATCCGACCTCGCTTTGTGGGTTGGTAGAAGACGAACATTTCATATTTATGTTTTCACACAAAATTCTGATGTCCAAATCCACAATGTGATGTGACTTCTAATTCATGATTTGATTCAGTTTTTGTTCTAAACTTTTTTTTCCCAGCACTGACGTCCATGCCATTGTTAGAGTATTGATTCTTGATTTGCAAAGCTCAGCATATTGCTGGTTTTATGCCCGGACAACTGTCACTTACCTTTTTTTTAATTTGTATAGAAAAATATAAACCAAGTACATAGTGTGATAAGACCAACTTGTGTTTTTTTTAACATACCATGCTAAGGCCATATGGTGAAATGTAAATAATTTGCTTAAAATGTCACAACAATTACTTATTTCAAACAAACTGTTAAACACAAACAGAAAAAGAGTCACTGAATGGCAGAAGGGTATCCTCACTGCATGTTTGTAGCATGTGTGTTAACAATGTGTACTATATATGTAGAACAGCTTACAAACTGTAGTGTGACCGTGACATAACTAATGGGAATTGAATTGAGTGTTGCTGCTAGTTGACTTCAGTGAAGCAGGAGGATTTTCCAGTTCAATCTGCTGTTTTCCCACAACAGATGTCATTTCCCACTCTGACAGTGGCCGTTGTGTCATGTTGAAAAGCACAGCTGCAGGCGGCAAGTAAGCTAAGCTGTGTTGTCTTTAGAGTGTTTTTTTTTTTCTTAGGATATGTGCCAGAGGCTCCCAGCTTGGCTAGGATGGAGAAAGGAAAAAAAAACCTGCCGGGACACTTGCTGAGCCTGCTTTTGATTTCGATGATTGACATTTAAAACTTGTTTCAGTCAATTTGCAACTTCGAATGAAAATTTGTCATCGCTTTTATATTCATCATTGATTGCATTCATATAAACACACATACATTACATTAAAACCACTAACAGTTGAAGTAAATAACATTTACCATCTTGATACAATTCAATGTTCTGCTAGATAACCTTGGGTCCTGGAACTCATTAAACTCAGTTGACAACTCAACACTCACCCAAACACTGTGCCAGACTGAGTAGACCCCCTGTGGTAAAGGTCCCTCCCCAGTGGCAGTGGTTGGCCAGCAAGACAATGTACCCTTCCACACGAAAAAGCTGCGGACTGTGACAAAAAGCTCAAGGCATGAACCTGCCTACAAATTCCCCAGATCCGGATACGGTCAAGCATCCATGGGACATGACTGACCAAGTCTGATCCATGGAAGCCTCACCATGTATCGGACTTGGCTCTGACCCATTAAGAGATGTACGCAGGACCTCTTGGGTTGTCCTGTAGTGTCTGGGCAGAGTTTTGAATCCTTTGAGTGCTGAGGGTTGTGAGGCCGGTTCTCCATTGATAGGACTTGGTCTGGCATGTTCCATGCATGCTTGATCAGATTGGGGTCTGAGGCCGGCTTATATCTCATTCCTGGGACCATTCCTAAGCAATTTTTGCTGTGTGGCAGGACGCATTGTCCTGCTTGGGGGGCATTGCCATCGAGGAATGCTGTTGCCCTAAGTGGTTCTACTTGATATGCAATGATGGTTGGGGATAAGGATTCCCAGAAGCATTGTAACAAACTCATAAATGTAATTTACTTTACCTGTCAGTGGTTGTAACGTTGCGGGTGATCGGTGTACTGCACATTTAATTAAAGGCCTCCAGTTTGAGATTGGTAAACAGGCGGAGTCAGCCAGTAATGAGAGCAGAGTTTCATGCAAGAAATAGGCAAAAATTAATATCGACTTAATGCTGGGACACAGTGCCAGGGTAGACCAGGTGAACGTGGAACTGTTCTAATCTAGAATAGATCAGGCTATGTTTAGCTGTTAATAAAGACAATGACAGCAGTTTTTGTAAGCCCATTACACCAGCTGTTTCTTCATTAGACACACACCACTGCCCTGTCTACATACAGTTGTAGACTGCAGCTGCTCTATAGCTTGTGCAATAAGCATCATTATCAGTAAATGATTTAATTTTATCCACAAGAATGAAGGAACACAAGGAGCTAAAACAACACTCACAAACTGATATGCAAAGCATTTCAAGCTTAAGCCACTGAGCAACCGTCAGCAGTATAAAAGCTTTCACCTCATAAAATGAATTGCAAAAATATCATGATGTACCAACCTTGCAGTAAAATTGCTGTCATGAGGGCTCTGACTCTTTTGTCGCAGCTGAGACCTCCTGACTCTCCTGTGAATGTAACCTTGTATTTTCGCCATTTCTAAATGAAAAGTCAATTTCGTCTAATTTGTGCATCTTATTAAATCCTCTAAGAGAATAAGAAGTCAAGAGTTGGATGAACAAGGAGAGAAACACAACTGAATGTGGGAGGGGGTGAATGTACACAGGCACGGCTTATAAAATTTGCAGGTGTGTGTGCGTGTGTGTGTGTGTGTGTGTGTGTGTGTGTGTGTGTGTGTAAGATGCAGACTGCGAATGTGTCAGTATTTGACTAAGCGTGTGTATATATGGAAGAGATATTCAGAGCATAGTGATAGTCAGCATAGTGTATGCATTTTTGTTGGAGAAAAAGATAATGCTGTCTGCCTCAGCAAATGAAGTTGTCAAGAGTTACACTACTTACAAGACTTTGAAAAATAGAAAGAGAGACTGTCAGTTATATCTCTTTGCCACTGTCATTACATGTTTTCTTATCCACATGTCACAGGTTTCATTCTTTACTCTCACCAGAGAGGCCAATATCTATGTGTGAGGATTATAGTATGGTTGTAAGGTCGGTATCTCTGAGCATTGTGGTCAGGGGCCCGTGTGAGTTGACATGATGTGCAAATTTGGTCAGCAAAGATTTCTAAGGCTGTTATGTTGATATTTGTTTAAAATACTTTAGCAAGATATGTATTTTAATCTTTAAATGGTCCATTTCATGCTCCCTTCATATAAACTGTAATCGGAGTTGCACAGCCTGGGAACTGTTGAAATGCCAGTATTGTGTGATCTAAAAAACAAGATCACAGGCCAACAATAATGAAGGTTACACTGCAGATTAAACCAGAGAATAATGGACCAGCTGACGACTGGCAACTAATGGCCCTTCCTCCTAATTTCTTTCAGTGCTGTAAGAAAGTTTTTCATTTACATTCAACAGAAATGTATTTTTGTGATAGTATAATTTGTTTAATATGTAATGTTACTGCAGTAGGTCTCTGCTGTGTGCAGAAACTACCACTCTTATAGTAATTAGCTGCTATTACTGATATTATTTTGCTCTATACTATCATATAATGTGTTGTCAAGGTTATAGCCAAACTACATTTCTTCCTTCTTTTCCTTTTATTTTTAGACCAGGTTTTTCTCTCACTAAACGTTCTATCCTGGGAAAACATTTTTCTACAACTATTCTTCAGTCATAAACACAGAAAACCACTTAGATTAGATTTAGGAAATAGATCCTCATGTTATTTATTTCTCACTTGCCTCTCAGGACTTCAGTACTATGCTATTAAGACTCCATGTAGAGTTTGTCGATGATGGACAAAGAATTCCCCTCACTCTGTGTTGGAAATTGACATGCTGAGTTCAGTTGATGAGCATGGGGAATTGGGTCTTACCATTTAATGTGATGGCTTTGTAGTTTTGTTATCACATAATGTGTGATGTACTATCATTAGTTTTGTGAAGTTTATTGTTTTAAAATTGTAACAATTAAGGTAAATTAAAATTACAGTTACCTCCAGCTTTCTCTCTAGTACACCTCCTAGCCCAAGTAATAATTCTGAGAGTTAATAAAGTAAGGGTGTGTGTGTGTTTTGGGGATGAGAAGTCTGTTAAATTATGACCATGTCTGGTTATTAGTCAGACATCCTACAGGCATTGAGCTGATTAACTTTGGGATAAGATGAATCACTGGATCACTGTTGGATGAACAAATCCAGGTACTGCAGGCACACAAATACATTATCATACATCCAACCAGACCAACCAAACAAGTGTTTTTAATGGTTTCTATACAGATGAACATGAGAATGTTAGCTCATACTCATGTTCCCCGAGGTCTTGCTTATTAGTCTTTGTTGCAGTGGGATAAAAAGATCTCTGTTTGCACTGATTGGTTGTTCTTCATGCCTACCTTTGCAGTACTGCTTTGTTATGAAACCAGACATGTAAACCACATCTACAAACTAACAGCTTAGAAAATACTGCTCCTTACACACACAAACAGACTGCATAAACAGAGAGCTATTGCATTCTCTCTCTGACAGGAATGTTCTTGTCAGTGGTGGCCTGTAGATTTGGCCTGTAGGCTGTTTTCACTGATATCTGCAACAGACCTTGTTAAATCCTACACCTTGGGAATGCATGTTGCCTCAAAACACGGGTGTATTTGGATGAATGAAACACATACATATTCATAATGCAAAGCTGGCTTGCGCATATATTCCCAAACCTTCATCCCAGTTTAATTTTCAGTTGTAATCCCCTTAATTGCTTGTATTATCATGGTATTTCTACCAGATTTATCTAGTTAACGACTAATATTCTGTATTAGTTCATTTTGTGATCACTGTGCCTGTTCAACTCTGGGTTATGTGAGTCAAAAACCATGGGGGAAAGTAGGACTGTGTGAATTTACGTTTTGCCTATAAAATGCATTTTGATTTTCTCTTCTTTATTTCATAATCAGTTATACAAATAAAGTGCATGAACAGTGGCCCTAAGTAAACACGCTTTCCGAGCCAGCTGTCCAGGTTCATTTACATCCTCCCATACAGATGCATGATAACATACATTAATTATATGAAAAATACACTGATACATGCTGTATTCTCAAGGCTTATTACTTTTCCACTTGAAATTTGCATTAATGAAGTTTGAATGTGTGGTGTTTTTTGTTGTATGAAAGGAGTGTGGTCCTTTTAATGAGCACACATTAGTTGTTTTCTCCCAATTGTCCATTCGGATCAGCAAGAACTGCCCCTAACCTTCTTCCCTAATGCTACGTTCAGACCAAACACCAAGAAGATATTTGTGCAAATACAAATAACTTCAAACCACATCAATATGAACCCGAAACGAAGACATTTCTCTTTGATCTGACTGCGAAACATGGATCAGAAAGACAACGAAATAACATCATAATGCCGTCTTGTAAAAAGCCTGAATTCATGCTTCGTCTGGTCTGTCGCCAGACAACAAGTAACAAACAGCTCTTAAAATGATTGTTCCCTGAATGGAGTTTGGATTGATCAGAGCTATGCTGAGACATATTTCCAGAACTTACCAGGTAGTCTTACTTCTCAGTTACTTCCCTCCATGACAGTTCCTTATTTGTCCTGTCTCGGTATGAGTAGATATGTTATCATACAGCTGTGGGTGTCCACAAATGGCTACAACAGTAATTACTATGCTTAGAAAAGTTGATGCTGACTGGAGATCTAATCAAAAATCACTTTTCTTACGTCAAAAGTTTGTATGTGATTCTGTTTGGCTCTGTGTGCACAGTTCACATTACTGTTCATATGAGTCAGGGAGCTGAATGTCTCAAAGTGCTTTGCTTTGGCTCATTTATGTGCGTGGGTCGTTAATGATATCATCCAAAATAATTCCTCCACCCCTTCACCGGCTCTCTTCCTCTGATTGGGAGATGGGAGGAATGAGAGGGAGTAATCCAGGCCGCATCTCTTCAATTGATGAAAAGACAAGAGAAGTGAGAAAAGTATTCATCATGCTTTTATCCAGGAGATGATGAAAGATACGAGAAAGGGAGAGTATCTATAAACAAAACAACATTTTGTAGCAATTAAGAGGTCATATGGAAGGCTGGTGTGGGTTGCCTGGGAGAGGAGGAAAAAGCAGGCAAAGAGGATCCAGAGGGAGGCACACACAAGCAGGCTGATAGACAAACACACACACACAAACAGGCAAAGGTCACACAGCCATCCGCGCCGCCCGATACTCAGACAAACTGGCGGTAAAATGCTCTATTTCCCATCCAAATTAAAGTGTCAGTTAATATTAATGTGGAGGTGAAGACTGTCAGACAACCAACACACGGACACACACACACACACGCAAACAGCATTTACACTCATGCACACAGACAGAATTTAGAATCTCGCCTGGTCAATTACTATCAGCCGATGGAGTCACGCATGCAGGTCACAATGGGATGTGTGTGTGTGTGTGTGTGTGTGTGTGTGTGTGCACTTGTGTGTGTGTGTGTGTGTGTGTGTGCGTGTGCACTTGTGTGTGTATGTGTAAAGCTCTGATCAAGCCCAGTGTCACGTCTCATCCCATCTGTCACACGAAGGTTATTTCTGAATGGAGATGCAAGTGTGGCGTGCTGTATTAAAAAGAGGGAAAAGTGTGTGTGTGTATACCTTCTTATTTGCATATTTTTGAGCCTTTTGTTAGTGTGTGTGTGTGTGTGTGTGTGTGTGTGTGTGTGTGTGTGTGTGTGTGTGTGTGTGTGTGTGTGTGTGTGTGTGTGTGTGTGTGTGTGTGTGTGTGTGTGTGTGTGTGTGTGTGTGTGTGTGTGTGTGTGTGTGTACTGCCTGTCAATGCATTTGTGTGGATGAGGCAAGTTTTCTCATAGTTCTCATTTTTTGTCCAGCTCAGGTAGGGTTTTGTTTCATTGTCTTTATGCTTGCTTGTGGTAGGTGTGTGTGTATGTGTGTGGCAGCAGATTGCATACAATTGCTGTTCTGTTTGTCTTGCTGTATCTTGTTGGTGTAAATGGGAACGCTGAGGAAGGAGGGAGGGAATAATCCCTCTGTATCTCTTTCTTCAACCGACCGGAACATCGTTCTCGCTTCTTGCTGGGGAATACACACATGCACATACACACACACAACACAAACAAACACATTGCCCAACCAACCATGAAATCGTAATGTCAGACCTGTTAATGCCTGTAGATAGTGGCTACTGCATCCCTGCGTGGTCCTGCACCTTACACATAAACACGCACGCACACACATACACGCACACGGGGAATAAACAGAGAGCTATCTTTCTCTCTCTGACAGGAATGTTCTACTCAGTAGTGGCCTGTAAATTTTTTGCTATATTCACCGATATCTACAATATACCTTGTTAATTCCTATACCCTGTGAGTGCAGGTTGCCTCGAAACACAGTTGTGTTTGAATGAATGAAATACTTCATGAAATTTACGTTCGAAATGCAAAGCCTGCATGCAAATATATTCCCAAACCTTGTGCCCAGTTTAGTTTTCGGTTGTAATCCTCGTAATTGCTTGTAGTAATGTTATTTCTGCCAGGGTTAATTAATACTTTCTAGTAATTCATTTTGTGATCGTTGTAGCTTTTCAATTCTGGTCAAAATCCATCAGGGAATCTAGGGCTGATTGAATTGATTTTATGCCAATACATTGTTGTTTACATTTCTTCTCTATTTCATAATCAGTTATTTATTTCAGGCATGCAAAATACTGTCAACCGTCAACATGCAGTTGGATGTTATAGATGCTATGCTTTAATCTTGGCACTTATTGCATATTAAGAATATAGGGAATTTATTTTCTATTTTAATCATTTGAAATGGCTGTCATTCGCATTTATATCTCTTCTTGACAGTTTTTTGTTGTTTTGGTATTTAAAGGGACTGTGGTCCACAATCAGCACACATTTTAAGTTTTCTTCCAATTTTTCCTTCACACTTTCTATTTTTGAAACGTGTTTGAACTTGACATCTGCAAACTATTGCGATCAGCATCTTCCCTGAGTGGAAGACACAGGACATAAAATCTAATAGAAAATCATATATACTATATGATATTGTCTTATAGTATCAGAATTTGGTTGATAGTGACTGTCAATATTAGAGTTTATTTGAGCAATTTCAGTGTAGGAGCTCACAGGCCTGCATTGTTTTGACTTCACTTTCTGCTCCAACCCCATATCTGTAGTCTACATAAGTAAACCCATTCCAAAAATATACACATGGATTACTTTTACTACCTTTTTTCACCATTTGCTCTTACCATATACTGCATCAATTGAGCGCATGATTCAAAACATCAATTTGCACTATGACCTGAAGTAATTAAACCAATACTGAGCTCTAATGGAGAATGTAGTCAGTCAGTGTAATGGAACAGGTCAATATCTGATGAACCACAAGGTACATTATGCATTGTGTGTGTGTGTGTGTCTGAGAGAGAGATTTAGGATTAAATGTGCTTCCAGTCCTATTATTACTCTATTGTGTTTATGTGTTTGAGTTGGATGTATGTATCAAACGTATCAGATTTGCTTGTAAATCTGCTGCTGTGTGCGTTTGTTTGTGTGTTTTCACATCAATCTGTGTATCTCTGCAGTTAACCGTGTGGGTATGTGTGAATAAGAGGGGCAGCATCAGTGCCACAGAGAATCACCCTGTCAGTCTCCATGTCTCTTCGTCTTTCCCCTGGCGACGTCACTCTTCTCCCTCGCCGCACAGATCAAAGAGCTGACACATGCCCCCGATGTCCCCTCTCTCCTCCTCTCTTCTATCTCTGCCTCACACTCTGTCTCTCTGTCTTCCTCGCAATCGTAACCCTCTCCCTCTGTCACTCATCCTCTCTTTCTATCCTTTACATCCAGCTTCCTCCCTGACTATATCAGCGGGGATTTTGATTCCATTACTGCAGAGGTCAAAGCATTCTTTTCAGACAAGGTGAGTGGAACACGACCTGCACACACTCTCAGAGCTACAGGTGTACACACAGAAACACATACATAAAAAAAGTAATAGGACTTCAGACAGGCATAACTTGAAAGTTTGGACTAAAGAACCGCATGCTATTCTTAGCTAGAAACTGGACCCCTTAACCACCTGCACATAGCTTCATCTAGATGTTGACAATATCCAACATGGAATCCTCTGAGATGAGACCTTTCCCATCTGATGCAAAGTGCCACCACAATGTAGAGCAGTTTTAATTCACTACCATCTTAAAGCTTACAGTGACATTAAAAGTTGTGGCTTTATGTTCACTATAGCTGCGTATTGTGCAAAGACATAGAAAAAAAGTAACCATGTATTGTGTACAGGACTTGTGAATAAATATACATCAAGCATCTCCATTTCTGATTAACTTCTGGGATATTCAACAAAAGGAATGCAATATAGCATAAATTGTAGCCAACCTTTCAAACCCACACTTGGCTTATCTTATTACTGCTCTGTTCTCTGTTACTGCTTCAATTGCAAAACCTTGACAATCAGTTGAGCTGGCATTGCTGGGCTCAATGCACTGCTTTAATGAGCTAATAAGAGACAAAAGCAGTGAATGTGTCAGACAGGATAGTCGGTAACATAGGAAATTAAGTTTTTTTTTTTTTTTTTTTTTACTTCTCTGTCCATGTAATAAATTCCATTGTCATGATACAGTTATGATCCTGAATAGAGGCACGGTTTCCCAAACTGACCCAAGAAATGTCACTGCATTCGGGAAACTAAACCCGAGGTGACACTTTGCACTAAAATGTAAAAAAAAAAAAAAAAAAGAGACCTTAGTTGTATATCTTCTTAAGATATGATATTTTCCTTAGAGAAATACGTAAATTAATTCAAGCTAATGGTGTGTTTCATTTGGTCACTTGTTGCCATAACGTCCAGGAAAACATCAAATGATAGGTTAGGAAGTGACGAAGGAAACCGCTGACCATGACTAAATATAACGTGACTTCAGTTTAAATACATCTGTCATCTGTGAACATTTTGTTTTCATTTTCGTGATTAAAAGACCCCTAGAGGCAGAAATGACACTGACACGAGATAATCATCAAGTACATCTGAAAAAGCAGGTGGTGTATAGTCATAGAGCTTGATGTCAAACTGTGGATGAATGGATAAAAGAATATCAAAACTTGACGAGGGTCAAACATCCTTTTATGCTCAAGACTCTACAGGAGTTCCAACTACAGTGACACAAACATGGAGACTGAATCATCAAAGTGGGTACAACCGAGTGGTCTGACATGCCTTCAGCAGTCAGTGCTCTCCAGATTTAGACCCAGTCATCAAAAGCCTCCTCTGGAGGTGGTCAGAGTGACATTTTACAGGTTCTTTTCACTCTCTGAGAACCCAGGATTAGGCAAACTGGATACTTTTTTTTCACTTTTAACTAAACCATTTCCCTGTTAACATACAAAACAACTCTTGTTGCATATTAGGCTGCTAATAGCCTAAATGTCATTACTGGCTCTTAACCTCACAGTAATCGTCTTTAACCTCAGCATAATAGATGTAATGGTGGAGCTTGTTGGGAGTGTTAACAGCCTGGCAGGAGGCACTGCTTTGCATTTAACTACAGCTAAAGATCAGTGCAATTGTTGATCAGTGCAATCAGAGCAGATGTTAGAAACATTTCTGCGTGTTTGATCAGGGGTCATGAGATGAATGCCTGTAGATATAAAGAAAAAACTTTATTCTTTTGTACAAAACTATTTTTGTTTTCTAGACACTTTCTCTATTAGTCATATTAAAACACGATGTGTACGCCCTTTCAGGCCTCTGAAAATTTGTCAAAATAACAAGATAATCTGAGAGTTGAAAGTCACACTTTGATTAATTTGCTTCCGTTGCAAGAAGACATTTCTTCATGTTAATTGGTCACAAGGTGCATACAAACAAAATGTCTTTTAAAGACCTGCAGATGGGCTATTAAATCATATCAAATATAAAAGAAAAAATATTTAACTGGGGTGTTGCATGGGGTAGTGAACAGGAGTCTGCATTTTTGGACAAGTTCTGTTTTTTTACTTGAGAAACATCTTGAAATAAGATGTAAATGCATTCTGCCATAAATACAATATATATAAACACAGTCTAGACACAAGACGATGCTTCTCCACAGTCTGCTGATGACATCCTACGTCATAGTCCTTCCTCTCTGCGTCCCTAGCCGTCCATGAAACTTGTTCATACGGCATTTTTTGACTCAACTATTCAAGGTCAGAAAAATAAAATGCAAATTCTCCTGTGGACTACCCGTTGTTTATAACAAGCAAAATGTCAGACCAGAACACTTGAGAGATGAAGCTCGGTTTAATAAATAATGAATACATGGTAAGTTCCACATAAACACACACACACCGTAGAGAAAAAGAAAATGCAATGCCCATGTAATCTTTTGCTGTGTTTAGCTGTGTGTTACTGTGATCAGAGCCCAACGGATGCATAAGCAGATCCAATACTTCACAATGCACACGCACAACCACACATGATCACATGCAAAAACTCACACACAGAGATATGGGTTGCCTTTAGCTGTGACACCCTCCTTTTCTCTCTCACCCTTCTCCCCTCTCTGTCTCCGTAGCTGCCTGTAATATTAGTGCTTTTTTTCACAAGTATCACACAGGTTGCCTAAAAAAATGAGTGAAACCGTTTTTTCCATGAGAGAGAACAGACTGTTATGGTAATGCTTTGGGAGCAGAACAATGGGAAAGTTTGAGGCGTTCCCTCAGAGATTTGTCGGAAACGGTGAATAATTCTGCATAAATGGAAAGGAGAGAACAGAAAAGCAACCGCGAGGGAGGGGAGGAGAGGCAGGGATAGAGGGGTGAGGGAAGAAGGGGGAGGGGAGGGGAGGGAGGATGGATGGGATCAAACAGAGCACAGCGAACAAGTGTGTGTGTGTGTGTGTGTGTGTGTGTGTGTGTGTGTGTGTGTGTGTGTGTGTGTGTGTGTGTGTGCGTTGCGTGTGTGCGTATTAGGGAAGTTGGTGTACTTTGGGAGGAAAGTGACAGTGTGTGGATAGAGAAGGAGACAGAGGGAGAGAGCATAGTTGTTTACCTGGATGCTGTAGTTTAGGGCCACTGACTGGAGCCCCTGCATTATTCAGCAACACAGCCCACAGACAGCGAGACAAGACTCAAACACTGATTTATACCTCTCTGCATCTCTCTATCTCTTTCTGTTTTTCTGTGCTCTGTTATCCCCCTATCCCTTATCTCTGCCTTGGTTTTTGTTTTGCCCTCTGCGTGTGTGTACATCTATCTGATAATGTTTTGTTGCCCGTGTGTGTGTCTCCATTTTTCTTTTGTGCGTAGGGGTGCAAGCTGATAGAAACAGCCAACCAGGATCTCACAGACTTCACCAAGTGTCTTACAATTATGGTGGAGGAAATTCAGAGACGACAGTTGCAGGTAAACATCCACTGCTCACAACACACTAAAAGGCTGCCATTTTTACTGCTAAAGGTCCATATTCCCACTTCCCATCCTTTTTGATTTACAGCAGGTTTAGGTGCTCTATAAATACCGTGAAAGTATCAAAATGCTCAATCCATGGTGAATTCAGATACTGTACCTTAAAGAGAGCTGCCATGACTTCCTTAAGGTTGTGATGTCACGACTATACAGCCACACCCTCAGGGCTGTGGTTGCAAAAATGCTGGCATGATGTAGAAACACTGTGACAGAATGTGACAGAATGTGAATAGAGGTGTTGCAACAACGGACAAGATGAGATAAATAATGTGTTTTTTGAACAGCAAACATTACCACTAGGCACCCAAATTAAAATAATTAACATAAAAAGCAGAATATGAGATCTTTAATGGAGAGTGTGACATTTTGTCATTTGGTTTCAGTGACATGAGTTGGATGAGAATATTAACGCCCTAGAAGCTAGGAGCAAGAAGCGATTAGACAGGTCTAGAGGGATCAAAATATGCTTCACTAATTAACACATTATATATTTTTTGTATAATGTGCTATGCTATATGGTCTGTGTTCCTTGATCTGGACCTGTGACTTTCTGTTAAAAATAGTAGATATTGTTATAATGAACACAATGCAATACTGGCAGTACTCTAGTTATAGCACTGGGTAAAATTAATAAGTACAGCTCTCCTCTCCAGCCTCTGAGAGTTTAGTGCCCCTAAGCAAGGCATTCAGTCCTCAGGTACTTAACATAAGCTGTTGAGAGGTCAATAATATTGGACTGTGGTTCACTGTGGGCAGATCTGAGGTGCGGGCATGTGTGGGTGGATGAATATGAAATGCTGGAAAAGAACATGCATGCTCGCTCAACATTCCCTGCGCTAAATTGTGTGGAAAAATATCATTGGAATGACATCAGCCACATTTACCCCTACATAGTATTCAAGTGTAACTGTGGTTTTTTTCGCTGATGTGAAATGAAATACTTTACTCTTGTTGTGATCTTTGTCAAAGTGTAAAGCATCTCCTAACAACCTGATACCCAAAACTCTGAAATGAGCTGCCAGCCAGAGCGAAGCCCCGTACTCAGCCAGCTGCTACAGAGCCCAGACACACTGTGATCTGATCCAGAGATTGACTCCATTTCCATTCTGACTCACAAAATGTCAGCTCAATTGCACAGAATGCACATAACACGATGGGAAAAATGTGGAATACAACAAACAGTATATTATCTCTTATTTCAAGAATTTCAACAAATACCCTTTCTTAATATCCTGGAAAATGATGTTTTGTCCATTTATCTATGTATGTGTAGATTTATTAGTGTACCTATCTTCTTTCTCTCTTTCTTTCCCCTCTCTCCCCCTTTTTCGATCTCTATTTGATCTAATATTTGCCTTTTTTAGAAGCATGGCAAGTGTTGCTCCAATCACTGACGAGTGCCCCAATCACTTGAAGCCTTGAGGCTGATGAAACACCACAGAGAAGATGCTTGCAGCCACACAAAAATGCACTTCATCTCATACAGAATGCACATGTGTTGGCACATTGTGCATTTGCACTTTTTTTGTTTTTTATTGTCTGGCTTTAAGCGAAGATATACTTTTGTCCTTTCCTTCCATGGGCGTCTTTTGTTGTTGGCCTAGCTAATATTTACTCTGCCTTTTAACTAGTGTTTGTCCATCTGTCTGCCTGAGAGAGATAGGAGCCCGGCAATCAGTTTTTTTTCTGACATTATATAAGAGTTGCTGATGATGACTTTTCCCGTTTGTTTAACAGGGTTTTTCTGCTTTTCTTTACTGACGATGACTCTTATTTGAACTTTTGTTCCCTTCAGCACTTTGTGAA